>VXAL01007257.1:0-61408 GCA_013399475.1 Chauna torquata | reverse complement strand
GAGTGGTACGAGATGATGATGTAACGTAGATAACGCTGAAAGTCTCCTAAGAAGAACTGACTTTGTAAGAGGCTTCTCCTTCCTCTTTTTTTTTTTTAAAAAAAATAACTCCATCTCTCAGAATCTACAAGCAAGATGCCAGCCAAGACACCCATCTACTTGAAAGCCGCTAACAATAAGAAAGGGAAGAAATTCAAACTAAGGGATATCTTGTCTCCAGATATGATCAGTCCACCACTTGGAGATTTTCGTCACACGATACACATTGGAAAAGAGGGACAACACGATGTTTTTGGAGACATCTCCTTTTTGCAGGGAAACTATGAGCTATTGCCTGGAAATGAAGGAGAAACTAGAGTTAGCCAATCAAGTGGCCACAGTGAATTCTTAAGGGCAAACAGCACTTCTGAATCCATGTTTACAGAAACTCCATCACCAGTGCTCAAAAATGCCATTTCCCTTCCTGCCATTGGGGGTTCTCAAGCCCTTATGTTGCCCTTATTGTCACCAGTGACATTTAATTCAAAGCAAGAATCCGTCAGGTCATCAAGAAATCCTAGGCTTAGCTGTGAGCCAGTAATTGAAGAAAAGTTGCAGGAGAAAAGTAAACAGGTGGAAGATGGAGAAACATACAAAGATGACATATGGGAGCAAAATGGTTCTTCATCACATTTTACTAATGGTAGAGACAGTCACTCATCCAGCTTTTCTGACCGATGCACTGATTGGCAAACAGTTGATTTATTTGATGACAGTCGACTTTCATGTGAACTAACCAAGACAAAGTCAGAAGAATCCCTTTCAGATCTTGCAGGCTCTCTTCTCTCATTACAACTTGACTTGGGACCTTCACTTTTGGATGAGGTCCTCAATGTAATGGACAAGAATAAATCTTAGAACTGGTACTCCTTGCTTTCTGATAAGTAATTCACTTTAAAAAACAAACAAACAAAAAAAACATAGTTCAATAGTAGAGACACTTAAAAATCAGCTGTATTTGCAGTTGTTTGACGGGTTTTCTAAAAATATGCATAAAGTACTATTTTTTTACCTGTTGTTTTTCATGGTTTTTTATTACACTAAATTCTCATAGCAGGAAGGTAAATTTTAATAACAGTTTTCAGCAAATATAAAATGTTTTTAAGTACCAGTATAACGATCAGAAACTTAAGAAACAGAGTTTGAGGATGATACTGATTGTGACATTTGGTTAGTTCGCTTCTATGGGCTTCTGAATATATGAGACTCTGTAAGTATCAGAAAGGAGATTGGTGTAATTACTCACTGTTATAAATTATTACAACAACACTTTACATGTAGGCCTCTTTCTAGAACCTTGTGTTTGGGGTCTTGATTGTGTTTTTTTTATTTTCCATAGTACCATTTCTGTTATACCTTCACAGCAAGTATTTCTGCAGTCTTATACTACCGCTCTGCGTTCAGATGTGAACAATTTGAAGGCTTTTTCAGCTTGAACACCTGGTCCAGAGTCTCAGCTATTTTAAATAAGTATGCACAAATTTATGCAAGTTGAGGCTTTGGGCCTGACATTGTATATGAAATATGTTGTAAACAGGTGACACATGCAAGATATTATGGTTAAATTATTTTAAAAGTTGAAATATATTTTTTGTGTGCATCTTGGCTTTTTACTGCAGAGCCTACACATACAGTATCTCATCAAAATAGTTGCTTGACATTATTGGTGCTCTTCTGAAAATTGTGTATTTGTGTGTTTGAAAAGAAATATGTATTGATACTCCTTGCTTTTTTTTCTTCATTTATTGCCATACATGCTTAAAATTGCAACCAATTATTTTAATTTTTCAAGAAGGCACTGGTTATTCACAATGCTTGTGATGTGTGCTGCAACAGCCAATGTTTTGGGAAATGTGGATCCTTTAATACAGTACCTACATGGATTGCATAGATATCTTGTGCAATACAATAAAAAAAAAATTAAATTGCTATGTCTTTGTGATTCAGTACATAGCCTCACCAAAATACAAAGTTTTGTTTTCTGCTATAATGAAAAAGACAGCAGTAGAGTTGCAAAAATATAGGATTGAGGGGCAGGTCAGATTGAGATACTATCTCAATTCATTTGACACCTCCAATCCAATTTACTTTCTGGGATGGTAAGGGCACTCCAAGCCAGTAGGACCTGCTGGGATATACACTGATTTTTGTTAAGTAGTAGGAGACAAAAGAGCAATACTTTGGTCTTTCTTTGGTCACAGTGAAGCTCATGGCAAAGTTACTGCAGCTTTCAGTGAAGTCTTTAGGTAATCCTGACATGGTTTATAAACTGGTCTTGGTTCAATAACCACGTTGCATCTATATCTTCCTATTATATGAACATGTAAGTCATGGAGGATTTAATATATATTATCTTTATCATCAACATTTCTAGGGAGTCAAGGCCAACTAATTCCATTCCTTGAGTGTGTTTTAGGAGTGATTTTGCCCGTGACAGTAATTATTCCTGTTTCCAGTCAAGCAGTTATACTATTATGTATCAATGAGACATGCTCCCATTCACACATGTTATTCATGTAAATGAGGAACTGAGATGTAGAATACCCAAGAGCTGTGTTTATTTTTAATATAATGCTTAATTTTCTTTGATATTGTATTCTCTGTGTATAAGTCTGCATCAAATTTCCAGTGCATTCATGGTACAAGAAGAATGGTGCTTCTGTGACTACAGTGTTTTTTGTATTTTAGAAAGCAGGTTCAAGGATCTGCTTGGCCATATGTTTCTAATGGGATCTGGGGATTTAGAACCTACTAAGAATTTAGGCCAAAATTTTCACTGGAA
Organism: Chauna torquata; assembly: GCA_013399475.1. Lineage (NCBI taxonomy): Eukaryota > Metazoa > Chordata > Aves > Anseriformes > Anhimidae > Chauna > Chauna torquata. The sequence goes on along the minus strand of VXAL01007257.1, from coordinate 58,587 downwards.
AAATCTGTCAGTCATTAGCATAGGGGAAATTTGGGTGAAGTAGGGAATTTGACATTTTCTGTGTAGACCAGCTTCAACTATCATGAGTACAACACAACGTATTTGCTGAACGAAGTGTCAGTATTTTGCAGGACTCCTCAAGTAAGTATTCTCTGGAAAGCAGAAACAGATTCTTACAGCTGCTGTTTCAATTGTGTTATCTTCGCTTGGTCATGTTTTATACTTGATTTCCTGGCTCCTGAAAAAATGTCCCACCATTTCAGGAGTTTTCAGTCTGTATTATCCTTTGTATGTGATAGCGCTTCTAAATGGTCTTCTAAATCCTTAGCTCTCATCATGAGGGTGGGTGGTCTGAGTTAAAATATCATCACTGCAGGCAAAAAAACACCGTGTTGTGGAGGAGCCTTTGCTCAAGTCAAGAACAGGATTTTTAAACTGGCAGTGTAAATTTCAGCTTTCTTAAAGCATTTTTGTCACTGCCCTGAGAAGTTGAATCCCTGAATTTTGCAGATCTGCTCCGTCTTACATGTAAAGATTTAGAAGACACAAAGTCAAAATGTGCACAGCTTCTGTCCTGACACGGTCTTCTGTAAAGTACTGATCTGTGTAATCTGATCTGGAATCTCCATTATTAGCTCAAAACCGTGGATTTCTGGTTTTTGAGAAGTTTAGCCTTCCTGAAGCCTTGATAAAATTATAAATTGAAATCTGACTTTTCAAGGGAGAGTTGCACGCTGGTTTCCTTAAAACTGAGCTACTGCTGCAAATTGGCCTTGGAACAGGGGACTGGAGGGAGTTGCCTTGGATACCACATGAATTTTCTGTGACCACAGGAAAAAGTGTGTTAATTATACACCTGCCCAGAAAGGTCCAGAGATGCTTCACAACTCTTCCAGTATGCCAGAAAATACTTCCCCATCTCTTCTACTATTCAACAAAGTCCAGTGAGGACCTAAAGTTATAATCTAAATGTGCCAGAGGAAAAAAGCAGGAGACCCAGATATGCTTGGTTTGTGCATGAGTATTTGCTGAATTCCACATCTGTACAATCCTACAAACTGGTCTATGCACCATACAAAACCATACCAAAAGTCCAACAGTCATCCAAATCAAGCATCACCATCTCCTGTCCAGGTTCCCCTCCCAACCTAACTGGAGTGACTGGTGGCAGGTAACAAGTCAAATGTTGGGAAGTGCAAAAGCCCACATTGATTTTTTTCTTTTTTTTTTTTTTCCTAATGAGAACCAAATCCAATGCTTTAGAGGAAGCTGATAAAGCAAAATAAACTTGCAAGCCAAATCATAAATCAGGGGTAGGAAACAGCTTGACGAGGGCTCCAGAAACCCTGAGACAGGGGTTTGATGCTGTTCAAACAGTTTGTTTTCAAAGTCCATTGTATAGGTACATGAAGACGCTAATGACTTCCACAGCAATCTTGCTTACTTGCCCACACTGACAAAGCTATATAATATCAGGAAAATTTTCTCATCATTTACATTTGCTTGAATTCATGCTCTTCAAACTATCATATACAGAAGGTCTCTGTTTCACTTCACCTGTTTAGCCATACCACTACAAAGTGTATACACAACCATCTGGATTTGCTGTCAAGTGGGTATAAATAACCACACAGTACCTGAACATGACAGAAAAGGGCAGCAAATATAAAGAAAAAAAAGTCGCGGGAGTGATAAACAATATGTTGTTTAAGGATCACTTCCTTCATAGTCCTTTTTCATTTTTGTATTTCTTGGTGTTAACAAGGAACCTAGCTATCAGGGTTAGGGCTGAAAGGACATTCTCTGTGCAGGAAATTCTCAACAAGAATAGTTTGAGGCCAAGTTTCAGGAAAACATAGGAGGACTTAACTCCTAGAATGCATATCGGCTAAAAAAAATTTCATTCCTGCTAGAATTAGTGAGAGAAGGGACACTTCAGATGGCTGCCTCTTTGAGAATGTCAGTCGTGACCAGAATCAGCAGCAGCTGTTTGATATGTGACATATAAATAACCCAGATCCAAGCCTAGCAGGGAAGCTGTTGGACCTGCATAATGAGGCCAAATAAAGTTCGGATGACGCAAGGGGAAGCTAAGAAAGATACACACTAGACTTTATTCAAAGGAAAGAAATTAACAGTTGTTATAGGCAAATTAATTAAATTAGCAGCGACCTAATTCAGTTCTGCTTGCATTCATTGGCTTTTCATATGAGCACGAAGTACATTAGTACGTCTGTTTCCTACAAATGCTTTCATTTTATGTGTTTTTAAGGGGGTTCCTGAGTCCAAATGTAAGGCAGGATCTATCACTAACTGCTTCTCTCTAGTTAGCATTTTACAAGTGCCAGAAAATCAGTAAAGCACCTAATACTTTGTTTACTTTTAATATTGTTAGCGATTTTTTCCCCTATAATGTTTATAAAAAGACTGATTCTCTCCTGGTATAAGTTAGCATCACTCCAATGAAGTCATGAATTCAAATTTCCACCAGAGTATTTCCCAGAGAGAAATAAATTTCCCAGAATATTTATACCAGAGATAGTATTCTTTTTCACAACTATATTGCAGTATGACCCTACACATTCTCCAAGCCATTTCTTGTTGTCATTGTCTAAGACCATTCTTTTTTAGCTTGTGCTCGAAGAAATTAGGACTTTGTCTTTGTGGATGGGCAACTTTTAGCCTGTACTATGCTTTCTTTGTTTCTTAAGAAATTCAGATATCGAGGAGCCTTTCTTCTATGAGAACCTCCTGTCAGGGTGCCACAGGAGCCGTGGCAGAGGTGGAGACCAGTGCTCCCACAGCATCGCTCTGGCAGGGACTGAAGGCACTGGGCTGAGCTGAAATGGGGCCCCCTGAACCCAGGAACAGGGGTGGGAGTCCCATGTGAGGTCCCACGTGAGGACTCCCATGAGTCAGAGCATGCTGAGCTGAGCTTGGAGGGCTCTCAGGTGTCATGGGACACTGAGAAGATCCAAGGCATAGTTGCATAAGTCTCAAAAGGGAGAGAAGACTGAGTGTAGGCAGACGATGGAAGATAGGGTGCAACTCACTTAGCAGCCTCCAGACCTGCTACCAGCCCAGCTTCTGCAGTTCACTATCTATGCATACCTTCAGTACCCTCAGATACTTCCAGAAAACTATGAGTTTAAAAAAAAAAAAAAAGCACTAATTTTTGCTTTTTTTCCAATGAAGCTTTGCACATTTCTTTCATTCTGCCGACAAGAGCTGTTTACATTTCTGTGGAAATAAGGGGCTGGGCTGCTAGGGCGGAAGAGGACTCTGGGCAAGCTATGAAAAGTAGTCAGGAGAGGCAGGCAACAGTTTTTTTCCTTCAACACAATATGTCAGCCTAGTGAACAGAGGCCAGGAATACTGCAAAATAATCTACTAGAATCTTACATATATAGGATGAGCTCTAGGTTACTCATTAGCTGCCTACAGATATGGCACATCCTTAAAATTTGCACCAAGAATAATATTTAAGAAACCCATGCTAACTGCTCTATGTTTACATGACTGGAGGAAAAAAAAAACACCTTAACTGAAAACATTTACTCCAGGCTCCCTAGGCACATGTCTAGTGGCAATATCAGAATCAGAAGATACAACTTTAAACACTTGGAGTCCCAAACAGCTATCAACGCCATCTATTTTACAATATTATAACTGGTATGTGTTTTCTAATATTTATTTTCATTATAGGAAATAGAATTCCAGCCATTGCTTTCTGTTTCTGAATGATACTGTAGGATGTCAGCTATTTCTCTCAGGGCTTCTACCTATTCCTTTTTGACAAGTCAGTCTGCTATAGCAACATCAGGACAGAAAATTTTCTGAGGACAGATTCTCTTTTTCTCTGCCTTAATTTTTAGCAAACCGTATCTGGTGGGTTGGCAAAAATTCTGAGAATAGACTTACTCATGATATTTCTATTTCCTCTCCTGGCAGATACTTACACATATCTGCCATTCATGGTTTATGTATTTATGTTTAATTATCAAGCATTTTCTAAATTCAGAAGAGCTTCAAGTCACTTGTTGTTTAATATAAACTCTAGCTCTCACTAGAAAAATACAGATGGAGACAGCAACTCAACAAGCTGACCGTAAATGGTGACCTTCTGCATCCACATGACTGCAAGAGCTTTCACTGTATTTGGCTTATGAAATTATTTTTGAATGTAAGCCACAATTATGCTAAATGTTAAACAGGATTCTACAGTGAGCCCTATATCCTGTGGCAGTGTTGGGAAAATCCTAACTACACTAAGGACATGCATATTGAGGAATGCCATTTCTCATACTGGAAGTGACATGCTTTCCAAAGCTGACAGCTGTGCTTGCACTGGTGCAGTAAAGGGAGTTTTCCCTAGCATTTCCAGAGCAGACAATCAATCTGATACGATCCAAAAAAAAAAAAGGAAAAGGTTCCTTTATGACTACAGTACTAACGTGAACTTCTAGGCTCTCTTGGCTCTAGCACAAATTTCAGCTGCGGCATGAACTTTGACAATTCATTTAATCTCTCCACAGCTGAGACTGCCATCTCTAGAATAAGAAAGATAACATTGTACTTCTATCAACTTTTGTCTGTTCTGTCTACCTAGATAAAAAAAAAAAAAAAAATGCAGGTCAATTATTCTGAAGACAGTGCTTACCCTAAGAGGCATTAGCTGGTTTATCTATGAAGTCCTGCTATATGGAACTATGGATGTTTTACTACACTATATACAACGTGGTATTGTAAATATGCATGCTCAAGAAATTTTATAATTTTTTAGCGATAGATGCCTCAAAACCACATCTTCTTTAAACTCCCATGTAAAACTGTATCATTTGAAGAAAAAAATCTAGGCTTTACTCTCAGCTTGAAATATGATCAATCATAAGGCAATATGATTACACAACTTGGAAAAGAGGGCAAGACAGGATAGTGATGGCTTCAGGAAATCTAATATTCAGGGACTGCTAGCAAGGCATCTAATTTATTTGTTTGCCTATTATTGTTTGCCTTTTTGGAACTGTGCTGGGGAGCAAGGACCGTCTTATCCTATGTCTGGAAAGCACTTAGAACAACCTGGCTGTCACCACAGTTTAAGAAATAATATAACACATGGCCAGCAACAGAGAGATATTCACTGCACCATGACATGTTAGCAGAGAGGTCAAATTTGTGCAGATTCAGTTAAGTGTGAACAGGTGTGACCAGACCACCATGAAATAACTATCTGGTTAAGTCCTTCTAAATGAGGCATGAGACACTCAACCCCAATGGTATTTGTAACCTTAAACCATCCCGTAGCCACAGTGTGTCTGATACTATTCCTAGAGCAAGCAAGCAACAGAAACGGACATCCTTAATTACCACTGCATCATGAAAAATATTTTATCCTGTCAATATTGGGGATTGCTCCCTGATGTGGCATTAATCAAAGGATGTTTTCCTTTCCTACTGTTATTGAATTAAAGAAGGAAAACTGTAAGTAGTCTGCATGTGGGGTGGCAGATCATTTCTTCAGAGCGGAGGAGAGTCGTAGCAAGTGGATTACTTTGCACCTCATGCGACAAGTAATGGTTCATAGAGCCCAATATGTAGCTGTCCCACAATCTGCAGGAGGCTGTGTCATTGCTTACTAAGTCTCAGTGCCTTCACACTAACTTAAAAACCCTCTAGGCTTTTCCACTTAACTTGGTAATTCATTCATTCAGAATGTGTTGGCATTGAGCTATGGAGGCGCACTGCACGCTGAAGCTAAGCTCCTTCCATGGAACAATATAAAGACCTAGCTAGAGCATGCCTAGCTTGTATCATACAATCACTGAATCGTTTAGGTTGGAAAAGACCTTCAAGATCATCAAGTCAAACCATCAACCTGACCTACTGAGTCCCATTACCAAACCACGTCCCTTAGTGTCACATCCACACATCTCTAAAGACCTCCAGGATTGGGGACTCCACCACTTGCCTGGGCAGCCCGTTCCGATGCTTGACCGCCTTCCCTGTGAAGAAATTCTTCCTGATATCCAATCTAAACCTCCCCTGGCACAACTCGAGGCCATATGTTCAGTTCCTTCTCCTGAAAACTGAGCATAGGAATGGAAAATGGATGTGTGTTTGGGTCTTGCTCTGATCTCAGACAGGGTGGTGCCAGGGCATACCCCCACAGCCAGAAACCCAAGAGCACACCAGTTTCTGCATAGTCCTAGAGTTTTCCCCTGCTGGAATTGTGAGGTTTGCATTTTTACCATGTACCTTGCAAGATGTCACTGAAATGAATGTGTCCACTGTGCCTTGCTTTCTGTGTATCATATAACATGACAACAAGCAAAATATAAGTTACACACTTCCTTTTGTAGTTGTCCTCTTGCAGTCATCAAAACTGAATTTGGATTAAAAAAAAATCCTAACGACTCCCTCTTTCCACTGTTAATCTGCATTTGCAAGGTGCAATCTAAAAGCTTCCTTACTACATTAAATCATAACCATGTAGCCCTTGGCATGTTGGAAGATACATCATAATAGTGGGCAAATCTGAGAAAAGAACATAAGTTAGTGGCTGACCCACCAGGTAATGAATCTTCTTTTGATATAGANCTGCTATATGGAACTATGGATGTTTTACTACACTATATACAACGTGGTATTGTAAATATGCATGCTCAAGAAATTTTATAATTTTTTAGCGATAGATGCCTCAAAACCACATCTTCTTTAAACTCCCATGTAAAACTGTATCATTTGAAGAAAAAAATCTAGGCTTTACTCTCAGCTTGAAATATGATCAATCATAAGGCAATATGATTACACAACTTGGAAAAGAGGGCAAGACAGGATAGTGATGGCTTCAGGAAATCTAATATTCAGGGACTGCTAGCAAGGCATCTAATTTATTTGTTTGCCTATTATTGTTTGCCTTTTTGGAACTGTGCTGGGGAGCAAGGACCGTCTTATCCTATGTCTGGAAAGCACTTAGAACAACCTGGCTGTCACCACAGTTTAAGAAATAATATAACACATGGCCAGCAACAGAGAGATATTCACTGCACCATGACATGTTAGCAGAGAGGTCAAATTTGTGCAGATTCAGTTAAGTGTGAACAGGTGTGACCAGACCACCATGAAATAACTATCTGGTTAAGTCCTTCTAAATGAGGCATGAGACACTCAACCCCAATGGTATTTGTAACCTTAAACCATCCCGTAGCCACAGTGTGTCTGATACTATTCCTAGAGCAAGCAAGCAACAGAAACGGACATCCTTAATTACCACTGCATCATGAAAAATATTTTATCCTGTCAATATTGGGGATTGCTCCCTGATGTGGCATTAATCAAAGGATGTTTTCCTTTCCTACTGTTATTGAATTAAAGAAGGAAAACTGTAAGTAGTCTGCATGTGGGGTGGCAGATCATTTCTTCAGAGCGGAGGAGAGTCGTAGCAAGTGGATTACTTTGCACCTCATGCGACAAGTAATGGTTCATAGAGCCCAATATGTAGCTGTCCCACAATCTGCAGGAGGCTGTGTCATTGCTTACTAAGTCTCAGTGCCTTCACACTAACTTAAAAACCCTCTAGGCTTTTCCACTTAACTTGGTAATTCATTCATTCAGAATGTGTTGGCATTGAGCTATGGAGGCGCACTGCACGCTGAAGCTAAGCTCCTTCCATGGAACAATATAAAGACCTAGCTAGAGCATGCCTAGCTTGTATCATACAATCACTGAATCGTTTAGGTTGGAAAAGACCTTCAAGATCATCAAGTCAAACCATCAACCTGACCTACTGAGTCCCATTACCAAACCACGTCCCTTAGTGTCACATCCACACATCTCTAAAAACCTCCAGGATTGGGGACTCCACCACTTGCCTGGGCAGCCCGTTCCGATGCTTGACCGCCTTCCCTGTGAAGAAATTCTTCCTGATATCCAATCTAAACCTCCCCTGGCACAACTCGAGGCCATATGTTCAGTTCCTTCTCCTGAAAACTGAGCATAGGAATGGAAAATGGATGTGTGTTTGGGTCTTGCTCTGATCTCAGACAGGGTGGTGCCAGGGCATACCCCCACAGCCAGAAACCCAAGAGCACACCAGTTTCTGCATAGTCCTAGAGTTTTCCCCTGCTGGAATTGTGAGGTTTGCATTTTTACCATGTACCTTGCAAGATGTCACTGAAATGAATGTGTCCACTGTGCCTTGCTTTCTGTGTATCATATAACATGACAACAAGCAAAATATAAGTTACACACTTCCTTTTGTAGTTGTCCTCTTGCAGTCATCAAAACTGAATTTGGATTAAAAAAAAATCCTAACGACTCCCTCTTTCCACTGTTAACCTGCATTTGCAAGGTGCAATCTAAAAGCTTCCTTACTACATTAAATCATAACCATGTAGCCCTTGGCATGTTGGAAGATACATCATAATAGTGGGCAAATCTGAGAAAAGAACATAAGTTAGTGGCTGACCCACCAGGTAATGAATCTTCTTTTGATATAGAATAAAAGTCAGTCTATAGCATTGTGGGCATATTAAGACATGAGTATGCACATTTATACAAATAAACCAGCATTGCTAATGCTTTGTGGTTTTTAAGAGCTTTTATGTCTTTGGGAGAAGGGGGGAATCCTGTTGTGTGGGTTCTCTCATGTCTAATAAAGGCACCTTTCATGATACAGCCTTTTCTGTATTTGATGCATACAGGCATAATACAAGGGTCTTTCTCTGCTGCCTAGCTGACTACTTTCATCATTTGCGGCAAACATGAAAAAAGCCAAGCTAACTGTGTACTGTGTTGTATCCCACACTGCAGTCTATGAAGTCAGGCGAAGTCTAAATTGATGCTGAACTTGAGTTAGTGTTTTGAGATTCAGATGTGTGCTAAGTTCAAATAAATTTAAATAGTATGCAGTCCAATTTTGGCCTGTTTGTTCATTAGTTCTTAACACATCTTTTAATCTTCTGTGGACAATTCTATCTCTTCCTTTTTAGGAAATGTCTTAAAGATATCGTTTAAACTATCTCATAAAAAGTTCATCATTGTCAGGCAGAGATGTGTACAATTGGGCTCATGCATGGCTATTTTTTGGATTCCGTAAACTGTTTCCTTTTAGAGGAAAATCTATTGATGGGACAAACTTCCATCAGTCTTCATTCACGGGAGGCAGATATATACTGTTATTTGCATTCTATACCTACTTGTTCATATTCACTGTACTTTCTACCAACATTAATTTATATTAAAATTATTATCTAACAAATTCCAGCTTTTCAGATCATCCAGATCTTTTCATTTAAGCATGTAAAAAGCCTGCACATGATGGAGTCAAAGTAGGAAGGATATGGATTAATCTGAAATATTGAACTACAACATTGTCTTTCAAAAACTCATGGAATAACCCACTCAGTCACATTTCCTGATTAAATCTGCCTTTCTTTTGAATTTGTTTTCCTGCCCAGTTAAAGTGCTTTTCTATTTACAAATATGCATATGATGTAAGAGAGTTCAAAAATGTAAAGAGTTTTTTCACAGTTAGTTAGAAAACTGTGTAACTGGAAAATTTGCTTAGGTATTCTATTTGAATAAACCAAGAGTTCATCACTTCAGCTGCAAAAGAATACCTTGAAAAACAAAATATGACAGTTTTTGTGGGTTTCCCTCTTTCCACAATGTAAGATGTTGCTTTAAATAGGATTTCACGTATGTTCTGTATACTCAGTAATGTCTGGGCTAGATAAAGAAAAGGAAGAAAAGAAACAAAGAGATATCTCAAATGCATCCATAAAGCTATAACCATCTACATCTATTTTAGGGATTTGCACAGTACCAGTTAGGCCTGATAAATTTAAGACTTCTGTACTGTCAAACTGTTTAACAAACTGAAAGCCGTAGATCTGACCTGAGGATATGTGAAGTCCATGGTACTCCGTAAAGTTTTCTTCTTGAATATTCTTCAAATCATTTTTATAGTGGAGCAGAGTTTAGCTCCTGTGGAATGAAGGAAGAATTTTCACTTTAAAATTATCTCCTAGATCTGAGTGGTTGTCAGAAAACAAAAACAGAATAGAGCTCTCCGTAGGAAGCAATATGAGTTTATAATGCCCCAGTGGTGATGGGTTTTGCCCCTTCCTCTTCCTCCTAGTCCCAGGCAACAAGGCCACAACAAAGCACTGAGACACTTTGTTCTGGCCATCACCCCTCCACCACTCTAGAGGCTAACAGATGGATGCAGAAATGAATACTGAGTTGGGAAATCCTCCACGGAATCACCAGTTATACTTCCAGTAACACAAAGGTGGCCTTGGAAGCTTCCCATTCAGCCCAGTTTAGACCATGGATCTGAAATGTAACCATGACAGGATCCTACTCTAGAATAGTATAATTCAATATTCCTCAGAAACAAACAGGTATCTCTTGAACTTGTAGATAGTCACCACTTGTTTTCTATGGCAACTTATTCCTGATGTTTATCTTGGGGGAATTTCAAGATGATCTCATAAATCTTTTCAATCTTATCCATTTATAGGATTGTTTTCCCCTTCTCTTATTTGCAGTGCTAGATCCAACTGGCCCAAATCCTCCCTACAGTAACTGCTTTACACCAGAGATCTTTTTTTTATTGTGTTTTATAAATAAATAGTTCAGATCTTTGGGTAAGATTACCCACTAGCTGAATATGCTGAAAGAGAGAATAACTGATACTTTTATAGTCTGCCTGCAGTCACTTACTGTACTAGATGAACAGTTTCTTCTCATCAGACAAAATACAGCAAAGAGTTTAAAAACAGCAAATAAACCTGATTGTAAAGAGACTTGGCTCTAATGCTTTACTTCTAACTGTCTGTTTAAGAACTGTGAAGAAAAGTCAGTCATTTTAAGACAGGTCACACATCCAAGAAAGGCCTCTGTGTCGCATGGAAATGCTGCAGCCCAGGGGGCACCCCTGGGTCTCTCTTCAGCAACGGGGCAGGAAAAAGACAGATCGTCTTTAGACACCCTTTTAATCTATTCTGAATAGATGATTAGAAGAAATATCATCGATAGCACGAGAATTCAAGGCCATAAAGAGAGTCTGAGTAGTTATGTACAGCCTCTGGGTGTTGTGCAACAAAAACAGAATTCTAGGAACAGTCATAAGCTTGCTCACATGTAAAGGCAAAGTCTCTTTTTACCAAGTTACTTATTAATACAGCACAGCAAAACTTCAAGTAGCTCTTAAATTATTTTTCTAAGTTCCTGAGATGTCTAAGAGCACACATCCTAGAAGAAACTGCTCTAAGGAAATGGTGAAGAATCCTTCATTAAAGACACCTGCCTATGTTTCTCAAAAACAGTTTGAAACATGACCATTTTATAACAGTAATGACAATCATGACCACACTTTTCTCCCACTTGCTCTCTTTCCCCATTTGTAGGAATAAGTAAAAAGTCATTAAAGTCTGAATGTGTCTATGTGCCCATAAAGCTTACTGTAGGAAATCAAGCAAATTATTTTTATATTTAGTCATGAATGCAGTGAGTTCTGAAGCTTATCCTTGGTTCTACAAGTAACACATTCCAAATGTAGTAAAGCCAAGTCCCTGTCTCTCTTGCTTGTGAGGGAGCCTGGACTCATTTCATTGTTCTTGTGGAATGCAGCTGCTGTGTGAAGGTCCTGCTCACAGCTGGAGAGGCAATGGATGGAGTTATTTCAGTACGTGTTTGTTTGTAGACTAGGTCTTAAAAAGATAAAACTGCATTAAGTATCACAGTTATCAAGACCAATTTCCCACATCGCAGCTAGTCACATTATATAGTCCCTTTTATAGATATGTCAAACTCCTTCTTAAACCCTTTGTTTCCACTGCTGCTGTCATAACTCCAGCAGTTCACTCTTGCAGAAATCTTGTTTTTCCAGACCAAAATCATTATGGGTCAGTTTGTACCCTTGTGCCAGTGCTGTCTTTCACCCTAAATAGCTTTTCCTCCTAGTGTTTACCCCTCTTCACCAGTGTGTTTGTCCACAGCATTCATTTTCTCCCTCAATCTGCATTTCTAGACTAAACAAGCTGCTCTATTTAAATCTCTTAAAAGGCCTTTCATTCCCTAATGATCCTTTCAGCTCTTTTCTGCAAACATTCCAGTTTAAGTTCATTCTTCCTATACATGGATGGTTATGCAGTTTCCGAAAAGTGATTTCACCAGGACCTGGACTTTCCACTTTGTACTGGAAGACTCTTCTAGAGTCTAGGTCTTGATCAGCATTACTGATTCCTTGCTTCCTGCACAGAATGGGAAGCTGCTACAGACAGTAAAGCAGTGAAGTGAAATGCTAGTGCTGACTTCTGGTGCTAAGCAGAAAGCCTGCCATGCAGTGAACCTGTCAGGGGCTACATTACCGTATGTGTTTTTATTCCTGGCTAAGTGTTACAGTAACATAGTCCTGAATTCCTGAACTTGAAGACCACTGTGGTCAGGCCTACTTCTGAAAGGGAAGTTCAGTCTTAGGCATAAGCAGTCATTATTTTGATACCTAATAGCACCGAAATTCGTGACAGAACCTAAGAGTTGTTGAGCACTTGTGTGAATTAGATGTTTTTCCACAGTACTTCCCTCTTGCTACAAGGCCATCTTTGTGTCCCCATCACTTCCAGCTGGTTGTTCTCAAACCAGTGGCTGATTTGGCTTTGATAGAAAACTGGAGGGTTGTGCTGTGTGCATTTGAAAGGAAGACCCCTTAGACCCAGATCCTACCCACCCGCTATTAGTACTGTATGCTGCCTTGCTGCCTACTCTCCTGCAGCCAAACAGTCGGTTCTCTGCTCGTCTGTTACAGAGCACGGGGCTGTTGCCACCAGTAAATCCTCATGATGTAGAAGGATGGAACTGAACAGCACATTCATGGTGGTGTGAAATCTCAGAGGGTTTTCATGCAATTTCCATCTCACCCTTTATTGATAAGATGTTGTGGGATCCCACAGATCTAGGAAGTCTGGAATCTGATACAGGTGAACCACCACTGAGAGTCTTCTTCAGGACTGGGGGAAATGGAGGCTTTACCGCAGAGGTGGCCCTCATTCCTCCTAGAAACAGTGACTATGAACGTATTGGGTGGATGTGTTCTGTTGTGCTGATTCTTATTTTCTGAAAAACATCCTTTTTTTTCCTCATGCCATTGTGAAGAGAAAAAAAACAGTCTTGAATGTATTTAGACAGATATAGTTTCAAAATCAGGTGAAATCTTGGTGTCATTTAAAGTAATCGCAAAACCCCTATCGGCTTCCTGGGGCACAGATTGCCTGGATGTTAACCGTAAGGTATAGTATCACTACTTCTATTTGTTATCCTTTTTGGGAAAGCCAAAAAGTCTGCGCAAGGTTAATTTTTTAACAGATTTTAATAGTTGTAATGCAAATATTATTGCAGAGAATGTGAATTATAGCAATACGTGACAACTGAGCAAGAGGTCCTCTGCTGCTGAAAACTGTCACAGCTTAGCTGAAATCACATTATGTTAGCAAAGAATGTTCCCCACACATTTAAAATATAGGAATAGCTAAGGTGTTAGGAACTTTGAACGTGTGGGAAACAACTTAATGATTCAATTTGATTTAGTGTTGGGGAGCCCCTAGCTTCATGTATTGCAGAAGTTCTCCAGACTATGTTAAAGAAACTGAATAACATACTCAGAATGTAAAACATATCAACTTTGAAAGAAACGAAGCCATTGTTATATATTACTGGCTGCAAGTACAGACCCACAAGCACAGAAGTAATGTGGAAAAATTACTGGAAACTCGTATTTAAAATACGATACCTTCCAAAATAATTTCTACAAGTAGTAAGAACTAATGTGTTGTGAACAAAACAGTGCTTTCACTATAAACCTTTAAAAAGGAAAAAGGTTCAGCACAAGAAGTCTGCAGTTAAATCTCTGATGATTTAGGCTTTTTTCATAGTTAAGTGTTAATAATTTATCAGGAAGCTCAAGGGTTTTCAGAAGAATAACTCCATGCTCAGTCATTTTGAAGCAACTTTGGCTTTTTCCTTTTGTTTTCAATTCGTTATAGTTGCATTCCTTCTGAGTGGGAAAAATAAACCAAGTATTTCTAAGATATAAATAGTTTAGGATGAGATGAGTAATTAAGTGAGAAGAAACCAGAGTTGATTGGTGATAGATCTAAGTGACACTGCAATGAAATTTCATTCTTTCCTCCTATCTCAGCATTGAGGAGATGATGATTTTATGAAACAATGCTCCATAAAAATACAATGGATTGCAGAACATGATTATACCTCCCCCCCCAAAAATAAAAAATAACAGAAAATAAAGAGGAAAACTACCTCTTAATTAACAAGAGACAAAAGACATGCTAATGTTGTTGCATTAGGTCAGTTGAAGAGTTTTTCCTGGTGCTCTTGCTGCAGTTTTGGAGCTTGGGAAACTAGCCATCCCCACACTGAAAAAGCATTATTTTTCTCCAGCTCTCACCAGCTCTCACTCACCTGCCCGCTTTGAAACCTGCTCCTTCTCAGAGGTAGGAATAAGAAGGAGGCACATTTTTCACTGTTTGGCACCCTTCTTATTACACCTTAAATACTTTGGTTTTCTTCCTTTGAAGAGTAAGAGTGCAAAGCAAAAGACCACCAAGGAATAAAGGAATCAAATAGTTTATGCCTCCTGTTTAGACCAAGATCAATAATGCTGACATTCCTCTAACAGAAGTAGTAAATAGATGTAAATTCACGTAAAATGTAAATATAAATACATGTAAATATATGTATTTCTTTTATGAAAATAGTTGGTTATTTAAAGAAGTTATTTTCACCTCTCTTCAAAGAATTATCAACAGATGATTGAAATCAAGCACACTGACTCTACATTGTCTTGCCATATTCCTTTTTTCTTTTACTTCCCTGTAGAATGAGTGTGAAAGAATAACTGAGTATCAATGTGTCTACTATAATGAAATAAAAGAGCTTAAATGAACTGAAAAGAAATGAATAAGACTTCCTGGATCCTCTTTTGCCATCCACCTACTTAAAATGCTTAAATTTTCCTTAAACGTGAAAGATCTGTAACATTCAAACATATATCACAAGCCACTTTACATCATTCATTTAAAGCAGCAGGTGCCAAGTGAAAAACATAACATAACACTGTTATACTCGGGAAGGGAGTCACATTCACTTTACCTGGTAAGAGAAAGAAGATCATTGATGAAAATTGTATGCCTATCCTCTGCATTGTACAATAGTTTTGTAAAGTTAGGTTGAGGGAACAGGGGAAGGGACTTACTGTTTATTATTCCTAGATAAGCCATAGATCGCTAGAGGGGTCTAGTGCAGGTGAACATGCTTTTCCAAATACAGCTCTTTCTAGAATCCGTAATAGCTGTTTCAGTGTAATGTATTTACATATGGGTGTCCACCCAACAGCCTTTCCGGTATCCGACTACTCTGGTAAAACAGTACACCTCTAATCAAAACAGTAATAACAGTAAAACTCTTTAAATTATATCAGATTTGAATGACCTTTTGATTCTTAATAATCTTCCAGTGGAAACTTCTCTTTCTTCCTTTTTAGGAAATGTCTTTCAAGATTAATTTATCATGCAGAAAGATCATCACAGGGAAACAATGGATTGGACAATGGAGGTCTTCTGACCTCAGTTTTCCTGCTGATGTTACACAACTGATGTGAATGTCAAATATACAAAAGTACAAAAGTCAGTGTGAAGAAACTCAAAATTATCAAAGCTGGGAATGCTGGAAGGTTAAATGTAAAAACAGTAATTTTAAGCTCTTAAACAAGCCAATTATTTCTGTTAGTTAGGAACACCATTGAAACAATTCAGCAATGCAGTAGCACTATCTGCTACTGTGGTAAAGCAAGCTCAGGTTCATCTATACTACTTACTGTTATTGTTAGAGAATACTGTCAGAGAATATACAGATGGTGCCAAGTTTAGAATGATTATCTGCTGAAATTGTAATAGTAGGATTATGCCTAGCTGGAGAGCCATTCCTATGAAGAGCTTGTGCTCTCCTTGGATTTCTGCTGGTAGGAAGGATTCATCTCCTTGCCATTTTCCTTCCCATTTGCAATGAAGATGACTGCAAAGGAAAGGGAAAAAATGATGAGGTT
Source organism: Chauna torquata (assembly GCA_013399475.1). Taxonomy (NCBI): domain Eukaryota; kingdom Metazoa; phylum Chordata; class Aves; order Anseriformes; family Anhimidae; genus Chauna; species Chauna torquata. The sequence continues at coordinate 42,461 of VXAL01007257.1, read as the reverse complement.
GCCAACTTTTGTCAGTAGGAGCAAGTATAGTAGTTGAAAAGAGCATTGAAAGTGGGGTTCTGTGCTCTCTCCTGACAAAGACTCCACAGCTTGTGCTTCTCTTTTGCCTTAGGAGCAGAAGTATTGCATGTATGTCAACTGGTCCACCCCACAGACTCGCTGAAGCAAAAGTGGTCTCCTTAGCAACAACTTTTGAAAGACAAGGAGGAAATTCCCCTGTCTGTCTGACCTGGAGCCCTCCCTCTGGGGACCAGCTGCTGTCTTTTGTCTCTAGCTTCATTTTTAAAACATTTTAGCTTTGATCTGTGTTTATATTGACAAAATGAATCTGTATAAAATAAATGAGGAAAGATCAGCTGTATAAACCTACAGGCTGCCTCAGCAAGAGCTGAAAGCAACAACACTGAAGACAGAGATCTTCAGGATATTCCATTAACGTACAGAGACATGTAACCAGGCATTATTGCTGTCTTCAGTAGTTCTTGCAAACAAGATGAAGTATGTATTTCCACACGGATAGACAGCTGAGGCCACTTACATTCTCTCTTCTGTGCAGGCTCTATAGCTTGATTGGACCTGACTTCAACAACAGTCCTGCAAATATTAACTTGTGTTTAATTTCAAATATATGAGAAATCTATTGATGCTAGGTAAAAACAAACACATTCATAAAACATTGTCAAACCAGGGTATTTGATATCTGCCTGTTACATCCATGTTAGCCTACTGCAGTATGAGGAACTATACTAATACGTTGCTGGCTTTTTATGTGGAAAAAGTTAGTAGGTCATTGAATTACAGCTTTTCTGCAGCTGCAGTGCAAAAACAGCCTGAGAAAGCAAGTGTAAATCAAAAAATTCACACTGTAGTGCTCTGGGAAAACCTTTTAAGGAACAGGGCTGAATCCAACCTGTATCTATTCAGTAACTTCTCAGCTGGTTAAAAAAACAAAGGCTCGACAAGAACTGGCATTAACAGCAGTTGATGCTGCTGCTCATAGAACAGCTCTAGTTTGAGGAGTGCTGATAAGGTTATTAAGGTCGTGGCCAAGTGACCAAGCAGGCTAAGGGTACCTTCTAATGAAGCAGCAGTAGAAGTTTTGACACAGGGTCCTAGTTGTTGCTTTGTGCTACGATTTCCTCAACATGGTAATAAACGAGTACTTCAGGAAAGGAATGATATGCTATCTCTAGACAGAGTTTCGATGATGCATGGTACTGGCTGGCTTACATGGCCATGAGGAAGGCTGGTTCAATGCCAGGTTTAATGCAAAGCTCCTCTGCTTATGCATGCTTATACTCCGGCTCACTTTCTGCCTCAACAAGTGACGGAGTGAGCCAATGCCTAGGATCGAGTTTGTTTCACTTGGTGGAAGCACAGCAGTAACACTCAATGTGCTTCTTTGCCTCATTCTTCTGTTGCTTCTCTGCCTGAGAAGACCTACAGAACATGCTAGCTTTATGGATTTGATTTTACCTCCATTTCTTCCTACACTCTTATTCATGAGGTGAGAACACAAGGTGGCTTATGCAAATATGCCACTGTGTAAATCAGTATGGCCCTAAAACTGAACACCAAAATGTAACTTGTAAGTAAGCACATCTAAAATTGATATTGAGGTAGAATTTCTGCTTTGCTATAAAATGGTTTTGTTAAGAATGCAAACAAGACAGTGTTAGCTCGAGACATTTTCAGCTGTGACTTTATTTGTAAGAAAAGGAAAACAAGCTAGTAGTGCTAGCAAACATCAGAGCTAAGCAATTTCATAGGGTGGTTATACAGCAGAGTTCTGGAAACCTTCTTTCTACTGCAACTCCTAGATATTAACACAAGCAGCAGACTAAACATTTGTACCCTGTTTGTACTGTCAGCTGACAAATGAAGGTAATTAATGGGCAGCTATAAGGTGGAAGAGTCTGGAAAATAGCAAAACTTGTCATCTCAAAATGCATAGCACTGATGCCAGAATATTGATTTAACTGCACTACTGTTGCTAAGCAATCTTGTACAGTTTTACATTACATATTGGCATGTGCAGCTAATTATTTTTTCTTATTTCTTTTCTATCAAATTATCCTTCTCAACATTTATTGTTAGCTGGACATTAAACAAAAGAAATATCCCATACCAAATACAGCTACTCAGGTCAGGTGGCAATAGGATTAGATACTTGGCAGGTTTTTTTGAAGTTATGTTTCCATTCTTTTTTCATAATATAGACTCTGCTAGTGGATAATTACAGTGAACGTGCTTAGTGAAATTAAAATCAATGACATCTGTTTCATTGCTCATTGGTAAAATTGCTAATATTGGCAAAAAAAGATTTTCCAAATACCCTTTGTAAGCAGCTGATTCTAAATGAAACAGGAAAGCAAAGATGCATGACTGTATACCACTTGCCTTACTCTGGGTTCTTTATTTTCTCTAAAATCAGTAGTCACATAAGGTGAACTTGGCTGTATTTGTCGTTGAGTTAATTGTAGAGTATCCTCCAAACTCACAGCTCTCTGCAGGCTCTCGGGACATCTACTCCTCAGTTTAATAACAGAAGGAACATTCCAGACTCAGCTTTCAAGTCAGCTTTGTTCGAAAATGTACTGCTTGTTTGGAAGGCTATCAGCCTATGGCCTGATAGGTACTGAAGATGATAATCATGGTTTGTACTAAAAACGGATTATAGGATCATAGAATCATAGAATAGTTTCGGTTGGAAGGAACCCTTAAGGATCATCTAGTTCCAACTCCTCTGCCATGAGCAGCGACACCTTCCACTAGATCAGGTTGCCATCCAAGCTTGCCTTGAAGGGATGGGTTATCCACGGCTTCTCCAGGCAACCTGTTCCAGTGCCTCACCACCCTCATAGTAACGAATTTCTTCCTTATATCTAACCTGAATCTGCCCTCTTTCAGTTTAAAACTATTACCCCTTGTCCTATCACTAAACTCCCTGATAAGAAGTCCCTCTCCAGCTTTCTTGTAGGCCCCTTTTGGGTACTGAAAGGCTGCTTTAAGGTCTTCCTGGAGCCTTCTCTTCTCCAGGCTGAACAACTCCAGCTCTCTCAGCCTGTCTTCACAGGAGAGGTGCTCCAGCCCTCTGACCATCCTCATGGCCCTCCTCTGGACTTACTCCAACAGCTCCATGTCTTTCTTGAGTTGGGGGCCCCAGAGTTGAATGCAGTTCTCCAGGTGGGGCCTCACGAAAGCAGAATAGAAGGGGAGAATCACCTCCCTCAACCTGCTGGCCGTGCTTCTTTTGATGCAGCCCAGGGTACAGTTGGCTTTCTGGGCTGCAAGCATACATTGCCAGCTCATGCTGAGCTTCTCATCAACCAACAGCCCCAAGTCCTTCTCCTCAGGGCTGCTCTCAATCCATTCTCTACCCAGCCTGTATTTGTGTTTGGGATTGCCCCAACCAAGGTGCAGGACCTTGCACTTGGCCTTTTGAACTTCATGAGGTTCACACAGGCCTACTCTCGAGCCTGTCAAGGTCCCTCTGGATGGCATCCCTTCCCTCCAGCATGTCGACTGCACCACACAGCTTGGTGTTGTCAGCAAACTTGCTGAGGGTGCACTCAATCCCACTGTCCGTATCACTAACAAAGGTGTTAAACAGTGCCGACCCCTGAGGAATGCCACTTGTCACTGGTCTCCACCTGGACATTGAGCCATTGACCGCAACTCTTTGAGTGCAACCATCCAGCCAACTCCTTATCCACTGAGTGGTCCATCCACCAGATCCATGTCTCTCCAATTTAGAGACAAGGATGTAGCGCAGGACAGTATCAAATGCTTTGCACAAGTCCAGGTAGATGACATCAGTTGCTCTTCCCCTACCAACCAGCGCTGTAACCTCATCATAGAAGGCCACAAAATTTTTCAGGCATGATTTGCCCTTATTAAAGCCATGCTGGCTGTCACCAATCACATCCTTATTTTCCATGTGCCTTAGCATAGTTTCCAGGAGGATCTGCTCCATGAACAAATCATGATCATAATGGTCTGGCCTGACCTGACCTTCTGCCTATGCTATCCAGCAACTTCCATAGTTATCCCCAAAACTTCACTAGAAAACATCTTTTTATAAAGACAGCTAATTCAAATTTAAGGAGTGCAAAACATGCTGAGTTTTCCATACCTGTGGTAAACTTCTCCGGTAGTTATTTTCCTCAGTGTCAAAAATATGTTTTTTTTTCCTGCCTAAAATTTGCTGACTTGAACTTCAACCACTGCATTTTGTTATGCCTATATCTTGATACTAGAAACTGTTCAATTTGCTTTCAGCACTGACAAAAACTATTCTGTCTCGGGAATGGGAAGAGGGATAGGATTCAGGCTAGAAAGCAATAGATTGGCTCTCCCCAGTTTTCCAAGACAGTCATAAAAAGATATGTTTCATCACTTTCTAGATTTTATCACACCCAAGAGAGCTTTCCAAGATTATGCCAATAGGAACATGTTATTAGATCAATCCATATGCAGATTATAAGGCTTTCTTTTGCACAGCCTTTTTCTCATGATTGTGTGATTTTGTGATATGTGTGATTTTTAAGAAAGATATTCACATTCCACTTTAGAAAAGTTACAGGCATTTGTATGAGTGCATTGGCTTGCACAGACTTTTTTTTTTTTTTGTCATAGAAAGGAGGAAACTCGCTGCTGATAGCCCTTGTGAGCTGTGAGAGTAGCAGTGCAGGCTTCTTGAGCATGTCAGCACGAGCCAGGCCCCAAAATGGCGGCAACACTCCACTGGCACCTGCCAGCGACTGAGGGGAAAGGGCTGACAATGCCAAACTGCATCAGCCTTTCTCGTATGCTTGGGCTTCAGAGCTAAAATAAAGCAAAGACTGAAATTCAATAAACAGATCAAACATGGCTGAAAAGAGACTCACTCTCTCCTCCCTCCTCTTCCCTCCCCTCCTGCTGTTGGCTGCGCACCTCCTTTCTCACACCAGCTCTGGCACACTTTGGACCCTTCTGTGATCTAATTTAACTCATTAATATGGCAAAGAGCTATTCAATTTTTTCATTGTGGGGTTTGGCAGGTTTTGTTTGGTTTTGTTTTGTTTGCCATTTTAGCTAATGGAATTGGCACAAAGGAAGGGCTCTGGCAGCACCAGCACCAACCATCCTGAAGGTAAAGAGGGAAGCCAAGGCGGGTAAATGCGCACACTCCACTTGGCAGCAACAAGCTTTAGATCATCCTGCTGAGCCTTTTGAAACTGTATTCTTAAGTTTTAATCAGAGGGTCATAAATACTTGTAATACCTTGAAACGAAGAGGTAAAAGCCTGTCGCAGATCCAGGGGGCAGCAGGGCGGTGGGAGCTCCGAGAAGCTCAGGCTGAAGGAGGCCCGCCCACAGCAAGGAGATGGGGAGAGCAGAGGGCTTCCTCTCAGGGCTCCCGCTCTTGCGGCCATGTCTCGGTGAGGGCATGTATTTACCGCTTGCCCCTTCCTAAGTACTGAGGCAAAGCAGGGGCAGCTCTGAAGCAGCCTTGCTAGCAGAGGCTGCTGAGGGGATGGTAGGGCCGCCCACCTGAGGCATTGGGAGCTTTGGGCTGGACCTGCCTGAACCTGGGGGTTGCCCACTGCAGGCAGTGAGCCGTGGCTGAGGGAGAAGAAAGGCCGGGAGCCCTGGCAACCTCATGAGAAGCAGGAGCCTCTGCAGGGCACACTGGTGGTGAGAATTTTAACTTTTTTTTTTTTTTTGAATTCACTCTGCATTCCCCTTTCCTTCACCTGCTTTTAAATGCTGCAGATGTTCACTAGTAACAGGTTCAGTGAGGGACAGCGTTGCTCCCCAGCAGCGGCGTGGCCTGTGTGGCCCTGTGCAGCGCAGACATCCCTTGGGCGTAATAACTGTCTGTAATAGCTGTATATGAGCCAAACTGTCAGACTGGATTGAGAAAAACAGAAATTAATTAACACTAATTTTAGTGTGTCTTTGTCAGTGTGTCTTCTTGATTTTGTTCTGTTGCTGCTGTGTGTTTGTATTGAAGATTGCTTCCATTCTATTAATGTTTTTGAGGTGAAAAAAAAAATCGTTCACAGTTGCTTGATATATACATAATTCCATCATTAGGCATATTAAGATTAGTGAAATTTAATAATGTCTATAACCACAGTTTTGTTGTAGCAGACAAAAAATCCTAATTATAGTATATTTCATAAATACTTTGATACAGTACAGTAGCTCTAAGTCATGTGTAAAATGGCTGCTACGCTGTTATGTGTGTCTGGTGTTGAAATAAAACATGAAAATTAAGTTGACTAAAACCAGAAATGAGAGAGAATAGTATTTTTATGCCAGTTTTGATAAAGTTTGACGAAAAGATACGCTTTTGCTTGTAAACTTCAGTCTTTACCCTTCCCTATTTCCTGCTGTACTTAGTGTCCTTTTCACCAGACTGCTGCTGCTCTCACAGTGCATATTTCAGTAGTATTTGCAACCTAGCTCCATATGGTTTATAATAATTTTTAAAAATGGAAATACTGGAGCATTATACTTTAAATCCAAATTTATCTCTGTTGAATGGAAAGTGAACATTATAAACCTGAGAGCTACTGGTGAGCAGTCAGAGATTAACTAACGTTTATTTTAAATGTAATTTTCAAAGAACTGGCTATTTTTTTATTGACTGAATTGAAGAGTAAGTGCATGATAACTTGAGGATGTTTTCTATTATCAAAGTAATGACAGCATCCTTGGCTGGACTGATACTGAAGAGAAAGACCAGGTTGATGCTGAGTTGGGGCTGTTGCAGCAAACAACTCTGTGAGATGTTGGCAGGTCCCCCTGAAGAAGACTCATGTCAACTGGGATTGACAGGGTAATCATGGGAGTTAAAAATTGGTAGTTTTTTTTTGTTGTTCAGTTACGTTCTTCAGCTTCAGAGCATCTGTTTTCAAGGTTTTCTGTGCAGTCCTGAGGGATATAAATGTAAGGGAAAGGAAGGTAAAAGTGATATTATGACATATCAAATAACTCTAGGACTTAAGGGGCTTAAAGCACCCTTGTCATTGGAAGGGTTTACAGTAACAGTTATGAGAGTTGGCAGTGCTGGTGAATGGTCTGTTCAATAAAAAATCTGCTGCAATGACAGGAGAGTCTGCCCAGTTATCCTTTTTACCTGTCTCTGTTGTTCATAGCTACTATTGCTGTCACCAGGTAGGTAATGTAGTATATAGGAGAGAAAGGATTCTAACGAATTTCTGCTTGTAAATGGCTACAGCTTCTACAAAATGCTGCAGTAAGAGCAGTACCTGTGCATGAAGTCCTGGACATACTTCAGTTTCCAGGCCGGGGCACAAATCATTTGTTGTGTGTACTCTTTCCAATGTTTTTTAGCCTTTTCCATGTGTTGAGTGTGTTTCTAGGATACTTCATCTTTCACAGCCTGACCTGAGTCTTAATTTACTATTCACTTGCTCTTCTAATTCTTTTGAAACAAAATGTGGTCTTCATAGTAGATATTTCAAGGCAATATACTTTTATACTCACTTTGTGGTTTTAAAAATTTCAGTAAATTACTTGGACCTTTCAGGTAGTCTCTGATTCCCACCTCAGATTTGTGCCTTTTTTCTCTTACGTGTCCCTTGAGTGCAGTGTGCAACCAAACAGAGACTATGATTTGTTTCTTGCTGTTGATGAAAAGAATAAAGAGTAAAATTCTTTGTAGTCTAACCACTTTGTACACACCTGCACCTAAAAAAAAAACCACAGACGCCTCCTCTAGTCAAAGAAGTTCTCAGCTGCAGCTTGAAGGAACTGGAGGAGGGAAGGACAGAAAGAGTATAGTGGGGCATTTATCATTGTCACTCCTGTCCTGCTTTTGCAGTCTTCTGTAGGAATCCATTACCCAGTCCTGGCACAGACAACTTTCTGTGCTAAGAGGACAGTGGACCTGGCCCAATATGACCATTCTTGAGCTTAAAGATTTAGGGCATTCTGTCCCTCAACAAGATGTCCCTCAACAAGACATTTCACAATACCAGAATAAATACTGACTGTGCAGTTAAAGAGTTAAGTTTAATTTAGCTTCTTTCACAAACTGCTTCTTGAAGGCTTTTCTGTTTGCTCATCTCCACTGGATCTTAAACAGAGACATTGTGTTGCTATGGAAAGTAGTGAGCAAGCAATAACAAATGCTTCCACACGTAGAAAGAAAGCACCCTGTTAACCATCAGCCATGCAGATATGACTGAGAGTGGAAAAGAAAATATGGGGAAAAATATGAAACCATTTCCAGCTTTCATTCTCTCTTTATGTGAAATATGACCCAATTTTCTTCTTTCAGCACTGTATAGTGGCATTCATGTGATCCTGGAGAAGAGGACCATTTGCTGATAGCGATTTCATTATTCGGGGATACCTGCCACAGTCACGAATATCAGTCTGAAACATGAGATGTTGAAAAGCCTCGCCTGAGTTACACTTCCCGTATGCATATCTTATACTAAGCCAAAACGAATAAGGGATTTTTCCTTCTAAGATTTTCTTGGTCCCAAGAAATTTCTTCCTGAGATATATGTGGGAATATAATACCCTCAATCCAGTCAGACTTTGTCTTGCCTCCAGATTCTGAAAGCATTGGAGAAATATAAATTAGAAAAATTTGACATTGGCCTTGATCTTTGCTTTGCCACCTAAGATGCTTTCCAGGGTCAGCCTTGAAATTCAACACAACACCATTCTGTTCGAAGAAAGCAAAAGTTGCACAGTAGAGCTGTTTTATTTTCAAAAATATGACTGTTAGAGCTTAATTTTTTTAAATGGTCACATAGGACCCAACTTATTTTTAAACAACTGAGCCTTTTCATTCTAAAGTCTCTGCGTTTTCTCCATCTATCTGCAGGTTTGTTTTTATAATGTTCTTGACTAAGCAAAGTTAAAGTCAATACTCGTACAGGGTACTGAAGTTGACATTATAGGTCTTTGTTTGAAGAGGTGGGTTGCGTTGTGACAGGCTGGGAACTGACTGCAGTTACATTGTTGTTCTTACTGCAGACAGGCTCAAGGAGGCCAAATTCTATAGAATTTACGCAAAACTCTAAAAGAAATTTTCCCTAAATACTTGTAAGAACAGTCAGAAATGGAGTTTAGCAGCTCCATGTTTTTCACAGTATACTTTAAAAAAAAACAGATCATCCTTTTTTTCAACTGCTTCCCATGCATGGTTCAAAAATGTCTAATTCAAATGTAATACAAATGTAAAAACTCAGCTAAAAATATACATCAGAATTTCCTTCTGTATAAAGTTCCAATTATATGTGAGGTGAAGCCTAGTAAATAGAAAATTCCCCATTAGCTGAAATCAAGCTAAGTTCTGTCAACAATGAATGGTGAACAAGATGGTCTGAAGAATGCTCACTGCCTTTGAACTTAATCTGCAGTAGCAATTGCACCCCATTGGTCTCCCTGAATCAGCAACACATCTATTTGTCAGAAGAATTAAATCATGAATTGATTTTATAGCCTGGAACAGCTGGACAAATCATAAAATCCAGAGTCTTTTGTTAGATCTGTTTTATTACTCTTTTTCCAGTTCTAGATGCTCACATAAATGGGTGGCTGACTTTCTTCTATCAGGAGACAGCTTTACTTTGTAAAAAGTGCAGCAATCCACCCATGCACATAAACTTTGTTTCGGTTATACATCCCCATTTTATCTACATTTTTTGAAGAATTTTACCTTATTGAAAGAACACTCAGGCTGGATATGGAATGCAGCACTCCACGATGCTTATTTTTTTACCTAATTTCTAGCTGGATTGCCTGAAGCAGATGAGGTCTTGGGATATGCCCATAATTACATTTTGAGTCAATATATGAAACAGGATTAATAAAAGACTGTTACTGAGCTTTAGTCACTGCTCTGTCTGTGAAGAGAAATGTTTTCCAGTGAGTGATTTAGACTAAGTCCAAGTGTGTAAGTTTAACTCCTTTAATTTGGTTTCCTGCACCAGAAAAATACATTAATCCTCATTACTTGCCAGGAGGATAATATACCTGCAACATAACAAGGTGATCCTGCAGAGAAAGTAACATAGACATCTCTGGACATCAAAAACATGCAATAATATTTCACTTTTCTCTTGGTAGGGAATCAAAGAGAGTCTTGGGTACTCCAGTTCAAACCACATCACAGCCAAAGCGTCCAAAGAGAATCTAAAGTTTCAAATACAACCACTGCTATGTAAAACAATGCCACAGGAACATTCCCATGTCAAAACCACAGTTTTTATAGCCAACTGAATAGCTCTTTCAGGCAATAAGCAATCAGTTCATATATAAACCTTATTCCAACTAAAACAGAGATCCACTGGATGTCTGTTCATGGAGAGTACTTAGCCTAGACTCTAATCTCTAGAAATTGGCATAATTTGAAGGCACTCGGGAGAACAAACACTCGAGTTACATACTGTTAAAATAGGAAATATGCTAGAGTTCTTCTATTGACATGCTTTGTTGGACATTTCTCCAGTTATGCTGCTGTCCAAATATAACTGCTTTGTGTATTAGCTTGAAAGGCATTAAGGGTCATGTTTTCCATAAGTGAACTGAGATGAAGGCTGCAGATCTAACTTATAAAAATAGAAAAGATGGCAGGCCTCAAAATTATGCCCCCTAGTCGTGTATGGAAAGCTTTTCTATGGATATACCATGATGGCCATGGGGAGAGAGCTGGCTTTACCTGGAAGAGGGGTAGAGATCAGGTCTCTGTCTTCTACTGGTGTCTCCAGCTGCTTCCTGCTTTTCCTCTGTTTATAGCCTAGTGTCCCAAGGGATTGCCCTAGTTATCCTGAAAAAACAGTTCAGCTTCATATGGGGACAGAGCAGGCCAGAATAATGGTAGTGTCTCCTTCAGTCCCTGGAAAAGCTGGATGCATGTGAAGACAGCTCACGTCCATAATAACTCATACAAGCTTGCTCCCTCTTTCTCTCTTCCCCTGTTGCAAGCAGATTTTCCAGACTGTGCAAAGCAGGATGAATATCAAAGCATCCCATGATTGATGGCTCTTTCCTCCAGTTTCCTGAGTTCTGCTCACAGCTGAATTAGGAAAACATTTATTCTCGGGGTCCTTGCTCTGCAAAGAACTGGAGTTCCTCATTCCAACACTCTTCTGAATCAGTAGAGCAAGCTTCTATGGAGTTGAGAGTATCAAGGTGAGGAGAAAAAATAAGTTGACCTTAGAAGTTCTATGTTTTCCCCAAGATAAGCCCAGTTTCTCACATTCTTCAGTACTACTTTGTGTTTTAAAACATTATTCCTAGCTCTCTTTTATGGTTTCTGAGGACTGATTTCAATGGGAGTGTGTTCACAATGCCAGGAATATCTTAGGAACCTACCCCCTGTATTAAGACATTCAAATGTCTTGAAAAGAACCTGTCTTGAATAGAGAGAGGAGAAGATTTAACTCTATGTGCTTTAGCAGAAAGCTGAAGATTCCAATCTAAAAATCCTTTACTTTCTCAAATCTTTCTTAATGGTACCGTTGACCCCTTTTGCTGCAGGATATACAAGAACTCCAGTTTTAACTTATCACACTATACTTCATGAGGCTCAGAACAAAGGATATTGTTCCGTAGTTACGCCAGTATAATTGTGGACTTTCCTTACAGACATTAAGTTTTAGGATAACTTTTCAGTTAACTCTTCTTAAAATGAATGAACTAAAACACATTAAAAAAATAAATTATTTACTCAGAGAGTGTAAGTTGTCATTATATCAATTTGAGTTCATGTTTCAGGCTACACAGAAAAAGTCCCTTTCTTGTGTAGACAGGACCTCTGAATGTAAATATCAAACAATGATAAAGAGTGTACTTTACTTTTAAAACCTCACAGTTTGGGGGAGTCTCACTGAAAATTGCTAAAAGCTTTGAACTTTGCTGATTAGAACCCTCTGCGGTTTCTGGTGGAAGTACCACGTAGGCAAACAAATGTGTCCCTGTCCTTTGGGTACCAAGGGAGGGAATTATGGGCTGACTTTCCTTCATATAAAGCTGCATTCATTCCAAAACATCTACTGCTAGAAAAAGGTGTTTCAATGCTGTTTCAGTAATTTTGAATAATTCAGGCCCTGGACTCCAGAGCATTTTGAAATGACATTGCAGCTAGAATAACACAAATGAAATGACACACGTGACCTTCCAGGATCTGCAAGCCTGCTGCCCTCCAGGTCCCTAGCTTATTCAGGAAATTATCTTTTTTATAATGTTGACATTCACATACACAAATGGAAATCTGTGGTGTTTCCCCAACCTGGCACTGAAACCCACACAAAAGGGAGCATCAGGCTCAGAATGAAGTGCTGAAGGAAATAAGAATAATAATCTTGAATTTCATTTACTGTTCTTTTTTAAATTTTTGTTTGGCAATGTTTCTATGAAAAGATTGAAGTTTAGTGTTTCACACATATTTAACACCTGGTTAAACACCATGTAAAACCATGGCAGCGGCCAAATACACCTCATTAAGGAAAACTTGTGACTACTGTCCTAATTAAGTCCCAGACATTTCTATGTACTATAGTGAATTGATTCTCTAAAAGCTTTTTCAATAAAGCATCTGTCGCAATTGTGCATCCAAATTAAGTGAAATACATTTTATTGAAATAACCACTTCCAGGTGTGATTCTTTATATCATTTGAAAATGTGTTTTTAAGAATGCTGTTTGCAGGACAGCGGAGGGCAGATGTTTTTACAAAGTAAAACAAAACTATTGATGCTGTAAAAGAGAATTCTTCTCAACACCTGCCAGTATTTGGTCCTGTGGCTGACATGTCCTCCACTTTTTTGAGTTGTTTTATGTGCCAACTAACTGGACGGCATCTTGGCAACATTCTGGCTTCATATCTTCTGCTGAGAGCTGCAGGCCAAGTACCTTTTACTTCTTCTTTCACCTCCCTCTTTCACCCCCAGAGGTCAGAAGTTCATTTACATCTCTTTGGAGCAGCCAACTTCAGTAACTATTCATGGAACAAGATTGTGTTAAAGAAAGCAATGTTGATTACATTAGAAACCAGAGAAAAGTTTTAAATGAAACAACTTTAAAGACAAACAAAGAACAAACTTTCCTTTATCTGGCAACTACACAAAGTCTAGCTCACCGGGTTACAATCTCATAGTTATTACTGATATATTCAACCACACTAGAAAAATGTCTCAGTGCTTATCTGACCTTTCTTCTCATAATATGGTCTACAGATCTGCTATAGCGAGAACTGCAGCCAGCAAGCAGCTTCAGGGAAGAACAGTTCTGGCAGTCGTGAACAGCAGGGAAATGTTTCACCTTCTGAAGCTCTCATCAGCTGAGAAAAGTCTCCCTTGCTAGGATAACTAAAATCCACTTTTATAAATGGTGGATTGTGTTAAATATATTTTGAGGACACACACGAAAAAAAAAAAACAAAGCAACAGTTTCACCTACTGCAGAACATGGCCATTTCTACCCTCTGATGACAATATTTCCAAGCCTTTGAGTGGCAATTCCAGCTTTCTGTTAGATGTGTCAAAGATAGGCAGAATATGGTGTCCTTATTAACTGATAAAAGGAAATCTTTAGCTGAGACTATGCACACTTTTGCATTTCTGTTTATAGAATGCCCCCAGATCTATCACCAGGGAAATACATTCCTCAGAGAAGATAAACAGAATTATTCTTTAAATACAGTAGTTCACAATTAGGTATATTGTACTGAAGTAAGTCTTCTGCAGGCAAAACCTCCTGCCAAAAGTCAGGAAACTGCACAGGCTAAGGCTGGCTTATGAATGTGCAGAATTTGATGTATGAGTTGGTACAATGTAGTCCTTAATACAAACGGCAAGGATACTCTGCCTTTGGATTGTCATTGCTTTTAAGGATTTAACTTAGATGCTTCAGCAAGAGGCCAATATTCCTTGAATTGCTTTAGTTAAGGACTGTCACAGAATCACAGAATGGGCAGGGTTGGAAGGGACCTCTGAAGATCACCTAGTCCAACCCCCCTGCCGAGCAGGATCACCTAGAGCACGTTGTGCAGGATGGCATCCAGGCGGGCTTTGAATATCTCCAGAGAAGGAGACTCCACGACCTCTATGGGCAACCTGTTCCAGTGCTCTGTCACCCTCACAGTAAAGAAGTGCCCCCTCATGTTGAGCTGGCACCTCCTGTGTTTCAGTTTGTGCCCATTGCCTCTCGTCCTGTCGCTGGGCACAACTGAGAAGAGACCGGCTCCATCCTCTCGACACCCTCCCCTCAGATGTTTGTGTATCTTAATGAGGTCTCCCCTCAGTCTTCTCTTTTCCAGGCTAAACAGTCAGAAAGTTTGAAGAAGATTGCTCATCAGAATTCCAATAGTTGGTCTCACTAGAGAAGTCTATCAACTTACGGTTCAAAAACCTATAACCCTAAAGAAAAAACAGTCACTCAGAAGCACAATTCATGGATAGGAAGCACGAGGACACCTACTGCAGTCTTTCAGTCTGCACATAGCTTAGATTCTGTTCTGAAATTTTGCAGGATCGGAGTAAGGTTGGTGGCCTAGAAAATTCTTTATACCGACACATTAACAAAATGTCCGTTCAGGACAGGGAAATAAAGCACTAACACACCAGTGCGTTCACGGGCTGCATTCATGTTCTTCTCAGTTATTAAATCAAACTGTCACATCCAGCCCAGGTCTCTTATCCACTGGAGGAGCTGTGCTCTCTTTTTCCAGTGCCTGTTCTCTGAATCAAATTGCAGCAATCTCTTCAAAATGTCTCAGTTTCCACCTGGGACAGCTGTGAGAGCACACAATACATAACCAGAATTGACAGGGGATGACAGCCACACAGAGAGAAGTGTGAGATACACAGCTTTTTGAAAGAGGATGGAATGGAGGACCAGAAGCGAGAGCAAGAAAGGGCAGGGAAGAACAGGCATGACAGCCTTAAGACAGTTTAAAAGAAGGGAGAACCATGGAAACAATGTCAGACAGTGAATAGGAAACTGAAAACAAGAAACAAACTATTTACTGTTTCAGAGAGGGAAGGGGGATTTCAAAGACAGTAGAAGAAAAAGCACAGGAAAGGGGGAGGGTTGTGAAAGTGAGGTTAGAAGTGTTATAATAGAAAACAGGAGAAAGTAGAGACAGGTGTGGGAGGTTAGAGATTGAGCAAATGTCCATAAATATGAGGAATGGGTAGGGAAGGGAGAGGTTGCTTGAGACTTGAATTAGCTACTGATGAAAGCAAAAAGAAATAGGAACAGAGAATGAGGAAAACATTTTGGAAATGCTAAGGAAAAGAAGGGATGAGAAGACATTGGGACAAAAGGAAGAAGAATACACAAGAAGGGTTATCTATGCAGAAGGTCTGCATAGATAAAAATAAAAATAAAAAATTCCAAAGCCAAAATAGCAGAAAAAATAAAGCACTGTCTTGTTTTAAGCCATCAAGCTAGGAGAAAGACATGAGGTGATCCATATCCTTTCCTTTTGCAAAAGACTGTACGCTGTTTGCATATTACAGAAATAGCAAAGCACCTTTTTTACCATGGTACATGCTGCTGCAAAGCTAATCCTCTTCTGGATGCTTGTGTTAGTTCCTCCAGAGATGACCTTGTCATGCACAAATACACTGAAGGTTCAATATAAGTGCATCCAAATGTATTAGAAAATTTCCATTTATCCTCCTTAGGTTAGACCTGTAATTGTAGTGACTGACACTTACTTTCTGCATGAACCTGTCCACACTAAACCGTTCGTTTAGGAAACCATTCACCAAACGTACGTGAACACACACCAGTATTAATTGGCATAATAAGGCACAACATATCCCTTGCTTGTTATTGTAGTCCTTAGTGTTATAGATGAACAAGCAGACTTAGAAAGGCATTTGGGGTCAAAAGTGTTTTATTAGAGCCTTGAGATTTAGGCAGATAACTGCACTGCTTCTGATTACGATTTTGTTATCAATTGGTTTCATTGCCCCAGGAAAGTCACTTTGCATTTGAGTTTAGTGGATATTTTTAAATTTCTATTTATTTTGTAGGAATGCTGCAAAACTTTCCTAAATAGTGGCTTTATCCCACAACAAGGTAAGAAAATACAGCATTTAAATTAAATAACAGTAAGATTAGAGTGAGTGTTTCTGCGAAGAGCTTTCCAGGGTTTCTGTATAATCACTGCCTGTTCAAGTCCCTCAAACTTGCTCCATTGACAACTGGCGTTGAATTAGACTGTAAGTGTAAAGCCATACCGAAGCATTGATGTAGAAAAATATGATGTAATCTGTGGCCCACTAAATTCTCAACATTGTGATAAGGCCACAAAAAAATGTAGCTTGCAACAGGTGTCAGACATTTTTGAAGAAAATTGTTGCGATTTCAGATCAATTTAATGGAGCGGCCATTTTATGAAGTAGTTAACCAGTTAACGGGCTGCTCACACGTGCCTGTTGCACTCATCTTAACAAAATTGTTCAAATATTCATTGAGTTTTCTGCTACTCATACACAGGACCACACTTTGAAATGGTCATGCTTTGCCTGTATTTAATCCTTTCTTCCCTCCAGTATACAAACACGTGGTACTTATTGCAGGATACTTACAAGGTAGGAGGCCACAAAATGTGCAGCGAAGCTGCCTGAAACCTAATCTGTGCAAACACAGTAATATCACCTATAAAATTAAACCTTTAAATGCCAAATGAAAGAAAACAACTATAAGCTGAGTAAGTATATAAACTGTAGTTCAGATCTAAAGGAAAACAGGCTCAAATCTCCCCTTTCCTCTCCTCTCCTTACTAACCTACACTGAGCACAGTGAAGTAACTCAGCAAGGTAGATTTAAATAATTTAGTTCCTAACTGGAGAATCATCTCCTGTTGTTATTCATTCTTTCTAGGTATGAAATACATTTTTTTTCCCCA
Source organism: Chauna torquata (assembly GCA_013399475.1). NCBI lineage: Eukaryota > Metazoa > Chordata > Aves > Anseriformes > Anhimidae > Chauna > Chauna torquata. Next base: position 25,566 of record VXAL01007257.1, on the reverse strand, counting down.
CTGGACCATTTAGTAAACCACAAAGTTATCCAGTTAGTAATCAAAACTTAATTAGATTATTTACATGCCAAAATAACCCCAGTCACTGGTATGAACCACATTAATGTCAAATAATTTAAAAGGAAATCACAGGCATTGAAACCAGCTCCCTCTCTCATGGATGGGAGAGCAGCTGCCTGTAGGATCACGGTCGCACCAAGGATACTTTACGCTCTGCAGATGGTTCCCTTCCGTCTCAAGTCTGAAGATAGAGATGTGCTGAACAAGCCTTTTGTAACATTCCTATTGAAAAGATAATAGCCAACAATCAAGTCTGAACAAAAAAGAACAGTGGAATATTTCCCCTAAATATAAAAATCTATTGATGGCCTTTTAGCAACAGCAACTCATTTGGTATTTCCTAAGCAAGGACTTGATTGATGATACTTGGAAGGGGTAATGTTTTTAAATGTTAGAACTGGAATGAAATTATATCATTGCTGACTGTAGTGCATGCCTGCTCATACCAGTTATCATCCTTCGCCTGTCTGAAGATTAATGCTGTGTATATATACAAGGGGAGAAAGTTGGAGCAAATTCCTTTCCAGCATTTTTTTAGTTCAGACAGACCTTTTTCCCTGGTCAGAAAATTCTATTCCCAGCATTTTATTTGCAGCAACTGCAGGAAAATGCATTGAAAAGCCTGAGTCTGCAAAGAGTCACAGCTTTATTGACAAAGATGTGAGTGGTGAAAGCCTGATCATGTGCAGTTGAAATCTTCTGTAATTTTAGTGCCCAATGAGCAGGGTTGCACACTGTCTTGTGGAGGTATCTTATAGTCAGACTGCATCACTACAGCAAGCCTGGTGTATACCTTATGCAGCTGAAATCTTTTAGGAAAGATGTGTAAGACTAATAAAAAGGCACACCAACAGGATGACCTTTACCTAAGAAGCTGAAAATTATCATGCCCTGAAGTTGGAAGGAGGATTTTACAGCTGTTGGTACAGCGTAATTTTGTCTACTTTTCTCATGGCTATTTACAAACAAGTGTCATGGTGTACCATCAGTACTATATATGGCTTCAAAATTAAGCAGTTTTTCCTTATCAGTGAGAAACACGAAAACCATGAAATGCCATTGCAGGTCTTGCCAGTAGAAACAAAGAAATGTTCTTCCTGTGTCAACACGAGCTGCCTGTATAAACTAATTTGTGCTTTGTTTAACATTAAAATCATAGTTGGCTTTAAATAAATAGGTAACAGGAGTAAAAGACACTGAAGAGTTGGTAAGAGAGTGACAGAATGGAGTCTGAGGAGGTTCTGTGTTGTTAGAAGTTGCTCCACACCACAGTCATTTGTCAACCCACAAAAAAATTAATGGAGCCCATAAACTGCAGGACTCCAAACCATAAAGTCCTGCAGTTAGTACCTTATTTTACACACACTGAAGCAGCATCGTGATGTGTATTCTTAGTAAATTAAAATAGGATTATACTGATAACATGCAACTAAACGAGTTTCTGCTCCTCCGCAGCTTGTAGGCCTAACTACTTTGGTGTTATATGGATCCAATCCATATATAAGCAAGTGATATAGCGATGGCAAGATTTCAATTTTTTGTTTGCTTTTATGGTCTTTTCCAGTGTTTCTTGGATATCCATTTCTTATCAATTATCCCTCCAGTATTATTTCTGAGGGCACTGCCTCTGACAGATCTGCCTGTGTACTGCATGCTTTCATGGAACTGCCAAAATTACTTCATTCACCATTCAAGCCTTTTTTTCACTCAATTTAGGAAAGATAAAGGCATCTGTGTTTTCGTCTGCATACATACGTACTGATTTTTTTCATTATTTCTAACAAAGGATCATATTTTTTGGACTAGTTTTCAAAAAGACTCCTTTCAGACCTGAAGGCAACTAAAATTGTAGATAGAAACTGACAGACACCAACATGTTTTTTCAAATTAAAGCATAATGAAATGCTATTTTTTGTTTTAGGTTAGCTTCTTAACATTTATATATCTCATAATTTTAATAAGCCTAAAAGGCTTAGCACCTACTAAGACTTCTGTCATTGGTTTTACTCAAAGCAATTCCTTATGTTCCATGCATAGTTGCAGTAATTGTCATATACATTCCCATCAAATATCCTGTACCTCATCTCAGGTAAGAAAGGGGATCTGTTTTTAAAATTTAACAATATGCAAATAATAATAATATTTTAAAATTTAATAATATGCAAAGCAATGTCTTGTCCTAGTATTTGAAAACAGGCATGTATACTGCTGCCCTTCTCAGTGCCACAACACATAACACACTCTTCTAATATTTCAAAAGTCATAAGAGGGACTTCTGCTAATAGCTCCCTAAAGCAAAAGCAACAGGAGGAGCATCATCCCGAATCTGTGAATAAGGACCTAACATGTTTTGTATCTATTCAACAGAGTAGACCTATAAGGTTAACATAAATTTTACTTTTTTTTTTTGGCTGTGATGTAAGACTACTGATACTACTAGCAGTCAAACTCTTAGTATATGAGTATAAAGTAGCACTTGTTTCTTTAATTCTTCAGTTTCTAGAGCCAAACAGAAACTATGGTTCTGCTTCTTTGCGGAGTCTCCTTCTCTGGAGATATTCAAAGCCCGCCTGGATGCCATCCTGCGCAACGTGCTCTAGGTGATCCTGCTCGGCAGGGGGATTGGACTAGGTGATCTTCAGAGGTGTCTTCCAACCCTGCCCATTCTGTGATTCTGTGATTCTGTGATTTTAAAAAACAGTTTGGCAGAAGAGAAGGCAACAATGGATGTTGCTCCAAATTTACACCGTTTAGACAAGATAAGACTGCTTGTTTTATTTTAGACTGTTTACCCGTGTTTAGGATGCCAAATGGTGTGGAGGGGAAAGGTTTGTAATAAGTTGCATTCTTCATAGAGCAAGGAAAATTTTATTTTTCTTATTTGCAATTTATGTTCATATCTTATTGGCAAAATCCCATCTCTGTGATGTTACGCAACTACATATTTCTAGTACTTATACTGTTGAATGTTGAGTAGAGCAGTCACCAAATCAGTCATCTATAAAGATACTTGGCAATCACTAAAAATCAGAGTAGAACCCCCAGAGGGTGAACATGCTCCAATTTAGATTAATATTTCATATTAAGAAACACATTCTTGTTCTATTTTTGTTTTCAGGATGCCAAAGAACATGTTCTGGGCATGATTTGTACTGAAAACCAAAGAAAATTCCACTTTTTCCTATCCCATAAACCTGCTAATCATTTCTAGATAAGATCATTAGAGTAAGCTCAAGTTAGAGTGCAGGATCTAAATCTTTGTGTCATTAGTCAACCATTTATGAAAATGTTTTTAAAAGCTCTGTCATAAATAACATTATCAATTCTACCAGTGTCCTTGTTTTCTTTATTTTTTCTTTAAAAAAAATGCCATTGAAAAGAAAGGTTAACTAGAAGCCCATTATTTATAGACATAAAACTACTTTCTAAGCAATGTTTATTGCACAAGAAATATTCCAGAAAGCTGATTTTTGATAATTATGTAAAAGTCAACTTGCACAGAGCTCCCTGCAAATATCTCCCCCAATCTGTGGAACGACAAAAAATGATTAAGTAGCTAAAGAAAGTTTGTTATGAAAAACTCAGTAACTTTTGTATAAGCAATATATATGCATGCACACACATGCACAAACACAGGCACAGGGAGAATGATGTCCAGCATTTGTGGTTTTATCCTGTGTTTGAGATAGAAAACTCTGATTTAATTTGTTGGGAGTACTAGCCTAAATTTTTGAAAGAGGCTAATTAGCCAAATTCAAGGCAATTAAGATTTTGATTTTTAGAGGGAAATTCATTTTGAAAATTAAGGTATGACTATTTTTTCATCAGAGCCACCTTTTCAAAGTGCAAACACCTAAAATACATCTGCATCAAGTATTAAAAACAGAATCTGTGGCTGAAAGCTCTGATGTATAAAGACTGGAATTTTAGCGTAGTGTAGGAGACAAATAATACACTATAGGCACTTTGATGCCACAGAGAATTAGCAAAATACTATTAAAATATTATAAATACAAAAATAATTTCTCATCTGAAATCTAGTTAAAATGAAAACATAGCTGTAAAAAGTCCACTAAAACCAATCCTTTGCCTCATTTTAAAGCTGTTTTTAAAAATAATTCAGGTTCTCTGAAAGTTCTTTAGATCAAGAAAAAAGAGGAGAGAGTAGTTTTACCCAATCAGTACCTATACAACTATTTTTCCCATTATCTTCTCTTGTTTGTCATACACTTTCTGTCCATTAAACAGAACTTTTTCCTGTCTTCCTATTTCTAATCAGCAACCAAAACCAAAACAAAATCAGAACATACAAACTGAATAATATATAGCAAGTTTCCACTCTTTCGTTCTCCAGGCTACAACATTCCTGACAGCATGTGGTGGCAAGGCCTAGCCCTATCAGCTGCTGCAAAATAAAAGCTCCACAGCCACTAAGAAATAGGGGCTGTATCCATATTCCTACACAGATATTTCGGGAAAAAGGGGGCTTACACATATCTCCTGCTTCTTTGTTCTTAGGTAGCTTGCTGCCTGCCTGGCCTGGCGATTCTGTGTCTGTTGCGGGCGCTCAATGCCACAAGTGCTGCCTTCATCCCAAGGCTGAGGAAGCAGCAACTCTAATTTTTCCTTCTATACCAATGGACAAAAGGCTTTTCACTTGAAGACAGTTGATGAAGGATGCTCTTAAGAGAAGTTTTGAACAAAGAGAAATGTTCTCTGTCTTTCTCCAAATACAGTAGAATTAGTGCAGCACTGAAGGTTAATTTTCACATAGTTCCTATGTAAAAATTGTGCACTGTTTGGAGGATGAAAGCCAAAGTCTGATCTCACTGATGTCAGATGAGATACCCCAGTGATGGATGTGGTTCTTGGCTTCCCAGGCAGCCGTCAGAGTCAATGTGTTTCTAATAAGATGGAGACTCAGAAGGGGCCAGGTGCTCTATTAGTTTAAATTGTTAGAGTAGCAGGAGTTGTGTAGAAGGTTAGTGGATGGAAAATGTTTTCTGCCTTCCCTAAACTTGTACTCCTGGTCCAGAAATTCGGTTGCTGCAGCCCAACGTTTGTACTGGCTGAGGCTCTGACTGAGGCTTACTTTATAAGCCCTTTATGTAACAGTAACAAAGCAAACACTTGATGCTGTGTATTTGTGAGAGAACTTAGTTTCAACTATTTCAGTTCTTGCTTATTTGGTTTTCAGCAGAATTCTACCAGTTCCCCTCTAAGTAATTATTTTCCTTGTATTTTCAAAATGGCTCTCATATTTACATACATATTTAGTTGAAAGGTAGCTGACGTTCATTAAGTGTACTGCTGTGCAAAATACTTAATGACTTAATGCAAGCTAAACACAAAATCTGTGGCTCAATAATAATGCTGTAATGGAACAAAATGTTATATTATAAGATGAAAGTTAAGTGATGCTTCACATAGTCAGACTGGAGTAATTTCAGACCACAGAGCTGTAAAGAGGCTGGCAAGCAGTCGAGTGATTTGCTCTTGTGCTGATGGCTCTCCTGATGGAGAGAGCCCCATCACATCTTGCAGTCATTCCAGGAGCATTTCTGGCATCAGCACAGCACCCCGAGGAACGCTGCTGGGGTGTCCATAGCATCAGCTTCCTGGCACTGAGCTCTTTTTCCAGAGTAGGGAAACTGCTCACCAATAGCTGGACTTCTTCAGGACACACTGTGTATATGCTACTTGGCACAGCAAAGTGCTCTGACAGCACCTGCAGCAGCACTCAGCACCTCCACCCCCTCATCTGTCCTCCCCAGAAGCAAGGCTATGCATGTAAGCGGTGCTATGGCCCCAACCTCCTCTTGGCTTCATAAATCCTGCATGTTTTCAGGGACCCAGGAGAGAGAGGTTGGGGAGAAGTTTGCAAGTACACCCACAGACAACAGAGCTTGAAAGAGTTCCAGTTACCAGTAATCTCTCTTTTTCTTTGAGTGCTTATCTATGCACATATTTACACAGTATGTGACTTCAAGCAGTATCTTCAACGTACCAGTCCATAGCGGGAGAAGTGCCCTGGTGTCCCTTAAATCAGTCAAGACAGAAGGACTCTTTTTTCAGGACAGAGCAGTCTCATGCCTAAAAGTGTCTGTATTTGTGTAGTGCAATTAAAGAGAGGGTGAATGAAGTCCAGATGGCAGCTCTGCAATTTGCAAAAATGATAACATCCTACAAGAGAGGTCACTAGTACCATCTGAGCTGTAATGGAGGTTCAGATCATGCTGTGCTGCCCTGCCTTACTGATGCTTAATGGGTTTTAACATCATCTGTGACCCACTAAGACCATCTGTGTGGAGATGACTGATGCTTTACGAGCCTTCAGCCATTAATTTCAAAAGGCAGGAAAAAATTTCTGTGTATTTCATCCTGTCAAGATTAAAAAGAAAACAAAACAAAACAAAACAAAACAAAAACAAAAAAAAACCACCAAGAATAGTTTAGGCAGAAAAAATCATGGATTAATTTTTCAGCTAGGGTGGAAGCTGGACTTCCTGGACTTCTTCTCAGAGAGACGCCCAGGAGGAGTCCTGAGCATGACTTTGTAAGGAAAAAAAAACCTCTGTTTTCACTGCAATGAAGGAGGGAGCTCAGTGCTGACCTACTGGGGAGTAAGGAACAGGTTCAGCTCCTCGAAGGACTGGGACTGATACATGGTAGAGACCCTCACTAACATGTCAATGAATTGTCTGGTAGTGGAGCAAGAAAGGTCAGAAGAGCCTCTTGGTCTGAGAACTTTTCTTACTAAGAAGATCCACTGACTACTTCTTGCCTGGGCTGATGGATCTGCTCTTCAGCCCCACCAGACCACAGGCTAGATGGTTTCAGAGCAGAAATGCTCCCTACAGCACATAAGGTCAAGTTGGCTTAGTAGGAATATGTAAGTATTATCCTTTCTACTATTGACTAAAACATTTGCTATGTGAGGTGCTCATGTGCTCTGTAGGTGAGAACCAACTGACCACACTGCCGACACATAGGAGCTCCCTGAGAGTGCAGGTCGTGGTCCTGAACTGAGAAGGTCTGGTAGCAAGGACAGGACCAGGGCACACTGCCCACGTAGCAGGCGAGGATGAGGAGGATGAATGTTCTGACTACCTGTGCAACGGTCCTGCTCCTGCAGTAGGGAGGAAGACCACGATGTGTATGGGAACCACAGTGCCTGTCTAAAAACAGCCAAGTACTTGGAGAAGACAGTACCTTCCCAGGAAAGAAACAAGCTAACTTGCATGACAAATTAGCAGCATCCACCACTTTAACAGATACAGTGCTTTTCTTTTGTAGTCTACTTCAAGTCTACTTGAAAAGTTGTTAGTCTTAATTAGTTCTACATCATGAAGGAGAAATTATCTCCCTTCCAAAACAGTTAGTTTTGATGCCAGAAAGAAAAAAAAAAGGGCAAAAGCAGGAGCAATACATGTATCTTTCTTGGGGCAGCATAGTAACATTTTCCAGTCCACAAGTGTTACCACTGAAAGCAAGCAAATATTTATTTTGCACATGCTGCATTGAATTCACCCCTTTGAGAAGTGGGAGCACTCTGCCCGGGGCAGACAAGTTTCTATGTCCGACAGTTGTGTGTGCCAGCTGGTGTAAAAGGAGAGAGCAAGCGGAATTGTCTGGTAAGTAAAAACCTCCATTTAGAGGCTGCATTGTCAGGAACGCAATCAAGAGCCACCGCTTTGTGGAAGCAGCCCAGCAGAGCAGACTTCTTGAGAAGTCTTGAAGAGTCTTCATTTCCATCTGTAAATTTTTTTCTTACCATAACATGCAATAAGTTGTCAGTGATGTAAACTCAATCGTATCACCTTAGGTTGATATAACAGTGTAGCAATACTGATAAAACTCAATGAGAGAAAAGCAAGGTTAAAATATTTTATTGTGTTCATAAAGTTAAGAAAATTAAAATATTGTTGTTAGTTCATTTTACCTCTACTGCTTAATATGGAGATAAAAAGAGAAAATATATCAGTATGCAGACATTCAGCAGTGGGTGTATAGTACTTAAGTCAGCACTTAAGAAACTGCCTGCAAAGACTGCGGTCAACATAGTACAGTCTATGCAGGTTTGTATTTATTTATCTTTCTAGTCTATGTATATTTACTCTTTATAAGCAAAGAACTAAGGTGTGTGAGTGAGATCGCTCAGTCAGTGTCAGAAAAGAGTCATCCAGTCCCAAAACTTGGAACTGAAAATAGATGTCCCAAATTCTAATCCGGTATACAAAGCATAAGGCTGTTTCCTTCCTCTTGTTTCTGAACACAAACAAAGTAGGAAATAATTTCAATTTTTCACATGATGCACATCTTAATAAGTCCTAGGAACAGAGAGCATATATATTGAACTAACTTCAAATCCCCATCTTACTGAAAAATGCAATAGTAATTCGCTGCTCATGATAATCAGTTTTCTGAAGGAGCTAATTTTTAAATATGACTCACAGAGGGCAGTGATGAAATTAATCAAAGAAATTACTTTGTGTATCTCAAGTGGCTAGTTAGGGGCAAGGAGAACACAAGAATAAGAATAAGAGAGCATTAATTAGTTTTACTCCATAAAATACTATTTGCTGTAGAAACAGAAGTTCTGTTCTTTTAATATCTTAGAATCATTTGTGTTTAGCTGTATTTTTATTGTCTGTACATGAACATTATTATACACTGCTGTACACTTTGCAGCTCTTCTTATTTCATACTTGCATATAAATGCTAATGTATTTTAATGATTTGAAAACGGGCTAAAGTATTACTTTTTCATGATTACATACAACTGTGGACTTTTGAAATGTTGTGTTGTGTGAGCCAAGCAGCTGAAAATCACAGAAATAAAAGGGCCAAGTCTTGTGAACAACACCGTTATTTACTTCAATTGAAAGACATTATATAGAACGGTATGTTTTCCCTGTGGAAAAGGGCAACATGATTAAAATTTGGGAGGATCAAAGCCCTAAATCAGAAGGAAAACATCTACCCTGATACATCTTCTTACTGGTAAGTTGTTAGCACACTACCAACACATGATGACATGAGACAAATTCATTTAGAAGGAACTGGTATGAAGTAAGGAAAGCCTGTCCAATATAAATGTCCAAGAAACAGCTCTTAGAGAAAGCAATATCTCTGTGCTGAATGGTGTTACAGAGGTTAGGGTGCCAAAGATTTCAGAAGTAGTTGAGGTTGAAAAACAAGTGCATCTGGAGATGTTTAAGGGAGAGGTCAGCTATAGGTTTCCAGATGGCTGAGAAAAAGATCTTCAATAGAGACAATAAGAGCTGATATCCTTGTAACAGACATCATCTAAATTAATCAATCACAACCCTTTTAAAGTTCAAGTTTAACTTGGAGAAGGTGTTCAGTTCAGGGCTGATTCCCACTTTATTGAAATGGTTCTCAAACTTTAAGCTGCAAACAGCAGATATTACTCTTAGGCTGTCTTAAAATCTTGACATACAGAGATGACTGCATGTCAAGATCACACATGCGCTCTTTGTTGAGGAAAAACAATTGTCCGTTTGTCCATTTGATGTGAATAGGGTCAAGGGAGTTCAACACCTGCTTTAGAAAAACATGCTCAACAGTTACCACATTATGCCACAACAGGTGCTGAACTCATCTAACCTTGGTCATGCTAGAAGGGCAACTGTTTTCAGTGCTATCTGATAGGAGGAGTAAGCTCTGTTATGTTTATTAGGAATAGCTGTCCCGTGTTACATCTCTGCATTCTTCTGGAAGTGAATAGCTAACGGCTGTGGTTCGCAATTCAGTCTCTCCAGAGGAACTTCCTTTGGTCTACAATCTCTGTGATTCTTCAAGATGGGTGAATGAGGCTGATACTTGTTCGTACTTAGACTTGTGGAAAATGATTCCTAGAACTATCTAAGAAAATGGTCCATCACATGAAACAACAAAAGGTAGATCTTGGTTTGTAGCATGACACTCTAACCCATAGTGGCACAGCACTGTAAATTGCTTAGTCTCATAAGAAACAAGTCATAAAAAAGACAAAAAGGTTGTGAATAAGACCACTAAATTACAATTAAACACTGTTACAACCAAATAGCTCATGTACAACTTCATAAACACTTCAGCTGCTGCTCTTAAATTTCCAGATATATTTACTTTACTCCTCTTAAAGCATGTTAAAGAAAAAGCATTCTTTGTTATCGGGGACTATTTTGAATCTTTAGCAGTTCACTTAACACATCATAATGTCTGTCATAGGCTTTCCTATAACACCAGGGAAAAATGCATACCTCAGGAGAGGAATAAATCTCTTATAAGGTATTAGTGTAATTAAATAGGTCACCCTGTAGAGGTGAAGTGCCTGTTAGTATCAGTGGATTTTAGTCCTGATTCAGCAGAGTCCTTAAGCAAGTTCCAATAAAATCTGTATGCAAATACAGATGCAAGTTCTTTTCTGAGTCATATTCTTTAATTGTTATCCTTCTGGTTCAGGTGGATTTTGCCTTTCACTTCCTGATGGAGAGTCAGCCTTACAGCACATGACAGAGCCAGATGTCCAAATATAAATTATACATCTGCCTTTCAGTTCATTGCTCTTCTTCTCCTGAGTTGTGTCAGCGTAAACCCATCCTATCCCAAAAACACATGCCTGAGAGTTGCATTCAAAGCCTTGTATCCTGTGGCAACTCTGCAAGAAAGCAAAACAGCAAGATTAATATTTTCAAACCTGAGGATGTTCACACAAAAACACACAGAAGGGTTGAGTTTGGAAGGAACCAACTGTCTAGTCCAACCCTACCTGCTCATAGCTGAAGCAGGTTGCTCAGGGTCATGTCCAGCTGGGTTTTGAATTATCTCTGAGGATGGAGACTCCACAGGTTGCCTCAGCAACCTGTTCCTGTGTTTCAACACACTTACAGTAACAACAACAACAAAAAGCCTCTTCTTATGTTTAAATGGAATTTCCTGTATTTCAACATGTGCACGTTGTGTCCTGTCCTTTCATTGGGCACCACTGAGACTTCTGGCTCTGTCTTCTTTACTCCCCACCATCGTATGGTTACACACACTGAGAAGATGCCCCCACCGAGCCTTCCATTCTCCAGGCTGAGCAGCCCCAGCTCTCAGCCTCTCCCTGTTTGTCACTGTCAGGAATTAAGATTAGGTTATTGCTGTCCTGTAAGAGGCCAACACTGTTTGCCCAAGGAACCTTGCCCTGGAAGCAGGTGGCAGTCCTGCTGAGAAAGGTTTAAGTGAAAGCTGCTGGCGTGCAGAGACAGGCTGTCAGGGAAACAGCTCCTTTTTTCTAGGGAAAGCTAATTTAGAATATGGACTACGTCATCCTGAAGAGGCATTCTAGGAGTGGCCACCTGAGGCAGAATACATGATCTGTCTTTTATCATATATTCTTATGTGTTGTGTTTATTTTGTTTGTTTGGTTGGTTTTGTTGTTGTTGTTTGGTTGGTTTGGTTTGGTTTTGGTTTTGTTGTTTCGTTTTGTTTTTAATTAAAGACAAACACCATGAAGATGATGAGCCAATAATATTCATGTTGTAGGAGAGCGCTGGAAGATACAACTGTCTTTCAGGTACACTACTGAAGACCGAAAGATTGTTTGCAAAATATGTCTGTTTCTGAAGCATTGTTCTGAAGCATTTCATTCCAGTAAAAGCTTTGGAAACAAAGCATAGATAAATGGAAGCAAGTTTCATGCAGCACATGAAGCACAGCCCATCAAAAGAACTGGCTTGTGTACTACAATTTTAGCTCCTAGATCCAAGGGTATTTGCTTCTCTGGCTGGTGACAGCCCTTCAATGGATTCTTACAGACTAACACAAATCTCCTGTCTCTGACATTCCCTCTACATTCAGACTTTCAGTCTTCCCTGGCCCATGGCAGATCTTTATTTGCTACTTTTCATTGCTAAATCTGTCTCATATTGGGGAAATTTTGAAAACAGCGAGATAGACTGGCTTTTTCATTAGAGATTAAATTAATTTGCCTGCCTGGTACTACACTACAATGTTATTTAAAGCCATGATAGGATCTGAAATATGCTTGCTTTAACTTTCTGTGTTCTGACTCCTCATGGACATAGCAGGGGGATTGGTGTTTTGATGACCCAGTAGGTAGGAATAGCCTGACATGAAAGATGGATCCCAAAGGACTGAATAAACAAATCGAATGGGCAAAGGAGCTGACAGACCAGCTGTCAATGCACAGAAGCCAGTGAAGGAGAAGGTATGTGAACTCTTCACTGGGCTGCAAAGTTCTCATAGCTGTTCAGGCAAGCAAACTCTTTCCTTTTTTGATCCTGAAGATGAATTCATAGCTACTTAGATGCAAATGCAAGCATTTTATATTTTAGTCCTTCCAGAAATGGTGAAGAACAGTTTTATCATCATACAAATAAGCAATCATACATCATCCAAATAAGCTATCCCTACTAAGCATGCAGTTTTCAGCTTCCTGCTCTCCCAGCACCTCAGAGCCACTGTTCAGGTAGGAGTGATGGTCCTGTGTGCTGAGTCATATCTTTGCAGGGTGTTTGCAGAGTGCTTTGTGTTCTGGAAGTGGTCCAGTCACATGAGGGATCTCATGCAGTTGCATGTTGTAGTTGCAGTTGAGGAATGTGCCTTTTGGTGGGTTGTTTTCCAGAAAGACCTCACAAAGCTGGGTGACTGGACAAAAAATTGTCCAATTAGCTTCAGTGTAAAAAAATGTGAAGTAATTCATCTTGGGGAAAAATAGTCTAAACTGTGCTTATAGGATGCTGAGCTTGAAACTGGCAGTTAGAGCTCAGGGAAGAGATCGTGCAGTCATTGCTGGCAATACTCTGAAGTCATCACCTTAACATACAATAGCAGCAAAAAAGCACCCCTCAAAACAGGTCAAGCATCATCAGAAACGGCATTGAGAACGTAACAGAAAGCATCATTTTGCTGCAGTATAAAATCTTTTACTCCTTGGGTGCTCTGTGCAGTTTGTTCTCACATTGCAAAGAGTCATAGTCACATTAGAAAAGGTGCAGACAAAGACAAGAGAAATGATTAAGTGTCTGAAGCAGCTGCATTACCAGGAGAGACTTAAAGGTCTAAATCTTCAATTTAGAGTGGAGAATGCTCAGTAATAAATGTGAAGTCACTCAATGAAGTGAATGCAGAGCTGTTAACTCACCAAATCCTTCAGTAATAAAACTAGCTGTCACCCATTAAAACCAGTAGAAAATGGGTTTAAAACAGGTGAAGGTATATTTTTTTTTTCACACAGCAGGCAGTCAAGTTCCAAAATATGTTGCCACAATTTTTGAACACATATAGCAGGTGCTAAAAGGAATCAGAAGTGCCTGGAAAACCAGGCAGGAATTGCTTAATCAGCGACTGCGGACACAAGAGCCATAGTAGGGGGAATGTGGCCAAGAGTGCATGCTCTCCCCAAGTATCATTTCCTACTGCCACTGGTGGAGGCAGCACACTGGTCCAACACAGCAGGGTGTATCTTACATTCTTATTTTCAATGCTGAGCTCTGCTGAGGCATAATTTGCATTTGCTTCAGAGCATTGTGTACAGGAGCCAGCTGGTCTGCAGATTACAGATCAGTAGATCAGATCCATTTAATACTACTGGTGTGCAGGGTGGCAGAAAGACTGCAACAACATGTAGTAAGTCCATGAGCATCTCAGGCAACATCTGGAGAGTGTGAGACGTGATCAAATGATTAAGTCATCTGCTCCGTATCACGCCTGGCTGTTTAAGGACTTCTGTCAGAGGAAAGCATTGAGAACATCAGGCTGGTAGACAGTAATAACAAAAAATATGAATTACTCCTTCTGATTCCTTCTGTTCCTTTTTTGGCTCCTACTACAGGATTTGTTGAGAGTAGGATTACGGGAGGCCATGAGCAAGCTTAAAATCTGTGCCCTACTTAACCACCTCCTATTTTGTATGTGGGAAGGAAGTGGCCTAAATCTGACCCATCTAATATATATAATATATTCCACAGCATGTAATGTTTTGACAGCTTAAGCAGATATACGAGCACTGAATTGGTAACTCGTTCAAATCAAAATTGGTATGCCTCCTATCTAAGTATTGCAAGTTCTGGCTTTATTCAGATAATCGTGTTTATTTTTTCTTTTCCAACAAGATAATTGTGCATATTACTTCAGCCTCTGGTATTTGTTAATCTTGTCCAGGTTTTTTCTAATGCATTTCCATGAAATTTTAGATATAGATATAATCTGTATTGGTAATGGGGAATGTAGGCATTTGACAGGAGTAGAGAGTTGAGAATCTGTTTTGCCTGCCTCACAAAGATGTTGCTTAGGTCAGAATTTTTTTCCTTCTAAGTACAACACTACATGGACTGTGTGAGCACATCACAAATGGGCTGATCTTCCTAATATGCTTGTTTGGAACATTTCTGTAAGTGGGGGGCTAAGACACAGAGAAATTTGTGTTTTGTCAGAAGTCAGTGACAGAGATAAGAAAAAACTCTGGAGTGCCTTAACCACAAAGCTGCTGTTGAGATGATGGGCCATGGAGCTAGTCTTTTGTGAGTCTGACGCAGTTGCAGAGCACTTCTAGGTACACAGTCTGAGGGAGAAAGATGAGTTTTCTCTGCAACATCTAATCTCCTCTAATAATGATAATATTTGGCATGCATCAGATACTTTCCTTGCAACTATTTACAGCCCTTCAGCATGCCTGTAATACAGGTAAGTGGTATAATGGGAATTATGCCACTGGGAATCTGCACAGATACAAGGGGAGAGAGGCTAGGTCAGTCGTTAGGAAAGCTTTCAGTAGATCTCAGAAGCTTGGACCTCCAGTCATTTGCTTTAGTCACATGAAGATTCATTTTTCTAATGTGCTCCTCTCCCCTTTTTCTCTTTTTGAATGTTTCTTTCCTCAACATCGTTGTTTCTTTGTCCAGCAGGTGGTTGGTTGTTCAGCCTCTAAGTCTTAAATCATTCTGCATCCCCAGTAATGTCTGTTCTGGCTCCTGAGCCCCAGCTTGTGGACTGACTCTCTGGGAGAACTGTATTAGCACTCAGGAACAGGGCTGTTGCACGGAGAGGATCAGGAGTGTCTCCTGATCATGCTTTATTCATGTGGAAGTCTCACAGGCACATAGTTGTTGGCATTGCTCACAATGAAGTAAGAGCTTGGAAAGCTTGGAGCTTCCCTCATCTTGTCCTCAAGCCTGAGATCAGCATGAATCATGAGCAAAATGTGCTTGCAAGTAGCCTGTTCTCATACCAATTCATATTCTGCAGTAGTGCTGTAGTCTTTAATCACTTTTGAGAAAAAAATTGTTACCTGAAAAAAGTTGCATATATCTCCCTGTAAATGATACTCTTACCCTTTTAAGCGACCATCAGAAAGACAGCTGAACAATTTACTGGCGAGATACAAAAGGCTGGGGAAGTGGACTCTTATCTCTGTGAGTTGCTATTTTGATGGCTTAGTGAGAAGATAAAAGATAGGGACATGATTTACAGTACTTAATCCCAAAACATGAGTTCAGTTGCTTAAAGGAATCTCTGTCTACATATAGTCTTTGCCTGCCCTATGCCTCCTGGATCTTATTTTGTTGCCCTTTTTCTCCTGCCTCTCACCTTTATTCCCTTCTTTGCCATCTGTATTACCACTCTTTCCAGAATTTGGTAGACACTGCTAAGGAAGTCTTCTGAGAAGCTTGGCAAGGAAGACGAGGTTTAAGGGCCATTCTGCAACATATTTAAAACAGATTTCCAGTAGCAACTGAATGATCCCTTCACTCATTTATTTTAGCTTTGGAAGCTCAATTAGCTAGTTGTTTGTTTGGGTCACTAGAGCTCAAAGGAGCAATGAAAGTGATTAAAAGGATAAAAAATGAAAAATTACTTTTATAAAACAGATGTTGGCATAGGTTTCTGGAAACAAACAATCCTGCAGTTTCCCAAACCCATGCGAAGACGAATGGCTGAAGGAACCTTGCTCATTCACAGGCTCTACTTGTGAGTGCAATTTTATAGTGATGTGAGTGACAGAGATAGGATTATGTGTGTCTGTCCCTCCTATTTAATGGCTCATGTTAGACAGGTCTATAAACAAGCTTCCTATCAGGTTTTTTGTTTTGTTTTGTTTTGTTTTCACCACTCTAAGGATTTCCTAATGCAGCTTATGGTAAGGTGGGATGAGTTATTTTGGCAACAGGCTAAGTCAGATACACAGTAAGTCTGGTCATGCAGCCCTTAGGCAGCTGAGTATATTTTCTAATCTGGAGTTCTGGGCACTGGAAAAGGTCCCTTGCTTTTGCAAGCAATCCATCATATCCATGTCTGCATTTTTGGACAGTCAGTATCAATACAGACATAAAGTTGAGCAGTTCAAAGATTGCAAATGAAGAGGTGAAGTTGCTCAATTTCTTTTTTCTGTCAACACAAAAATGAAGGAGCAAGTCCAATGGGAACACATTGTACACGCACATAGTTGTAGCAAAGAACTTAGGCACACTAACTCATTTCTCATACACTTGAAATTTTACGCCTGTTACTAGATGCTTCAGCAGCCTTTGATTAGGAGAGCCTGGAACCAAAGGCAAGAAAACACAGAAAGAACTGGGAAATCCCCAATGATGTGATGCGAAACTGAAGAGGAAAAATTGTAGCTTAAGGCAGAGAACATTCTGCTCTCTCTGAGAATTTGTGAAGGGGCAAATGAAGAACAGTAAATGAATGCCTTAGCCTGCTCCACTGTCTGGGTTATCCTTATACTGATATGGGCTACTCTGTAGCCTCAGAACTACAGTAAAACATGAATTCTGACATTCTTGTTGGAAAATGTACGGCAGAGTAATTTCTATTACTCCAAAAAATCCTTCTAAAAATTACATACTTAGACTCAGTGTGTAAATAAAGAAGTTACATTAGGTATTCAAATTTTTAAGATAGACAAAGACTCATTAAATAAGCAATGTGTTCCTCATAACTTTTTTCATTTCTTGCCATTTCTGAAATTGTTTTGGTGTTCAAATGAGGATTTTGCTTATTTTCTCCTGCCAATATAAGATCTTATGTTATTACCTTCCTGACTTCAGCCCAGCGTAACTCACTCTACTGCAGCACCATCTGTGAGGATGAAGGTGTAGTTGTTTAATATACGCATCCTGTTAAAAATCAAGAACTGGTCTCCACCTCTCACTTAAAAATATCTTTTGAGATTCAGCTCATTCTTACATCAAAGAAAGGATTATTACTTAGAAAATATGCATGCAGAAAAATAGGAAGAAGACAAAGTGATCACGATTTTTTTTTAAAAAAAAAGTCACAGTATATAGCTGATCTATATTTTAGTTAATCTGTAAGGCTTTTTGTTTCTGTGGTTACTCAGTCCTTCACATCAATAAGTGGAAGTGAGCTGGGTCTGAGTCATTGCACAGATAGACTTCAAAATGAGTTACAGCAGCATGCTCAAATGCCACAAGAAAACCATTAGACCCATCTATGCTGTCCATGGGGCAGAGCACCGAGGCTGTCTCCGAGACCAGATTCACCGTGTATGCAGACAGAGACCCTGAAAACACGGCCCCAGATGTGATGGGGCAGTGCCCAGTGGAGCATGCACCTCCTGTGTGTCATTAACGTGATGTTAACCCGACGCCAGCAAATGCCAGCAGGCTGGCTGCTGGCTGACTGCAGGTGTCCGCAAGTCGCTTAGTCAAGAAAAGACAGGCAGGCCGAGGCGCGCTCACGGCCGCTCCCCAGCCTGCTTTTAAAAGAGGTGCAAACATAGCTGCTAGGGCTGACGCATGGCTGCTGGTTTTCGGTTTGTCATTGACACAGTTTGATGTGGTAGGGAAGGGGGGGAGCCAGTGGGTAATATGAAGAATGAAACCGATGTTATCAGAGTGATGAGGAAAAACGAGCAGATAAAGGAATAAGAACTTAGCACCTGTGTTTTGTAGTGATGAAAAGGGGGAATCATACACCACGAGGCCAGCTGGGGAGTTAGAAAACTCAGTAAGACAAGGGATGTAGAGCATCTGCACAGGGAAGAATGACTTGCACTTGGATATTGTCTTGGTGCACGGTATTTTGCACCAGGAGATGCTGGTTTGGTAGGATCCCATTAAGAAAGGCACTCAGACACTGTAAAGTATTTCTTAAAATGCCATTTATTGGAGCTAATACTATAAAGAAGAGGATAGCATAGGTAATATCTTGCTTCATATGCTGGGAACCCAAGCTTTGCAGTGTTGAACAGGCCTCCAGTCAGGGCACAGCACATTGCACAGATCCTGTCTGTAGAAAGGTGTCCCCATTTTGGTCACTCAAGCTCTTACATGTATTTCGTAAAAGCAAACAGTTCTATTCATCACTTCTACTGTCAAATAAAAAGGATGTTCACATGAGAACTTGTTGCTGCAGTTTTAGATAAAGGCAAGGCCATGCAGGTGGCATCATCACCAGCTCCAAGCAGGAGCTGCCTGCAGGCTCCTCTTTTAAAAGTAGCCAGCTGTGTGTACTCTGCATGCAAGGGGCACGTGCCGCGCAGCCAAGCTATACATGTAGCACAGCACAGCACAGGCCTGAGCCTACTCGCATGGGTCACCAGCCCTCTATGTGCAATGGTCTTCTGGTTAGGATCACTACGCCTGAGAAGGAAGAGTATCGAAGGACCCTTAGGTTATGAATACAAGTGACAGGGCAGTCCAACTTTTTCAAGTAAGTTCAGCATTGGCTGGACAAGCAAGGAGTGTGAATTGTGTTTTCTATGATGTATTTTCTGTGTGCCTAAAACATGTAGCAGTGTCCTCTGAAAGCTCTTCAGTCCAACCACCCAGGCCCGTTTGTGCCCCTCTGCCACCATCTCTGGTATTGGTCCTGCCAAGGCTTATAACAAGGGGAGCCGAGGGAATTCCTCAAAGGGGGCCTCATGTTGTTCTCCACAGTTTAATAGAAAAAGAACATAATGTCGCTCTTTGAAGAAGAGATAGGTTGACTCAACTTCATTTCTTGGAAAAATGTAGAAACAGGTATTTAAGAAATGTAATTGTAATTAGTAGAACTCTGCAGGGTGATAAGTGAATACCAGAACAAACTTACAAAGAACATCCCAGATGGTATTTAATAGACGTGTGGACGTGGCACTAAGGGATATGGCTTGGTGATGGGACTCAGTAGGTCAGGTGGATGGTTGGACTTGATGATCTTGAAGGTCTTTGCCAACCTAGATGATTCTGTGATTCTATAACAAGTTAGGTCACGCTAATCTAATTTCCTTCTATAACATAACCATTGGCCTTGTGGATACTGGAGAAATAGTAAATGGTCTATCTTAATTTGTTCTTAGATTATATAAACAACCTGGGGATATATGGTAAAGTAAATCTAATGCATGATAAATGGAAAACTGGTCAGAAAATTGTACTCAAGGATAGTTATTAGTGCTTCTCTGTCAAAATACATGATTGTATCAAGTACATCTTTAGAAAGGTCTTTTCTTGAATCATTATTTACACGGTTTTCACTAGTGACTTGGATGACAAAAATATTATTTTAATAATAAAATAATAAATAACATTTCAGTAAGGATAAAGATGAAGTAGTACAGTTTGAAATAATTTCTTGCATATTTGAAAGATGGAGAACAAACAGCTAGATGACATTTCTGAGCAAAAGGGCAAGGAGATTTAGGTCATAATGAAGGATGCTTAATAATATGTTTGAAACAAACCTTAGAAGTATGCATCATAATTCTCCCAGCTAGCTCTGGCAAAACTTCATCTGGAGCATCATACTCAGGTTTGGGCAGCCCATTTTAAGAAGGCTATGAACCAGAGGGAAGCAGCAAAGATGATTGGAAGTCTAGATAATCTGACCTCTGAGATTGAAAGGATGAGGATTGTTTAGTCTAGGGAAAGGGAACTGAGGGTAGACACAAGAGCAGCCTTTAAGTACCTAGAGACTGCTGTGAAAAGCGTAGAAACAAATGGCTCTTCATGTTTATTGGTGATCAAGAAAAAACATAATGTGCTTAAACTGCAGCAAGGGAAATTCAGGTCAAACATGAGGGAAGACTTCCCAACTGTAAAATGATTAATCACTGGAATAGTTTGCTCACCAGATACAATAGTTTGGGGCCCTTTGATGCTCTTCCAGCCTTCTTGCATGGCATGAAGAATCCCTCCCCAGCAGTTTCAGTTTAGGAAATGTTTTGTGTAAGTGGAAATGAGAAACGCTAGAAGGCAGGGTGTGGAGACAAGCTCATAATTTGGATTAGATGGAGACAGTTGGGTCAGATAAAAAGTTAGTGCAGAAAGGGTAAGGCTCTGTGAGCAAATGGGGTCATTCAAAGGTAGAGGAGAAGAAAACAGACCTAAAACCAAATGAGGTTTTGGTGGGGCGTGAGCCCCAGCATGACTCCAAGTAAGGAGAGTAGGCGGCCCACTATGCTTGACACTTAAGCAACTACCAGAGAAACTCGCTGAAACTGCAAATATAACTAAAAATATAACTTGACTTTTCTAATTCTGTGTCATCGCCCAAACAACACAATTTCAATGTGGCATAAGACATTTAGTAAAAGCATCTTCAAATACCCACCATTTGATTAGGTGGCTGACGATAGTGAGTTACATTGGAAATGCCATATGCATTATGTCTCTTGAACTCGTTTGATAGAAAAGGTGCAAAAAGATTTTATGAAAAAATGGTGTTTAAGGAACAACGCACAGGCTTTTGAAGAAATTCTTTCCTTTTGCGGTGCTTACAGTCTATATGCTAGTCTACATGCTGACTGCATATGTCAGCTTGCAGTTCTGAAAGATTAATCTCCCATTATCCAGTATGGCGTTGAGCCTCTATGGGGATTCATGCTTTTGGGCATTTGGCTGACAAAGCAATCTTTTCCTTCAAGATTCAGTATTTTATGCGGCATGTTATGCAGCTAACCACAGCTGTCCAAGGCCACATGATAATTCCGGCTAAAAAAATTTAATTGAATTGCATTAGCAGAATATTTTAGGGACATTCCTGACAGAATCTTAGCACTTCATAAACTTCCTGGGCAAGTTTCCTTTCTGCGTAATTATTGATAATGCACTACTCCTAGCATACAATTTCATTTATATAAGCAAACTGATAATAGAATATTAGACAAAAATGTGGTGGAAAGTTACAGCTGTGGCTAAGTAGAGCAGTTACAATGTTCTACTCAAACCCAGCTAATCAAAAAATCTCCCTCTCAGGTGAATATAATGCTTCTCAAACTGTATTTATATGACTAAATCCAAAAGAACCAAAGTAACAGAAATGGAGTTTAGACATGACTGATGATAGGTAAGTAACCTAAATTGTGAATACATATTTAAAAGCTTATATTCAAGATTCACTGATGTATGCTAACTGTACCTAGAAATTCCATTCAAAATCATGTCCCTTTTTCCTCGGCTATGTGTGTTTGCACAGCAACAATAAGTTTCTTCCTCAAAGGGATTACAGATCAAATAAATAAGAAAGAAAAGGGATGGAAGTGCACAGAGAAATGAGCATGTTCAAGATTTTGTAGGCAGGAAGTTGGAAATATTATCAGTAGCATTTCTGAGTCCCGGGCCAGTGACTCAGTGAAGCATATTGCTTAAAGAAATCTAAGTTTCATTTACAAATACTCCTTAAAGGTTTAACTGTGCCTGGCTTGCTCATGATATTTGTCTTGTTCATTTCAAAAGGCTACTCATATGAAGAAGGTAAAGACAATTTAGCCTTAGAGTTTTCTAGTCTTCTATTTACTTAGAGTGTTGATATCCTTTATTTGGAAGACAGATGAGCAGATCTCCCCCATAAAGGTATCTCGTGAAGGTAGGAAGCCTTCATGAGACTCTCCCCACTTTCCTCTTGCTGTGTTCTCCCTTTACACTGCCTATTCTGTGTAAGTAATTGTATCAAGTCTCTGGTGACACAAATATATCTCTTCTTTATTACAGAAGTCCTTTCAGCATTACCGTTTCCCTGCAAATAGTCCTTTTCCATTTTCGGTATGATTCACTCCTGTTGAATTCAATGTTTCAGATTACGTTTCCCCAAATGTATTCGCTTGTAAGATACCTTTGCTTTCCAGTTCATTTCCACCCATTATTTAGCTGTGATACTATTGATTTGTCTACAGTGTTATTTGTATCTCTTACCAAATTAGAATCATGTAGTAGCCCTTTACCATAGTCTACAGTGGGGATTTTTTAATCCTTAAGCAGGAAACATGATGGCTTTGATATCTGATCACAATGCAATAGCAGGATACTCCTCTTACACCTTCACCTTTGCCTTCGCTTTCTTCCTCTTCCTCTTCCTCTTCCTCTTCCTCTTAATCTTCCTCTTCCTCCTCCTCCTCCTCTTCCTCCTTTCTCTTCTCTCTTCTCTCTTCCCTCTTCTAAATTCTTGCTTCTCTCCTTTCTTCTTATTATTCATCTTCTTCAAAAAGCCACAAACGTGCAGACATCACTTTGCATATTAAAAAAATCATGTCTTGATCCAAACAGTATATCAATATTAGTCATGGCTTTTTAAGGTAGGATCATCTGACACCCATCTGTTCCACCAAGGATTACTATATCTCCATTTATTTTAATTCATGCATTGGCCCATCCGTCACAAGTTGTGCATTAACCCTTTATATTCTCACAGCCCTGAAAGAATGGCTTTGTTTCTGAGTTCTCTGATGGAATTGAGCACCTAAATCTGTGCTCTGCACAGATTTGTAGCTCATGAAAACCTCAGCAGAATCATCAATATTTGTCTTTCTCTGAAATAAGGCCACTAAACACTGTCTAGGGTGACTCAAATTAAGTACCCATTACTCAGAGTTTCACCCATGAAATCTGAAGGAGTTCTGCTTCTGTAAAGCTTTTATAATGCCATGGAAAGAAAAATCTATTCTTTAGTGAGACAAGAATCATTTGTTAAGCAGCTACTCATTTATTTTGTATTTGTTGCCCATAACTTTATCTCTTGTGAATCCTGTGGCAACTGGAAAGTAGAAAGTTGAATTACAAGATTGTAATAAATGTGTCATTACTGTGATGAGTCACAATTCACACTACTTGTATTAAAGAGAAAGACAGGTTTGTGTTTAAAGGTAAGAGCTGGAGTCAGACGATCTGGGTTCGACTGATGACTCAATCATGCACTCCTGTAAAACTCAGTGACGTCTCCCTCAGAACCTGATTCTGCCACCTACACATTAAATAGTGCTGTTATTCTGGCAGTGGTAGCTCTGTTCAGAGGCTGCTTAAGGGCACGTCAGCATGAGCTGTTTGGCAGCACAAAGATTCTTGAGATAAGACTGAACAAACTAGTTAAGAAACGAGCACTAATGAGAAGATGGGGTTTTATGCTAGGGGACACCATCGTGTTGTTGGGACGCAAAGTGTGCTTTCAGGTTGAGTTAGCTCACACAGATTTGTCTTGGACCTCTTGCACAATGCAGCAGAATAAGGTGCAAGTGGTCAAACCTGGTCTTCCGCATCTCTGAACATTAAGGTTCATCTATTTTGGCATTTTAGTTTAAATCAGGAACACACTTGTGAAATGGATCTCCTGATAGTCTACACTTGTGCACTTTGGCTTGCATCATGGAGAAGGTCTGGAGTATTCAAAACGGCATCCTTCCTTCCAGATGAAACATTGCTAGGAGATTGTCCAAGAGCACATCTAATGCATTCTAACTGCTAAAGAGCATTCCGTCTGTGGGATCAGACTAGTGCTAGTCTAGTGTAAAACTCCTAAAACATACAGCATGGTGGTGGGGTCCTCTGCACTAAGTGTTTCGTTTTGCAGATCCACTCCAATTGTGTTGCATGTTTGCTAATATAGACATAGCCAATAACATGCTTGCTCCCTAATTCAGAGGTTTTTGCTACTGCAAATGCATTAAAACAAAACAGTACAGGGATGACTTTATCAGTGATGGAACTCTACAGATTTCACTGGCATTATGCCTGGAGTGATAATTAGCAAATGGCATCACGAAATGCGTGAATTGAGATCAAATCGTTAATGCAGGCAAAGCTGATCTAAAATGTCAGCTCTTTAATTGCATGTCACCTCAAGAAGGTGAAATAAGTATCTTACAGTAATAATTTATTAACTAGCATTTGTAAATTCAGATATGTATAAATTTGTATTAGATAGAAAACATATAAGTCTTACAAACTCTATTATGGGAGTCACAAAAATATTGATAAATGAACATGCTTAATAAAGAAGAAACTGTGTTTAGACTTCAGTTTCATAAATCCTGGTCATGACATTTCTGATTCTTTCCTAGGGAGAAAGGTCCTGAATGCAGTGTACAGAGGTTTGATTGAACAAGTGATGGCTGGATTAGGAGCAGATTTACAAGGAAGTTTGCATCCCTTCAGTGAGGTGGCACGGAGGACGGTAAGAGTATGTCCAGTAGATCTGTGTCAATTTAGGGTCTAGTTCCTTTGTCTCTCAGACACATAGTCAAGAAATATGGTCATGGCATAGGAAACTAGGTGTACAACATTTGGCGTCTTAGCAAGGAAGGTAGCTTTAAGCAAGCTTTACACCTCCCACTGACACCTCAGAGGCTGGAAGAGTGTTTGGTTTAATTTAGACAGCATTATCTGTAATTTCCTAAGCACTGCATGGGGTTCAACTGCCTTTGAACTTATTTCTTCTGACTTCAGAGTGCTTCTTGTGCTTGGGAAGGGGTCCTACAGCAACAGTTTTATGGCCTCCTTTCTGTATTGCTCAGGCAGTCCTTACCCAGACAAACGCAGAAATTTTAGTCTGTGTATACCAGCTGGCACTTTTATTTGTCCTGAACCTTCCATTAGAAAACCTTATCTTCTAAATATAAGGTTTTGACCACATTAAATACCCCTAGTGTTTGACTAGATTGCTTATGCCAGTGGTCCTTATGGAGCAGCATTAGAGGATACGATGGAGAATGANGTTCTCTGTTTTCTTACATTTTATGGTTTTTCCACAAGTACTTCTTCAAGCAAGGGAAAAATATTTCCCGAGTTTCCGTTTTCAGTTTCTTCAGAACTGTGCAGAACTACACAAGGATGTTCCACTTGGCCTCATAGAAAAGGCATAAAAGTTTAAATTTAATTGTTACTTAAAATTAGAAATCATCTGAAAAAAAAAACCAACTTACTAAAAGATGACTTACTGTTAGTACCGCATCCTGTCTTCCCAAATACTTCTACTGCCCAACATTTCCAGTGCTTCGCTCTCCCTCTTGGCTGGCCTGTAACTCTCTGTTCTATAAATGCAGACTTTGCTGTNGTTCTATAAATGAAGACTTTGCTGTCATTTTCCTTTGGTTTTTCTCTCTTTCTCAGGCACCTCCTTCAGCTTTCAGCACAGTGTTGCAAGCTCCAGATCAGATGCCACTTTCACTTATAGCATAGAGGTGGAATTATGGGCCTCTCACCCTTTTCTGTTCACCACAGCTTTACGAGCACTGCTCTGTTTCAGTGCAGAAACATGCTGGGTCCTGTGCACTGTTACCCT
>VXAL01007256.1:477262-493208 GCA_013399475.1 Chauna torquata | reverse complement strand
CTTCCCCCGTCATAGCTAGTTTTTTTAGTGTCTGAGATATAAATGGACATCCAGAGCATTCCCCTCAGGTACAACTGCTGTGGGCAGAGTGCTAAGGAGGCATTTCCCTTCTGAAAGCACCTCAGCATGGGAAATGTTGAGGAACTGCCTAATATAATGAGCTAATCAGCTTTTAATAGGTACGTTATTTTCAACTTCATATTTGCGAAGTGCAGCCACTGATTTATAACAGTTACACTCTCCTTACCCCTGTTTTACAGCTCCACAAAACCAACTCTTCTGACTGCTGAAGTCTCCATATTTTTGAGAGGGACTAGTCACTTGTGGTACTTGAAGGTCCTTGAGCTCACATCTGCTGAAAGTAACCTCTGTGAAGTATCTCAGATAGGGTAATCGCTAATGAAGACATTCAGAGCCAGTAGGCACTTCTGTAAATGTTACTTTATCTTTCCTGGATGTTCACATTTAAGTGAAAGATGCTTCTTCTCTATTTGAATGATCTCCTGATCACAGCTGTTTGAAAATATTCACAAATTCAAGAATACCCGTTCTTTAGCTGGATGCTGCCATAGATATTTTCCCTCAAACTCTTTCTGTCCTACCCAAGAAACAGAAATTAAGGTAGCCTCAAGGAGGGATGGGAAGTAGGGGGTGTTTATGGGAGAGAAGTTTTGTTGTACAATGGGTCAAATATTTCCCCACTTCAACTAAAGGTTTATACGGCTGGTTTTGCCACTTCTTTCCCTCTTTATTTCTCCTATCTGCTAACTCACCCTGGACTTCAAAACCCAACTTACTGGCAGAAACTGCAAATCCATGTCAAATTTGCCAAAATACTTAGAAGAAAGTAAGCAAACACACACAAAACAGTTTGAATTGTTTCTATGAGAGAATAAATGCTTGTGAATGTCTCTGCAAAGTGGACATTCTATGTTTGCTTTGCACCTGAGGAAAACTTTTTGCTCACCTTTTTCTGGCAGATGTCCCTTGTGTTCCCAAGTGAAAATATCAGTCCAGAACGTACAAAACACTTATCTATATTGGTGGAAATGTTTGAAAATCTGGCCTGAAGTTTTGCTGTGTAGGATGGGGAAATTAAGGCAAAATTCAGAATTGCTGAGGTTCATGAACCCAGTAGTACCTAACTCTGGGTAATCATCAAAATCACTGCTCAGCTGAAACCTAACCATGAGACTGCTTAAGGCTGTTCAAAGGCAACCAAGATGTAGTACAATGAAGAGAGACATCAGCTATTTCCACCTAAGCCCAAAGATTCTCCCAAATCTCCCACAGGATCCAGCAAGGCTTCAAAGGTGCAGCTCAGCTGCGTGAACAGGCATTCCTGTTTGAGGTGTTCCTTCCCCTATAAGATGTGATTGTGCAGTTTCTAACCATCTCAGCTAAGACGGACAGTGTTATACAGCTTTCTCCTGAGTCAACCCATGCTTCTTGACCCCTGCTTCACACCTGGGAAGGAGGCTTTTTCCCTCCTTGGTTATCAACTTTTGCTTGGAAAAGCAGCACCTGTCAGCAAAGATAGGTTCTGCAGGGAAATCTTTTTTCTAGCTCTTCTCAGAGTTTTCTGCAGCACTGCTTTCACACAAGCTGATGCTTGAGGAGTTGATAGGCCTGACTCTCGCAGGAAAGGCACTTTGCAGTGCCTGACTGCACTCTCACAAATAGATTTTTTTCATTGAAACCTCCTTGGGGACTGGTGAGCTCATTGCATGCTTTGCTGCAGACTAAAAGTGGTTGCTCCCATGACATGGGAGCTCTCCTGCCCTTCAGCAGGGCAGATAAGTGTTTGAAAAGCACATTTCAGGTTGTGCTGCCTTTGATTTTCTCCCATCCTGGATCCCGAAGTCAGCAGGTACAGCTTGGATCTCACCAGGCAGGAGGTCCAGAGAAACAAAAGTGCCAGGAGCTGGGTAGGAACAGAAACAGCTACCCACCAGACCCTGAGCAAGGGCCAGGGAGCTCACTGGAAGAGGTCAGAGGTTCATGACAAAAACGTGAACATTTTTTTTTTACCTATAGTAGAACCTGCCTTTGGCCTAGGTACAACAGCAGAAAGCAGCCAACAGCTTCGCACTAAATGTAACTCGGTTTCCACCTGCTCCCTTTCCTTCCTTCCTAGTGTAATATCTATTCTCTCCCTTTGTATTGAGGTACGTGAGTCTGGTGCTGTGTGTGTAATACATTTATAGAGGTCAGGCAGGAAGGGTATCTATTGCACTGGTAGCTCGCAGATTGCTGGTGGAGAGTAATGCTGAGAGATGCTAGCTTGCATTGCCTAGAGGGCTCAGTCGCATGGAGTGGATCCCAGGGCTGATTGGAGAATCGCCCCTCTTGCTTTGCCAGCATGCTTCTTTTTGTAGGTTGGGTGAGCATAATTAGTCTTAGAGAGTCTCTGGGGTAAATCCAGGCAATTCACTTGTTTGAAAGTGTTCCCCTATGAGTCTTTTAGCTGAGCTGCTCTTGCCAATGCCCCTGAAAATGAAGACACTCAATAAAGGTGTTAAGAAAGCACAAAAGCATGACAACAGCAAGATCTTAAAATAGGAAATCTTGTAAATCCGCCAGGTGGATTATTCATCCTTATTTCTGCTCAGGCTTTTACTTTCTTTTGTTCATTGCTTAACTTCTAAGAATTGTCAGGTAGAAAACGCGAGCATCAGCCTGATCAATACCTGCTTCACAGCTGAGCAAAACCTACTGGATACGTAGCATCTCGGGATAAGACGTTCCTGGAGTTCCCAAATATGGCAGATGGATGGATGGCTTGAGTTGTACAGTAGTGCAATTCTCTTTGATCTCCTGGCGGCTGAATGACATACATGAAGGGGTGGAGGACCACCCTATCCTCACCCTAACCCAATGAAGATTGGGAGAACAAATAAAAAGGGTGAAAAAGGGGCCAATGTTGGCATAAGTATACTAATAATTCTGGAATACCTGTGGTAGAGACAGGTTATAGAGAGCAGAAGAAAGGCTGAGAAGGGACACTTATTGAATGTGGTCTTGTATCTCCTCTCATTCTTTGTGACCTCAGCTATTCAAATGCTCTGTCTGAGGAATTTCAGTAGGCATATTGATTATGGGTCAGCTGCACAAGGCCACGTAATGATAGATAGTCTTATTTAGCATTCCTTAATGGTTTATCCCAAAACATTGTGGTGAGGAGGCAAGCTCACAGGGGTAGGGAATATTGTTTCTGAGACCAACAGATGCAGCTGGAGAACACTGTTGAGCTCTCAGGCACAGAAACCTTTCATCAGGTCTGAAACAGAAGCAGCAGGCTTGAACATAAGAACAGCTGAGAGCTAAATTGCTCTGAGTTATCTTCCTGGTGTTAATTGGTGAGATAATTTGAAAGGAAAGGCATCTTGTACTTGTGGAGCAAGCAGGTGTTTTGGTAGGGCCAGTTAGTGATAAGGTCATTACCCTGCAGGATAGAGAGACAGAAAAGCAGCAGATCTAGTGTTGTTATTCTCCATTATATACACTGGGAAATTGAGAAATAGGTAGAAAAAAATTGCCTAAGGTCAACCCACTGGCAGTAACAAAGCTGAGAATAAAACTGAGAGTCTTCAAGCTCAGTCCATGGATCCTATGATTTCCCTGCTTTGCTCTGATGCTTCTAGAGTGGGAACAATTTCCTACTTCATGCTAACATATTCATGCTGTACATTCTTTACATGGTGTATGACAACGACACAGTACTGCAAGACCTGACCCAAAGAATTGGAGGGCATCTCCAATCATGCTGACAGGTCTACTTGAGATAATAATTGCTCACTCTAAGATCTTTGTGGAAGACAAAATGTAGGGACATATTGGTTCCAGTTCCAGTGCTATCTTGGTTAGTATTAGCTCAGGTATCCCTGCCTCACTGCACAGTAGAAGTGTGCATTTTCATTCTTTCCAAACTTCCATGCACATGATGGTTTAATGAAGAAATTATCCTTGCTAGCCCAGTGCAGTAGTCTTTTACCTTCCTCAACTTCAATGCACTTCATGAATATCATCTACCACTAGACTCATATCTGACCTTGCTTGGAACAGGAGGTTGGACTAAATGCCCTCCTGAGGTCCTTTCAGACATGAATTATCCTGTGATGATGTGATCCAATGGTCCATAGCTACTGCTTTGAATTTTTGCTGCATGTTCAGCAGGAGAGTAAATGAGCAGAACAGTGGGTGTTTGTATTCTAGCTTTTGCATTCAGTGTTTTCAGGGTAAGAGACTTGTGATTTGATTCTGGAGTCAATACCAACTGTCCTGTTGACTGCCATCCAGGACTGAATCAGGGAGCGTCTCCATGCTGACCCATTGGGAGTAAGTGCTGTTACTCTGAGATGAGAAGCAAGGAGCTAATAGTGAGAGAGAAAGAACTTCCTTCTTGTCCTCTGCTCAGGGAGCTTAGGGTGGAGGTGCGGTTATGCTCACTGGGGACTTTGCTTTGCAGTTTTCCTTTCATACTGCTCTTCATAGGCTTCCATCACAAGTCAGTCCCAATTTAGCTTCAACAGAGAAATCTGCTGCCAGCTGAGGAATTAATTGCACTGGAGACCTTCAACAACCTGTGCATTAATGAACCAAAATTCAGATATTCATGACTTAATGAAAAAACATAGTAGAAGGGCTGGCCATGGGTTTCAGGCAATTCTGCATTGAATGGAGGAAGCATTTGCTTCTGGTTAGGAGATTAATACAGGGAGGATAGAGCAGAGTGGCTTGTCACCACCTATCGGTTCAACCTGGAGCACAGCCAGGAGAGTCAGGTATTTAATTAGAAATAAGAGCTGCTTCCTTTCACAGACATATATATATACGTTTATATATAGGCATGCGTGTATATTGCCATTAGTGAAAGTATCTCTTTCCTTTCTAATTAGATGAGCCAGCCAAAATTTTGTTGGATGATATTAGCTCTGGAGAACTTGCTCAGCCACATCAATCTGCCTTTGCTTTTCATTTCTCTTCATGAGCTCCAGGACAAACCGAAGGAAACAAAGCTTTACAGCAAAGGATGATATAACAACCAGATAGCTTATAGTTTTTGAATGGGCTTGAAGAGAATGGCATTAGACTGAGAGAGGAAAGCCATCAGTTGTGTTACAGGAGTTATTCTCCTTGCTGGCATCACAGTAAATAAGCTTCTCCTGATGTGTTCAATAAACAGTGGCTGCAAATGTGCCTTGCTAGCAGATATAATTTCCTTCTCTCAGATTTCCATATTGTGTCCAACCAGCCACCTGAGGTAGGCACTCCTGGAAGGAAAGGAGCTCCTTCTCAGGCCTTCAGGATCCAGATGATGAATATGGAAAGGCTGTGAAACTTGAAATAACCAAGTGTCTAGTAGGACTGGCTGTGCTTTGCAGACCTAGGGCAAGCTTTCCGTTGTCCTATGAACAAAATATGCTGTGTCCATAAACAGTGGGTCCTGACAGAAGCATTCTTGGGGATTTTGTGTTGAGGGCTTACAAGGTTGCTATTTCTACCTCTCCATCCAGCTTTTGGTGACAGAACAAAATGTGCATCTGCCCAGAAATCACTTCATTTTGTGGTTCGGCATCACAAGTTAAAAGCAGAGAAGAAAGATTTTCTTTCAAGGTGTGAGGAGGAGGTCTGCATGTTCTTAAAACTCTTGAGATTAAAACTCAGAGCCTGCGAGCTTCGTTTATGCTGTCCAGTGAATATGTCACCACTGGGAGCTTTCTGTGCAACCTATACTCTCATGTCACCCAGGTCCTCTGGGGACCAGGTACCTCACTGCAGCCACAGAGCCAGTTGGTTTAATTTGCTAGATCGTATCCTGCAGTGGCACCTGTGCTTCGTTCTAGCTTCCTGACACCTCCTGATGACTTTAGCTCTCAAGAAGTCTTTGCCAGAGGGGACATTTCTAGTCCAAGCGTTGTTTACGGAATAACTGGGAAAGATTTTTCCACCCATGACACTGGTATTTGTTTCACCTTGTTCCTCTTGCTTGACATTCAAACATTCCTCCTGTGAAAAGGTGTCCTCTATGGGGACTTACTGGTGAAATTAGTGAAATATAGGAAGGTTTTCCTCTCATCCTAAAGCAAATTCCTTCATCCTATTCCAAGGCTCACAAAGCTGATGCTGTTGTGCAGGGCTCTGCTGATGATAATGGCACTTTGACACCAACTAAGATGGACACATCTGCTCACCAGCATGTAGAAAGAGCTGAGACGTGCTGGTGTGTCCCACCAGGACTCCTCATCTGCTGTGGAGGGGAGCAGGTTTCCCATGGATCCAGTGCTGAATCAGTCAGTTTCCTGTAGGAGTCTCAGCTGTCCTTGAGAATCTCAGATTGCACCAAATGCCAGAAAATGGTGTGTTTAGAAAAAAAGATCTTTGGTTCCTTCACCCAAACTCAGTTCTTCTTTGTCACAGGAGTATCTCTGGGAGGAGAGAAAGCAATAGCTGTCCTCAGAAGATTTTTTCTTGTTCCTGGCAAATGACTTCATCTCTTCCATCTCATTGTCAGCCAAAAGTTGGAGCATTTAAATCTTTTCTCTGTCACCCTGCACTTGACAGTATCCTTATGTCCCTAGGGCTGTGGTCTTCCAACTTCTCATGGCTGCTTTGTTCTTTCACTGTGTTGCAATGACTTCCTTTCTGCACTGAGAACTTCCAGTGCACCTCTGCCAGCAGGTTCCCAGATGCACCCTTGTTGGGAAAACTCCTTTGCTTTTTGGTAAATGACTCTCAGAAGAAATGTGACATGAAGAAGTGATATCACTGAGAAGGAAGAATGACTACAGGTTTGCAGGGACTGTCTGCAAGGCCTGCTTGTGGGCTGTCAAGTCTAAAGGGTCTGCTTTTCTAGCAAGCAGATGAAGCCCCAGATAGATGTTTAACATTCAAATGAAGCAAGTCTCCATCCCTTTGCTTCTAGCAGACATCAGTGTGTGTGCATAGATAAGAGATGAGCTAAGGTTCACAGCTCACTGGTGGAATGACTCATCCCTTTAATTACATCCCTTTAATTACAAATTAACCTCCTTGACCTTTTCTGCTTGCCTTCTCCTGAGTGCCTCAGCACAGTCTGATCTCTGTGTTGCCAAGAGCAGAAGTAAGCAATATCTTTTGGTGGAAATGCTATTTGAGTTGTGGCACACGGTCATCTCCCTTAATCCCATGAGTTCTACCAAAGAAGCCCCTTTTCTTGAAAAAGGTCTTTGTGATTTTAAGAGGACTGGAAAATGCAAAGCCCAAGTCACCACCTGAACCTGCAAGAGAAAATGTCCAGCAAATGAAGATACTTAGATCTGAGCTTAAAAACTCTAAACACTGGGAAGATAGAAGACCCAGAGCTGGCATTCCTGGACTATTTCACTGTTGCACTAGCTCTCTTTGGAATTCCTTAAAATTCCGTTGAAAGCAGTGATGCTACTTCTTGGCAAGAGCATTTGTGGAATCCAACCAGGAGACCTCCAGAAAAGGATGGGTAAAATATTTCTAAAACTGGCAGTTCCTTGGGAGAAATTAATAGCGGAAATGGAAATTACCTGTGAATTTCCTTCACTTTGAAACGTCAAAGTCTTCAGGAACAGAACTTCCTAAAAAGGAGAAAACATTATTTGAAGCCACTTGCCTTTATTCATCAGTGAATTTTTGAAATTTTCTACCCTGCTGGAATGTTTGGAATAACACCAGATTCGCCCACTCTGTGCTGACATTTAACTCATCCCATTATATGTATTACGCCACCACTCCAGCTCTATCTAGGATATAATGTAAGGAACATATACACAGATTTAGAAAAATACAGATTCCTATATGCTTATTTATAACAGTACATATATTTATAATTATCTGCATTATGAAGAAAGTTAAGCACACAGTAGAACAACAATGGCTTCTTCAGCAGTATAAAAATGCCAAGAAAAGCCCTTGCTCCTCAGTGAAAAATGCCCATTTCCTTAATTGGTCAAGAAATGTCAGATTCTTTTTCAAACAAACAAACAAAAAAACAACCAAGCAAAAAAATCCTGAAAATTTGTTTTTTTTTTTTTCCCTAATAATTGATTCCAATTTAAAGTTAATTTTTCTTTTATTGAAAAAAACACACTTGAGAAAAAGATGTGAACTTTTCCATTGTGAAATGATTGAATGATACACACTGGCCCAGACAAGACTTAATTTCAGTTAAACTTTTGGTTTGACCCCTGCATTTGAAAACAAAATTATTTTTGAAATTTCCTTAGAAAATAAAAAGAATTATGTGTTTTCAAAGCTCAAAAGGCTCATCTGTATCACTTGTTTGAAAGCTGGGCTTAGTATCCTAGGTAAGGTAATGTGTTGTGGTCACTGCTCACGGAGGTAGAGCTGGTCCCTTCCCCAAGGAGCCTACATTCATTGGGATGAGTCATTCCGCAAGTGAGCTGTGACCTGAGAAGCAGGACACGGGGATGAGAAGTGTATTGAAGCTCATGCAGAGACAGAGCGATGCATTTGTTCCTCAGATGCTCTTTCAGCATCCTAGCTCTGGTGTCTAAGCCCACAGCTGCAATGCAGAAGGGAGGTAAGACTTGCGGGCTGACTTGTTAAGTAAACACAGTCATCCCTGAGCTGATGGTGGCGATGGGCTGGCTTCGCTCTCACAGGGTGGGAGCTGTGTGGAGCAACATCTGGGAACAGCCAGAGTAAGGAGGGCTCATAAGGAATCAATAAGATGA
The DNA here is from genome assembly GCA_013399475.1 of Chauna torquata. Taxonomy (NCBI): domain Eukaryota; kingdom Metazoa; phylum Chordata; class Aves; order Anseriformes; family Anhimidae; genus Chauna; species Chauna torquata. The sequence continues at coordinate 484,500 of VXAL01007256.1, read as the reverse complement.
AAGTCAAGTTTTTATAGAAGGAGTTTGTCTGGGAGGAAAAGTGAAGGGTGTAGAAAGGTGAGAAGTTGGAGTGAGAGACAAATATCCCACTTGGGGAGAATGGCCAAAGGGTTAACTGAGAGGAGGTTTCAGAGGCTCACACCACATCACCTCCCACTGCAGGCTGTCCCATGATGAGAACTGAGTGAGATGAAAAAATTCCTCTGGGCTTTCTCTCTCTTTTGTGAATTGTCCTGTTCTGCTCTTTGCAAATGTCCTCATCATCAGGGTGAATGAGAGACTGAGGTGTGGTTGGCTATGCAACAGAAACCGTCCCACACTAAGTGTCAGCCAGATGGGAAACAGCTCAGTGTTTACCAGGAAGCAAGTGGGAAATTCCGGCTTACATAAGAGGCCTTTTGCCATCCTCCAGAAAACTCCTGGTGACCTACTTTCCTCAGGATTTTCACTGCAACTGTTCAAAGTACTTCATACATGTCTTTACTGCAAGTTGAAAAGAAAAGAACAGGAACCTTGCTTTCTTCCTTACTGCACATTGCATAAAGCTTTAATAGCAAGTAATAGCTTACATGGGTTTGATTTTATTACACTTAAATGGGTAATTCTCATGTCTCCAACTGTGCCCAAGAGGATTGAATAGAACAGAAGTGACTGTGCCGCAGTACAAATGGGTCTTTGAATTCCTCTTAGATTCCCATGGCCTGGATTGTATTTAATAAGTCATGCACAGTAAATATAACCAAGAGACGTGAGGAGATTCATTAATACTTGCAAGACACTGAGGTGACACCTTTGTGAATGCTAGAGGAGAACTTTGCAGACAAAGTATGGGAAAAAATGTCCTGCTTATGTCTCTGCCTCTCCTCTTGCTCATTAGTGAGGAATGTTCCCTACCACTAGAGATTCCCAGGCATAACTAATGAACCAAACAGAGCCATTTCTAATTTTATCCCTGCTCACTTCTGACAGGGAAACATACGGTTGAAACTGAAAGCTCATGTCCCTAGCCCTGTCTTTGAAGATGGTTTTTACCGCAGAAATGCCTGTTGGCTGCAGGGTGAAGAGTTCCTACGGCATGCCTCAAGCTGTGCCGCAATGGGCAAACCAAACAGCAGAGCTGTATGAACGCTTTGGGTGGGCAGCATGGAAATGTTCAGCTGGTCTTTGGCTAAGAGACATGACTGTACCAGTCTGGAGGCTGAGATAGCCTGGGACTTGCATCCCATAGTCATCCTGGAGTTTTTTTCCCTCTACTCTCCCCTTTCTGGATGATACTGAGTATGGAGATTTTCTAATGAATATCTCCTATCCTTGTCTTGCTGCATCATATCTCAGTATCTTCACAGAATGGTTAAGGTTGGAAGGGACCTGTGGAGGTCATCTGGTCCAACCCCCCTGCTCCAGCAGGGATGTGCAGCTTAAGCAGCTTTCCCAGGACCATGTCCAGTTGGCTTTTGAAGATCTCCAAGGAGGGAGACTCCACAGCTTCTCTGGGCAACCTGTGCCAGTGCTCCATGACTTGCACAGCATAGAAGTGCTTTCTGGTGTTCTGAATGAGAACACTTCATGTATTCCAATTTGTGTCCAGTGCCTCTAGTCCTGGCACTGGGCACAACTGCCCGGAGCCCGGCCCCATCCTCTCCGCACCTCCCTGTGGGTACTGATGGACACGAGTGCGATCCCCCTGAGCCTCCTCCTCTCCAGGCTGAGCAGCCCCAGCTCTCGCAGCCTCCTCACAGCAGAGGGGCTCCAGGCCCTCCAGCACCTTGGTGGCCTCCTTTGGACTCTCTTCAGTATGTCCATGTTTCTCTTGTACTGGGGGCCCAGAACTGGGCCCAGCACTCCAGGTGTGGCCTCACCAATGCTGAGTAGAGGGTTCTTACTAATCTTCTCTCTCTTCAGCCAACTTCCACCCCTACTTCTTAATCTCACCTCACTGAATTCAAGGCCTTACACAATCTCTTCTACCAGTGAAGGCAGCTTTCTCCTCCCTTTCACCAGGGTTCCTCCAAAATCCAGTTCCCTGCATCTTCATGAAATGAATGGCCATCTGCACTGCCCCTGCAGTCTGCACAAAATATCCAGATAACGTGACTCAGCTCACCCCAGTTTCTCATTGGGCTTTAGATAAAACTATGGAGATTTCTCAGAGAATGGATGCACAGCAGGGAGACAACTGGGCTGAGCTGGGATGCTGGGTTGGTGGGACAGGGCTTTACCTTTCCCACAGATGATATGTGCAAGGGCATTGATGAAGGTGTTAATTACTTAAGAGCTCACATTTGTGCCTTTGCAACCTCTTTAGCAGTGCAAAGAAAGAATTATGTTGTCTCTTTTAACAATTTGGCAGGGTTGATATGTCACTGCTGAGAGCTGAATAAATGGTTAACTAATATGCAAATTGGCAGGTCTCCTAGAACCATCTGAAAAACCTCCTCTCAAAGTGTTTGTAATGCATGAAGCGCACTTTAATATTTGCAACACATTTCATACCAGTAATCATCTGCCTGGCCTTTATAAACAGGGCTGCTGTTAAACCATGACCTGTTTCATGCTGGCTTTGTCAACAACAGTAAATTAAAAAGTGTCAGGAAATGTTGCTGGAGACAAGAACTTGATTTTTTTTTTATCCACTGGATTGCTAGCTTTCTCCTGGGCCTACTAGCTCTCTCCTCAACAAGCACGAGTGGAGACTTACCCTGCATCAGGTACCAAACCCAGCCACAGTTTGGAAGTGGCCACCTTGTTTTGAAGGGTAAGAGAGTAACAGTATGGTTGTGGCTTGTTCTATGCCTGGCAATCTCAGTGCCAGAAAATGTCCACTAAATAAAAAATACATATGTACCCATCGACTGTCAAGTAACAGATACAGATGGAAGGAGATGGGGTAATAAATAAAAGACCTGGATCAGACTGAGAGCTGTGACCAAGATGTCAAATATCCTGATGTTTCAATAGTGACCCCTGCTTAACCGTCAATCAGGCATTTTTCATGGGCTATATCATTTCCCATCTTCTCTTTTTCATGTTGAGCACCCGGACCAGGAGGTGTCAGCTGCCCAGAGCATGGCTGTTGACTACAGGCAACATCTCTTGATCCTGTTACTTCTGCTCTTCTCACAGGGATTCCTGGGGCTTTGAGATTTTAAACAGGAAATACCTCCAGCTGAGAATCAATGTAGCTCCTAGGGCAAAGGGCAGAGTGCCTTGGTTACTAGTATTCATATTTTTGAGCCATAGGGTAACAAGGCCAGACAGGGAACATTAAGAAAAGAAATGAAAGAGAAAGTCACAAATCCCGTGAAGAAACTTGTCCGTAAAAATCCAGCTCTAACAAACATCCTCTCCTCCCTTGTCCTTCCACATTTCCTTGTGTCCCATGGAGACAACTTTCCCTTGCGTCCTATGTGGTGTTAGGTGGTACTTCAGGGAGATGAAATTACTGATTTAATGCCATTAGTTTGCAAAACAATGAGAGATTTGCACTTACTGAGATTGGAAAACTACCACTGGGGTTTGCATTTCCCATTTTTCTCTTGGTTAATGGAAATTCAGACACTTCCATCCCTCAAAGACTTCTGAGATTCTTCCTCTGGTATTTTGTATGTCTCAGCAGTGTACGTGAGACCTCCAAAATGCACGGTAAATCAGCACCATCCCTGAAGCTCTTGCAACAGCTAAAGGAGATGCTGCAAGGCTGCAATGTATTTATTGGTCTAATTTAAATCTCACCAGACTATAGACAATCAGTCTAACCCTTCACACACTACCAGTTTCCTATCTGTCTCCAACTCTTCACACAACTCTTTGCAGCATCTCCAGGATTACACCAGACAACTGGAGATGTGCTGAAGGTTCAGTATACTCCCTCACACCCAGCACACAGCCCATCCTTAGTATTTGGATAATATTTTGTCAGGTGAAGCTATTCTGAACCTTAGAACCTACAGATCAAACATCATGTATGTAAAGCTGGGCCTTCTTGGAGGGCTGCAGATCTCAAATCACAGCACTTGCGGTGCATCACTGACAGGAGTGTCTCTCCCTGTATTTCTCAAACGTTAGCATTGTATATAAATAAGCAATGAAAAAGCATCTCAATGCTATTAATAATAGGAATATGGAAAATGTGTCACTGAGTCTTGACTGTGAGAGCTGCAGCTACCAAAATGTAACCCTTACTGTTACCAAATGTTGTCTTAAAATGGATGTGTTTCCTCTGCACTCTCCTGGCTGCAAATTATCCATGTTGACAAAAGACCCTGCAAACTTAGATATTTCATCCCAAGCTTTTTTGATACTTTACAAAAGATATTAATTGATTACAAACCTATGTGGTGGCCAGACCTAGGAAATCTCTCTATTAGACCCTGGTCTCATTAGGAGCTATTGAATACTCTCAAATTACAAATAATGAATCATGCTCCATCCCAAAGGGTTAAATTACATTGATGAATGGTGTGATCTCATCCAATATTGGACCAAGCCCTAAAGCTACTCTCTGTTTTTACTCAGGCTTTCATTGAAGTACTTCTGTCAAAATCTGAGGTTATTAATGGTTAATTATTTTTTATATCAGTCTCATTTTGATTAAAGAAATAAAAGACAAGTTGGAACTGTATTAAACTTCACCTAGTTTGGAAATCGAAGTTTGGGTGGTTGTGAAATATGATCTGGTGTTTGCAAATCTATCTAGTGAGTGTGCCTGAAGTTCCCATGTCCATTAATGTGTTTTGTTTTGTTTTGTTTTGTTTTTTGTTTGTTTGTTTGTTTGTTTTTATCTCACAGATCAGTTTAATGGTGAAATAGCCCATCCACCTCACAGAGCAAAAATTCAAAGAAGAAACTTGCTGAGGGTCAGAAGTGGTCTGGTAACAGACACTTCTCCTGAGATCCCAGTCAGTGACCACTTTTGGTAGGGGACAAAGACCGATGACCCACTGCTTTGAATCCAGGAGACATGGCACCTGGAGAGACGGTGGCCGTAGGACCTGTGCCTTTCCCAGGGGCAGGATTTGATTGATGAACTGATGCTTGGTATCATACCACTGTGCAAGCAAATCTCATGCTTCTAGCTATCAATCACCAACAAATTATCACTTTGAGAGACAGTTTATCCTGTTGGTTCTCTACTTAGATTTGTTTGTTTGTTTTGTCCCCCAAAAGCTGTTGAGATTTGAGAACTTAATTTGAGCTCTGGGTCAAGCAGAAGCACAGCCCAAGAGAGCATGGTTAAGATGCTGGGGGAATGGAAAAGAGGACAGCTTGGAGCAAAGAAACTCTCTTCTTTGCTGAAACAGGCAGTCATTAAGTTCACAAAAAGCATTGTGGCCTAAAGGTTGCACTGTTTCCCACTGAAAAGAAAGTGTTGGAAGATAGTGATGGATTCTACCCAAAGATAATTAATCTGCAGATGGAGACATCTGTTCACATGCACTCTGTTTATTCATCTATCTGCTTGGTCTCTTTCTAAAGTTCATTCAAGTCAGCAAAGAAATTCTTTGGCTTTCTAAGCACATACAAGGTCCTCTGTGACACCCCTGCTGTGTCTGGCAAATTCTTGGTGCTAATCTCAGCACTGAAGTGGCTAGCAAGGAGTAATAGCCTTGATACCACCTGTTAATGCTCTAAATTTATTTGCTGGGTTCCTATAGGCTTGGAGAAGGAAGCAAAGGCTGGTTGAAGTTTTCCGTCTGCTTCCCCATGGTGTTGAGTCTCCCTGGGTTGCCACAGCAATGATTTTGTTACATGTTTCTCTAACAATATTGGCTAAATATTTTAATGGAGGTGTGTTTAATAGCTGTTTTGTACTTAGAAGAAACCGTCTGCAACTGCCATCATGGACAATAGTTGCTTGGTGAACTATGCTGTGGGCTAACTCCCCTCTCTTCATGAAGGAAACCTGCCTGTCAAGAAGAAAAGTGCTTCACACAGGACACTGCAAGGCTTCTGCCTGTTGGTGCTGTCGTGGTCTGCCTAAGAATGTGCAAATATTCACTGAAGTGAAGATAGCTTCACTTTACAGGCTTTATAACCTGCTGGGTGGCACACACAACTACAAAATGTGGTCTCCATCTACACGTGCTGTAAATATATCATGCAAAAAAGAACAACTTCAGGGTTAAGACAGGGAAGCACAGGAGAGGCACTCTGCCAGCATTTGAAAGACCTGAGTGAAGATCCAGTCTCTGCTTTAATTCTGAGACTGAAGTTTGAACCAAGAGTTTACTGAAGAAACTCAGTAAGCATGTTCTTTATTTCCTTTCAGTTTTTTTTTTTTTTTATTGACTGTTTCAAGCAAGCACTCCACAGAAAAGTTCTCCGTTCTATAAAATGAAACTTCATACTGTAAAACATAAATATTTTTGTTAAAACAAACAAATGAAAAACAAACAAACAAAACCAACTAACTTTGATTTTATCTGAGCTAAGATCTATTGGATAGAGGGGAGAGGAAATGTTTCTTCAACCTTGTTTGCTGCTGAAGCAAAATGTCCTTCCTAGAGTTTCAGACAGGCTTCAAAACATCGCTTCACTGAAAGCAGAGAAGGGATTTGAATGCAGGTTTTCCACCTCGGGGATGACTGTTCTTCCTTCTGCACAAGACTGGCGTAGAGTAACTGGGGATCATAACACATGTTAGTGAGTAATACACAGTACTTCTGAAAAATACAGATCCTTCCAGTTCCAAGGCTCCCGTGCATCATACCTGCATGTTTGAACGTATTCTTCTGAGATCTGTCACCTGGAAGTGGCTCTGACTAATCCTCCCACAGCAGTCACAGTTTGCGTAAGGGAGCTAGCGAAGATACACTTCTCCCCTCCCTGCTGGTATCACAGAATCACAGAATCACAGAATGCGCAGGGTTGGAAGGGACCTCTGAAGATCATCTAGTCCAACCCCCCTGCCGAGCAGGATCACCTAGAGCACATTGCGCAGGATGGCATCCAGGCGGGCTTTGAATATCTCCAGAGAAGGAGACTCCACAACCTCTCCGGGTAACCTGTTCCAGTGCTCGGTCACCCTCACAGTAAAGAAGTGCCCCCTCATGTTGAGCCACAACCTCCTGTGTTTCAGTTTGTGCCCAGTGCCTCTCGTCCTGTCACTGGGCACAACTGAGAAGAGACCGGCTCCATCCTCTCGACACCCTCCTTCAGATGCTTATATACATTAATGAGGTCTCCCCTCAGACTTCTCTTTTCCAGGTTAAACAGGCCCAGCTCTTTCAGCCTGTCCT
>VXAL01007256.1:448937-467111 GCA_013399475.1 Chauna torquata | reverse complement strand
TTTTCTTAAACAGAAAATTCATTAACTCCTGACACTGCTGCCTTCCACCTGAAATACCTCTAATCCACCATCCCTCCTAACAGCTTTTCTCATAATAACTGTGTGCTGTTTGCTCTGTGGCTCTTTGATCAGCAGCTCTTTGGGAGGAAGCCTTTAACTCTTTGATCCTTTTCACTTCAAGCCATTTTTAATTGTAACTCTTTTTGGCATACAATCTCTCTAGTCCAGCATCCTCTGTTTAACCCAGTGCTTTAGAGGAAGGTAGAAGGAGCTCATCTTAGGGATAAACTGTGCTGAGATGAAGTTTTCTCTGTATACTGGTATTCATGACCTGCATTATACCGCAAACCTGGAACCCCTCACAGGATGGATAGATATTTTTTAAGCCTGTCTGCAGTATTTCTGGCTGTCCTAGTGAACTGATTTAATGTCCAGATGTGGTTTTGTTTTAAGTTTATGATGCCAAGCAAACCAGCTGCAGTGATTTCCACAGCCATTTTTTGTCACATCCATTAATGGAGAGAGGGACTGGCATTCCACTAGAAGCCACAGGAAAACATGGCTTAAGACAAAAAACAGGTAACAGACTTAAATCAAGAAGAGGCATAGATGTTTTGGAAGAGGAGGGGAGAATTTGCTGAGAAATTATCACTAAGCTCCTAGTTACCAAATTATTTATCTGTGCCTCATTTTCCCTGTCTGTAAAAGAGAATAAACAAGCTTTTTAAAAGTTTTGAGGTGTGGATACAAATAATCTCATTAAAAATCTAGACAGCACTCTAATTACTGCTACCATGAAATAAAGACACACATTGTGTACTGGTAATAAGCAAAATTGAAAATGGAAGTCTCAGAATTCTGAGAAAATTTTCCAAAAGAGAGTCTTCTTTAGAAATCCATTTTTTTAGAACTGTGTTTTAATATCTTTCTGTTTTAATTTGTAGCAAAACCTGTTTTTAAAATGTTGACATTTTCCACAAAACAGAATTTTGATGTTTCAACCAAGCCTAATAATAACACTTGTCTTACTCTGAGTGGGGGCATGAGGATAAATACTCTAATAAATAGAAGGCACCGTATCATTCCCATGATAGGGACCAGAAAAAAATATTTAAAACAAACTGACTTTTATAACAGTGTGATATTGCTGAATTTAGCTCTTCTCATGCTCCCAATGCACAGAGGCCCAGATTCAACCCACCAGATTTTAAACACTGAAATGAAGTACTTACATTATGGGGCTATTCAGCTTCCATCAATGAATGATGAGTGCCTTCCAGGGACAATTCAGCTCATTGGTGGCCTGACTTGCCATCTGGAGGTCCCTGTTTCTCATTACTGATTTCGGCAGGACTAGAATAAATGCTGGTGCTAAGAGCCTACATTTAGACAGGATGGGTGTACACTTCTGTTTGGTTAAAAACATCACACAGACATGAATCAACTGCTTTCTAACTTACAAATAATATGGGCATTTGTTGATAGCCACATAGACTTCTTTACGGGATGAAGTTGGTCTTGGTGATAGTTTGCCTTGGCTTCCTAGCAGGTGGGTCATTACTGTGATTGATAGTGATATCACATCATCAGAGCTAACTTAGCTGGGCTGTTAAAATGATTGCTGGTCAGGATGAGCCAGAAACAATTAGCAAGAGACAATGATTGTGCCAGAGGAGATTTATCCTCCTATAGGCTGAAAAGACATCATGGCTTTCAAGTCTTCTGGCACCTTGGTTGGGTGGTAGCCAAACTCAAGCTGGGCAAAGAACTTAAAGGCAATTCAGAATAATAATAAAGTCAAATGAGCAAGCTGGTTAAACCTGTCCATATTTGTTTAGTTAATTTTATCCTTCACTAAATTGGGTTGGAGAACACTTAAGAAACCACTGGTAAACAGAGGTGTGAGATGCAGAAGGGATTGCTTGGGACTATTCAGGTAATGTCTGAGAAGAGTGACATCTTGATGCTGCCTCCTCAAAGCGTGGTCTGATAAGCTCATGGACAGTAACTAGAACAAAAATCACAATTTGTTCTTCCATAAAATGTACAGTGCTACCAGAAAAGGGAGGATTTCTTTGAGGAACTTTTCCAAGACAGTGCTATATCTGGCACTGCAGTATTGCAGTTTTTGGTGATGGAATGAATTTTTTTCCCAGCTGAATACAATTTTGGAACCCTGACCAATTGCCGGTATTACAGGATCACATTATACTTCCCCCACCACATTAGGTGTTTTAGCACTGAGGCAGCTGTTAGACTCAATCTGGGGCTATTACTTTTTGCCTGTATTTGAATTCTGCTGCACTTTTAAAGTCAGGAAGAATAGTTAGTCTGACTTCTGGAGCAAGATCATCTGCCATTAGAGGTGGATGGTCTTTCATGCACAAAGGATGTTCCGTGAGGAGATGTGAGTACCTGATTCTGAACCTCCTGGTCTACTACATCTGGCGCCCTACTGGCAAGGTCCACTAGGCCTCCAAATTTCTTTTTAAATAAACTTTAACATAAATATTGTTTTCCCCTGTTTCTCCAAGTGGAAAGCCAGTCTAATCAGCTGCAACCTCCTTCTGATTTTTATCCTGCATTTATGCATATCTGATTCAGATCTATTTGTTCTTTTGCGAGTAACGTCCTTTAGTTCAAATAGTTTTTCTCATTTCTTGGCATTCCACTCCCCTGTGTATTTATAGACAGCAGTCAATTCACACCCAGCCATTGCTTTGTTCGGCTGCATGAACTTGGCTCACCTAGTCATCTCATTAGATCAGAGAGGTTCTTCCCCTGAAAATCCTCATGGTCTTTGTCATACAAGGTCATGGCAGAATTTGTTCTTTGTGAACGTGGCTGATGGGAACTGCATGTGATGGTCCACTTTAGGTTATACTTGAGGCTTGAATAATATCATTCAATCTCTAACTCTGTCCCAGATTTCACTGACTGCTTCCCAGGGCTGCATTTGTCATGTTAGGCTGGTTAAAAGAGAGTAACTAGAGTGGAGGCACCCATCTTGGCACAATTGACTCTAAACTCCCTTGGCTCAACAAAGCAAGTTACTAAAGTCAGTGCTCTTTAAGGAGCTATTTATTCTTCTCACCTAGAAGAAGATATCAGCATTTGGTTAGATGATTCATGTTACTGACTCTATCAATACATGAAGTCAATTTTTGTTGACTAAAAGGGGATTTGAGAGTGATTAGATTTGGTGTGATCACCTGTGTTGCGGACTCCAACTATTAAATGAGAGAGATCTCACCCCGCTCAGTTCGATTAACATCCTCAGAAGTGTCTTCTCCATCACTTCCAGCTGATTAGCTCCCTCCTTAGGGCACATCTTGTAACTGGTCCTTGCAGTTGATGTTGCTATATTTCATCTCATTTTGAATACAGTTATCCTCAAGGTCATTTGTTTCTCTCTCTGTGATAGCTTGATCCTTATTGCTAGGGAAAAAACCTTCTAAATTTGTGCATTGAACTGAAGACTATTCTGATTTTCGCATTATTGTGATTAATGAAAAAATAAATAAATAAAATAGTGAATTCAATCCCAGGACCGATATTTGGGCAAATTTACAAATAACTCTTTTCCAGCCTGATGCTTCTCTGACAATCCTATTTTTCTTTCATTCTTCCTTCCCCTCTCTACCTTTTACTCTACTTGTATTAATCTTGATCTTCTAGATAAAAATGTGTAAGAGCAGCAAAGTGGAACATTTCCCTTTCTTAGTTGCTTGGGTAGCTACACTGAAAAATTTAGACACAGTTTACACTGCAGTTGTGACATCCCAGAGCAGGTTTTGCTCTCTGTGTCTCTGATCCCTTTCTTCCTCCTTTTTTTTCTTTCTTTTTTTTTTTTTTATTCACTTCCTCACTGCCACAATGAGAAAGATCACAGAATAGCAGATTATCTGAGGCTGGAAGAGAACTCCAGAGGTCTGCTTCAACCACCTGCTCAAAACAAAGCTTATCTTGAAACTAGTTTCAGCTTCAAAGTCAGATCAGGTTTCTCAAATGTCCAGTCAAGTTTTAGTTATCTACAGGAATGGGAATCACTTAGCTTCTCTGGGCACCTTTTTCTAAGTTTGCCCACCCTTAATTTTATTCCCCCTTAACATCAAATCAGAATTTTCCTTTTTAGTGCTTGTCTCTGTGGTTGCTTGTCCCTTCACTCTGCACCACCAAGAAGATGATAGTCAGTGAATGATGTATTAATACATTTCATATACTGGTCTGGAATGGCAGAGGCAGATCCCTGTAGAGGGAGAGCTTTTATAGAGCTGTGGGCCAAGCACCTAGTTTGATCATTATTCATGAACTTCTTGGTCTGGATAAAAGGTCTTGTTCTTCCCAAGGTCCTGATGTTGCTTTAATGCTTCAGTTGCATTTCTTCAGATCTGAAGCATCACAGTTCCCATCTGCAGCTGGCCTGATCCACAGCTGTCTGCAGTCAATACGAGAATTTGTGCTGTGGTCAGCAAATAGGGTTTTAGTCTTGGTTACTCACACCCTTCATTTTAGGGAAAGATGTAATAAGGCCAACTAAAAAAAGGGTTAGTTCAGAGAGACACACAGCTCAGAGATGAATATACTAGAAAGGCTGTGAGTTACAGGAGAAACTTTTTTTTTCAGGATATCTTTTAATAAGAATTATGTTTTTATCAAGATGAATTATTTCTCTTTTTAAAAATGCTGAAATAGAACATCTGTATTTTTTCTTCCTTCTACTCTATTTTCATTTCTTTTTTATTTCCATCTTTTTTCTTTACTTTTTTTTTTCCTGGATAAAAGGATGCCAAGAGAAAGGATGCCTTCTTTTTTTAACTGAAGTTGAGAAAAAGGAATTTTGTTTGACTTCCCCTTTACAAATAAAGCAAACAAAATCAGCTTTAAGACTTCCTCATGAAAACTATTTTCCTCAGCAGAGTCAATGTATCTGTCTGCAAGAGGGAGTTCACCTCTTGTTTCCACTTATACCCCCTTTCTGAAGTTTTCAGTATACTTTCTTTAATGACACTTTTGTGCTTGTGCTTTCTTGATCTTATGGAGCACCTTTGCTCTTCCAGCTCAAGGCCAAACTAGGCAGTTGGGGAAAAAAAAAAAAAAAAGAAAAAGGAGAGGAGATGCTTCAAAAGGAGTGAACATAGGCTTTCATCTAATAGATGGAATACGATTTGTTGTTGTTGCTGGTTTACTGTTTTGTTTATTTCTGTGCTGTTTAATTAGAATGCCAATTGATTTTCCATTGTCAAGAATAACTAGGTTCCAATCAGCTGAGTCTGGAATACTAAGTAGACTTAATTTTTTTATATGGAACCCATAACAATGTTAATATTAAAATGTCATCAGTCTCACTGAGATATGTAATGAGTATGAAATGAACATATTTTTTTTTAGCCCCCTCCTTTTGCAGATCCAATTTAAATTACAAATGTTCTTGACAAAAGTTGCACAGACTAATTCGGATATCACAGGCAATTATTTCCAGTTTTGTGAGGAAAAAAACACTCCGAAAGACCAAAAAGAAAAAATTTGGAGAGCAGCTTCAAACCAAGTACAATGGATCTGAAGCATTCCCCATCCTCATGGGTCCATCATGAGGAGCAGTTTCAATAAGTACTCCTCCCTTTGAAATGGCTGCTTTCACTGGGAAGCAAATCCAGACTGGTTCACCTTTATCGATTCCTCCTGTGGATATGCATTTTCTGGAACAAGACAGCCTTGTTTGAAGTGAATTAAATCCATTTCAGGGACTCATTTGTCATATGACTTGTTTACTCTGGAAAAACAGCATCTACAAAGTGTGTTAATTAAGAATGATTCTTCTGTTTTAAATTAACATCCTGACTCCATCTAAATGAACTTTGATGTGTGCATTCTGTGTGCTGTGAATAAACTTTGCTGTATGCTTCCTAATGTAAAGGGATGCATTTCATACCAGCGTGATGAGTTTTCAAAAACCCATAGCAATGAGGTTACTTAAGGTCTGGCACACTGCAAGTGGTGTTGTCACTATGCAGAGATGAAATAGTACTACTTTTCACGTGGATGTGGTTATACATCTAGAAAAGTACTTATATCTGTATATCTGTATTGTATCAGATAATGCCTGAAAAGCAGGGAGGAAATCAGAACAGGTGGCTAATAAACCATTCTGAATGCTTTCCTAGAGGCTGTCTGTAGTATGCATTTTGCATTAAAGAATGCCCAATTGTAGTAATTATACCTATAATTAAAGTAGGTCTTAGATGTTCATTTCTTCATGGCAGGCTCTATCTTTTTATTAGTCGACTATATAAGCTCATTTATATATGCTTGTTATGTAGAACCCAGAAAAATAGGGGCACTGATTCATAGCTAGCTACCGTAATAAATAAAAGCTATTAAAAACTCCCAGATCATCCATACAATGTGTTGATTAATGGTAAATTAGGATAGCTGAGATAACTTCTGCTGCTTCTGTCTTTGGTGTGTTCCTCCTCCCTTGTGGGCTTCTGTTGGCTTTTAAAGGGAGACTAGATGTTTGGCTCAGGGTCACCTAAGGTGGAATTTGTCCCATATAAATATAGTTAATGACAGGGTGGGAGTTTCTGTCTGAGACAGCTTTTTCTTGCCAGCAGAGTGATTTTGGAAAGCTAGTGGAGATGAGGGCATGTCTCAGCCAGCTGATGGTAGCCACACATCTGAAAAGTCATCAGCTCTCCGGTCGGTGTGTGGTGTGGCTCTGCCTAGGAGGCCAGGCTAGACGAGGACTCTCTGGAGCAAAAAGTGCAAGCATTTCCCATTCCCATTTAATTTTCCTATGGCACATTAGTCAGTACAGGATTCTGTGGTTTGAACCCAGAAAAGAGCAGGAATAACCATAAAGATTTGATCCTTTACTGACCCAAAGGAATCACCAAATTTCTCTTACTCTAATGCGTCCCAGCTCTTGAGGAACAGAATTGATAGCAATGGAGAAAAAGGAGCAGAACAAGACATCAGGATCTGACCAGGCAAAGAGGTAAGGCTAATAGACATCCCTTGAAGCATCTGCCAGGTAGAGACAGCTCACTCCTGTCATTCATTGAACGGGCTCCTGTCTTCAACCCACGCTACTGCGTCATTAAGTCTTGTTGGAGGATGACATCTTTGTGCAGTTAAAGTTCTTATTTAACCATATTGCATCTCTCTGGATTTGAAGGGAAAACACAGTCCTCTTTACTTCATTTTATCTTGGAGCTTCTCAGCAGAAAATAGATTTGGAGTAGTCTTCCACTGTAGATCAAGAAATGGGAAATCCTCTCTGCAGCTGCTCTTCTGTAAGATAATACGGGCTCTGTCAGTCCAGTCCCAAGTAAATATTTATAATGGACTTCTGCAAAGATCAGTTTTTGTCCCTTCACTATCAAACATATTTCCCCAGTTAGTGGCCAGGAATAAAACATAGCTATCAAATTTCATGGGTGTCACTAAGCTTGGGGGAATCTAAGCAAGAAGGATGGAATTGTTAATATGATGACACATGGATCATTTTGTAAACTGTATTCAGACAAATAGTGTATATTTCAATAAAGTCAAATTTTTACATATACCTAAGAGCAAATAAGGCAGATCATTCACCCATTAGGGGCTGACTCCATCTTAAAAATTAACGTATAGAGTGGATTGATTCTTTATAGGGCTTATACAGAGCAGCAACTCTGAGAAAGACTCATGGCAGATAATCAGGCAAATATGAGCTCCTACTTCAATGCGGGAGCCAAAGAGGGCTAATGTGATTCCTTGAGGCATAAACATGGATGCTCAATTTGGACAAGGTTGTGTTAATTTTGTGTTTGTCACTGGTGAGATTATGGCCCGGGTTACAATGGAAAGAAGTTGATAAATTAGAAAGGGTTCAGAGAAGGGCTATAAGAGTCATTAAAGGATGGAATTTGGTTTAAAATGAGATGAACAGAGCCTAATTATCAGAAAGGAGTTCAGGAAATTATTTGATCGCATCTTAAAAAGAATTTACATTAGGATCAGGCTGTTTAGCCCATGCAACAAAGGTATAGCAGCATCTGTCTGGAAACTGAAACTAGATAAATTCAAACAAGAAATCTGATGCAAGTTTCTTTTTAATACTAAAGATAATCATCCGCTAGACTTTTTTAAGGGTTACTGGACTTTATTCATCATTCACAATTTCTAAATTGGGACAGGAAGCATCTTAGAACTGCGTGAGAATACATATACTGACCTCAGGAAATCTGGAGATCAGACTGGCAGAAAAATATGCATTGACATACACACACACGCGCGCGCACACACACACACACACACAGACAGCTTTAACTGTTCCTATGGGGAGAATATTTTGTTATCTGGAAGTCTAGAACTTGATATGTGTCATGAATTTTTCATTCCATGATGGACTGTTAGGACTTGTCTTGTCTGATCCCCAGCATAACACAAGATAGAAGATCTTACCCAGCTCTGGATCCAACAATTTCTGGATGAACTGGAGAATGTTGTTAGAAATATGAACCAATATTAAAGTTAGATTGTCCTGCAATAAAGAACGCTCTACATCTCCTGATAGTCTACTACCATGTGTAGTTATCCAAACTGCTGAAATGATTCTTTTTCCCCCAGGGTGAATAATTTTTTTATGATTCCTGGCTTTAGATCTTGTGAGTAGGTGTCCAATCAAGATTTAATTATTTGAAATCCTGCCTTGTCTCCAACAGTAGCGAAGACTAAAGATTCAAAGAAAAGTCCAAAGCATCTCCAATATTGACCAGTTACTAAATAACCTTCTCAAAGTTACTTATTCACATGTGGAGGAGACAGAAGGAAGGAAGGTGCCGCATGTCATCGCAAAAAGATCAGTATCAAATCTTGGATGTAGCTGATGATTTTGATGTATTACTGTAATGTAAAGATGGTGATGGGTGTTAACCATCTGGCTTGTGTTGATAAGTTGTTCTGGTTTAACCCGGCAGGCAGCTAAGCACCACACAGCCATTCATTCTCTTCCTCCCGTCCCACAGTGGTATGGGGAGAGAATCAGAAAGAAAGTGTAAAAACTCATGGGTTGAGATAAAGATGATTTAATAGGACAGAAAATGAACGGAAAATAATAAGAGTAAAAATAAGAATAAGAATAATAAAAGAATATACAAAGCAAGTGATGCACAATGCAATTACTCACCACCTGCTGACTGATGCCCAGCCAGACCCTGAGCAGCGGCCACCCACCCCCAGCCAACGCCCTCAGTTCTATTTTTCCGCATGACACCATGTGGTATGGGACATCCCTGTGGCCAGTTGGGGTCAGCTGGCTGGCTGTGTCCCCTCCCAGCTTCTTGTGCACCCCAGCACCTTTGCTGGCAGGGCAGCATGAGAAGCTGAAAAGTCCTTGGCTCTGTGTAAGCCCTGCTCTGCAGCAACTGAAACATCGGTGCGTTATCAGCATTATTCTCATCCTAAATCCAAAACACAGCACATACCAGCTACTAGGAAGAAAATTAACTCTATCCCAGTCGAAACCAGGACAAGTGCATGTAACTAAGAGGACATGTGGGAGTGTTGGTGGCACTCTTAAGGGTGTGAGCTGTGGCACAGTCACTTCTGTTCCGAGTGCTGAAAGGAAACCTGCATTGCCAAGGTCCATGGTCTGTATCCCAAAGTGACAGGTCTATCCGCTGTTAAAGCCTGTATTTATTAAAACTAAAAATTACATGAATCTCTGCCATGTGAGAGCTTAGATTTCTTCTACACTCAGACTTTTATTCTTTAATCCTTCCTAATATCATTCCATTGCAATGTCCAATTGTTTCTTCTTAAATCTCGAATTAAGGTTTCTCACTAATTGTTTTCCTTTGTGTTCAGTTTCAAGGTGAGAAGGTAGCTAGAGCATCTCCAAGTTTTCAAGAGTGGTTCACTTCCAGTGGTTATACAGGCTCATTCAAAATGTTTTGGGCCCTCAAATGTCAGCTGGAGGGCATTTCATCCAGGGAAGGAGGGAAGAGAGAGAAAGAATTGGAAATCATTCTGCAGACCTCTTGCCAAGGACCTCTGAACCCTGCCATGTTTGGCAGCTCAGAAGGAAAAACAGGCCATCACTTCTGTTATTTTAAAGCAACACAATAGAGTGGGAAGTGATTCAAAATGCTGAAGTGCCTCCCTCCAGCAGCATTAGAAATGCTCTATTTATGGAGTGATCAGTCAACACATTGCCAGCATGATGGCCACTGATACAGTGAGACGATTAAAAATATATGTGTTCAAATGAAGTCAGAAATTAAAATAGAAATTTTAAAACACATATGGAAAAGCAAGGCAGGATGAGGGCCAACTAGAAAAAAATATAAGTCAAAAAGCCACGAAGCTATTTTGAGCAGTAGAACTGATCAAGCTGAGATGCCTTACTGGTGTCCCTTGTGGAATTTCTGATGGGTAACGGACTGTGCTTAATAGCCTTTGCTTCTGTTGGGAGCAAAATGTGGGTCTTCCTTTTCTGTTGTGAAATGTCCGGGGACCTATCTGTTTAAGATCTCTGGTGCTGTCAAATCCATTTGAAACTGCCCACTGCATTTCAAGGAATTTTAGGAAATGACGAACAAATATAAGGATCAGATGATTAGAAAAAGTCTCATTGCTTTAGAAAGCTGATCTGAGGACACATTTTTTTAAATGGTGAAGAAATACACCTTCATGCTTAAATTCAAAATAATTTCAACTTCCTGTCAGGTCTGTATTTGCTGGGATAATTTTTTCCGTGTCATGGGGTAAGACAAAGTAAGAAGAAGGAAAAAAAAGAAAAAACCAGATGTGGTTCAGCTTTTGAGAATAATCCTCACTACAGGAGAAAACAGAAGGCAAAAGGATGCTGAGGGATTTCTTCCCTTGTGAGGATTTCTAGTAGGATCCTCTTTTAACAATTCTCCTAGCACCGAGAGTCCCAGTCCAGCACTGGTGTACCTCTGCTCTCCTGCAGGACTGCTGGTGGTGCTGTTTTTATGTCATAACAAGAAAAGCATGGGACCCTATAGCTGATAGTCCCTGAAATATAGTAGCAAATAACAGCACACAGAGGCAGTGCTCCAACATGAATAGAAAAGTTTTTTTTTTTTTTTTTCTTTTTTCTCTGCGGAAGTGGGAAAATGAGATTAATCCAATTTCATATGAGAGCTGACCAAGACAAAGACAGGAAGTTTCTGTTCATTTTCCTTATGGGACTCTAACTGGACTCTTTCCAACACAGGGAGTTGGGGGTCGGGGTGGTGGGGGAGGGAAGATGAGCAGCCGGCTTCCAGGTGATGAATGCTTCTTCATCTAAGAACAGATGAGATGTAGCATGGTCCCAGTACATTTCTGGAGACATGGATCTTGGAGCCTACACAATACCATGTGCAATGCTAGTGCTGGGAAGAAAATCCAGGTGTCCTGGCCACTAGCTTGGTGCACTAGACATCACTTTGCTGGAGCAAATCTTTCCAAGCCTGGATTTCACCACTGCTTTTTGCATGGCCCATGGGACAACCCTCTGGCAGATGGAGGAGTCCCATCTACAGCTCATTTCTGCTTCTGAGGACCCATATGGAGCTGCAACATCCACATTTTGAGCAGCCCAATGAGGGTCATGGCTTGAAATTCAGCAACAGTAAAGGCATAATAAAGGGATGTAATGGGGAAACAGATCCTTTGGGGTAAATATGAGATATCTCCTCACTTCTAAGGGCATTGAAACACAAACCTCAATCTGGAGCTAGCACTGGTCTTCCCTGCAACTCATTCAGTAGTTCCCCCTCTTGCAGCAGAGCTCATTGCCTGGAATCCCCTATCATCTGTCCCAGCACCAGTGGCAGTGTGGTGCCCACATATAGACCCTTGTGCAAGAGCCAGTGCCATCATGGACAGAAGTGCTCCAGGCCTCCAGGTCAAGTGCCCGTGTTAAAGACTTCCTGACAATGAGATGGTCCATCTTGGATGGCTGTGAATAAGAAAATGAGAATTCACATTTTTATCATTTTGTTATTTTTCAGTTACTGTGTCCTCTTCTTGGGAAGCGAAAACAGACACATTAGCCAACAGAGGATTTCCATTCTAGGTTCATTGCAGGTATCTGCAGCACGGAAGGACATAGAGCATCAGGAACAGCTTGGCTGAGCAGTTCACCTTCATGCATTTGAGAGGCAAGCTGTCCACTGCATGTGACTCCTGAGGCATCTCGTCTGCTGAACACCTGAGCACTCCTCATGGCAGAGGACATAACAAATATTGTTATTCTGCTGGACCATTGCTAGTGGTCAGCAGACTTCATCTTTCTTTTCCTTTAACAGGTTGAATTGTAACTGGTCTAAATGGAACCTAAACAGGCTGTACTGGAGATGGCTCTTCCCATTGCCAGAGGTGCACTGACACAGTCAGAAATTTGTCAGGAAGGGCCCAAAATTCAGAGAGAAGGAGAAATCATGGAGAAGATAAAGCATATAGGAGATGTGGAGGAATAAAAAGGGCTTGTACATAGTTATAGAGAACATTAAGCCCAGACATAGTAAGGAAAGTCTGTTCTTCTGACTGGCAGGTTAATGTTTCAACAGGTAGATCACTGTCTTTCAAGTCGTAGGAGTTCGGGTAGTGTGTGGTTCTCCGCTTATCCCGTCTGTTGACTGAGTAGATCCTGCTAGCAAAGAGACACACTCAAGGAGGACCTCCAAGATTTGACTGTTTCCTCTAGTCCTGGTAATAGCAGATCCAGCATCCAAGAAAGAGGCACATCAGGAAGCAGGGACAAAGGGAATGACGAGCTGTCATTCAGGGTCTCAGCACCTCCTGCTTAGGTACTGGTGGTACGCTGGCATGGCTGGTGACGTGGAACCAGTTCAATAGTTGGACATACTCTGGATGGAGAAAGGTCAAGATGAAACACTTAGACCATAACAACCATCTAGGAACCCTGATCTTTGTGTTTGGACTGATGCTTTCTCCACTCATGTTCTTCAGTCTTCTTTCCCTTCTTCTTCATCCCAGTTCTCCTCTGTCACATCATTTATGTGTAACTGTAGTTATCTGTCTCATTCATAAAAAAGCATAAATCAGTTATACTTTGTCAGATAAAGACCCATCTAGCTCTCCTTCCTCTGAGCGACCAAAAGCATGGGAAAAGCATAAATAGAGCATAAACACACAGGTTTTTTTTTTTTTTTTTCCTTGTTGTCTCTCACCATCCAGCCATTTTTATCTCAGACTTCCAAAGCCAGAGATGGTTTCTGCATCTTAGTAGCCTTTGATGGATTTCTCTTTCAGGAACTATCCATTTATCCCATGAACTCACCTAAGCTTTTAGCATCCATCATATCCTAGGACAGCTTAACTACACTTCAAATGAAAAACTACCTGCTATTGTTTCTTCTGACTCTGCCTCCTGATGACCTCTCATCATCACAATGGTGGAAACAGCATAACTGACCCTTAACCGTTGTCTCCAAGCCACTGATGACATACTCCATCAAACAATAACTTCCAAATTTGTAGATCAGTTGCATAGTGAACCCAGGAGGCCTGGCAAGTGCATATGAGCTTTCTGTGTGAAACCGTTTCCTACGGCTCTCTGAAAACCCTGCTATCAAGAATTGGTAGCATGTAGAGATGGTAGCAGAAACTTGCAAGGAAAAATAGAGTTTGGGGAAACACAATCCAGACTGCCATTAAAAAGTAATATATCTGTGTTGAAATTGTATGATGGTGACAATCAGCTGCCTATTTACCTGCCAGAATATGTTTTTTGGGTCTCTGATGTAAAGGATTGGCATTTGGAAAGCTGTAGTTGTTAAAAAATAACATACCTGTCAGCAGCTGTGAGTCATCCTGATGAAGCTATCAAATAGCTTACCAGGAAAACATGCAAACTCAGATGAAAATCTCAGGAAAGTAAATCATGGAGATGAAGTCAAGTTTCAAGGGACACAGGGCATGTCAAAGAGCTGTAACCTTTTAGGGACGTTTTGGGTTCTAGTATGAACAGAAACCATGCGCTGATACAATAGCACAGCTCAGGGGATAAGTCCCCCATTGAGCTGTAAGTGTCCCTAATACACACTTTCAAAAACTTGGCTTCTCTTTAAATATAGCTGTCACTCAAAGAGGTGGCTTTGCAGCCTGAAAAAAGAGTTTAAACCTCCTGTTTTGATGTGGGGGAGAGAAAAACACCTTCTTCTTGTACCAGAGCAAGAGTTGCAGGGTCATGTGGAGGCTGTAGATCTTTGTGGATTGATATGCAGCTAGTTGGAGAGGAGTCGGCAAAAAGGGGGGTGCAGAACGCATCCCTTATTGATAAGATGAACATACCTGCCTCTGGTAGGACATAACAGGATGATTGCTTTCCAAGCAAGGCTGAATATAAAAGCACAACTGCCTCCCCACCCGGGGCAAAGGGACTGTGCCTTCTCAGGACCAGCATTAAGGGAAGGCAGTAGGACACCATCAGTATGTTAATTTACCCGCCCTCCTGGAGGGCTTGGAGCAGAGGGCCGAAGCAAATCGGTATCCTGAATGAATGAACAAAATTGATTTGGGCAAACAGTGAGTTAGAGGGAGGTGGCATCCTCCTCCAGGACAACCATTTGGGTTGTTAAACTGCAATTATGGGGAAAAGAGTTTCAGCCAAATGAACATTACTCTGTCAGAAACCACCAGCCTAGAGGACTGGCATCAAAGCAGCCTTCCAGCCTTTCTTACTGCTAACAGGAAAATGATCATTTGCAAAAGCACATGTCCCTCATGCATACACACAAACACAAACAAACACTTCACGCTTCAAATACTTCATCATCAAAATCACTTTGTTTTAAAACTCTCCCTTGTGTGGTTCCCCATGTCCTAGCACCCACACAGATCACTTAATGACCATTGCTTAAAGAGAAATTTGCAGTCTTCTGTCTTTGTGAATAGTGTGTTTTTTCAGGCCTTCCAGATGATTGCACTGATTGACAGGTCTGTTTTTGCCACTCTTGTGTATCCCAGCTTCTTACAGGGTAGCTGAAACACAGAAACAAAAAATACAGGCTGAAAAAGTGAGAAACGCAGATTAAGTAACAAAGGAGTTCAAAAGAACAGCCAAGGCAAGAAGTGGGTAAGAAAATTGTTCCTCTGTTCTGCACCCCACAATGGAGCTAATTTGCAGCCCTTCACCATCATAATTTTAAAGGCTTCCAGCTCTGGTATCGATCCTGTCAACCTGAAGTCTTCAATGGAAGAGTCCCAGTCAATTATTTTCCCTGATACTTCTTCCCTGCAGTTGGGACTGTATCTGTCTCAAGTGTGGGACTGTGATGACAAGCTGCAGATGTCACTGGTGTGCCTGACCTGGTGTCCAACTGCTTCCTGCATACAACTTGCACCTGTGGAAATGATCTCTCTCTTTCCAGGCTGTGGTGTTGTGCTAACCCCCAAACGCAGACTTGATACCTCACATGGCAAGTATATGTGTGCAATACTCAGTGAAGCAAACCATAATATCCTTGACACTGGGGATGAAGAACATGAAGGCGGGCTGGTCACCAAGACCATAACTGCATGGAGGGACAGAAGGAAAAGGAGATATGGAGGTGTCATGGCAGGAGGTGTGAGAAATCTAGAGATTTCAGGGGGCAAAATAAGTGAATTAAGACAGATAAAATGTTGTGTTTTAGGAAAAGCAAAATAGTTTGACTTTAAAAGATTTGTTTACTATTTCCATATGGGAAGCTCCAAGATACAGTCTTATGATTGTGGGAGGGCAGAATTCACAGACAGGAGCTGAACACCCTTCACCTAATATGGAAGATGTGGACTAGTGACTCACTACAATTTCTGTCATTCCAGGCACCATCACAGGGCTACAGTCAACCCATCTGGATGTCATCTCATCCACTTGGGAAACTTCTAGACAAATACCAGCTCGTTGTCTGCATACTCCGAGCTTGCCCACCATACCTGCTGATGGTACTCCAACTCTGCATGTGAAGTTTGAAATCCTGGATAGCATCATGGAAACACTTGGTTACAGTTGGAAACCCAAACACATGCTCTTCTCTAGATCAGTTCAACTCATATCTGCCTATTGCAGCAGAGTTAAATGTCTGCATGGCTGATCTTGAAGAGGAAGACCTTGAAGAGGGTTACAAGGGGGAAAATAAGTAAGTGTTTCTACTTCTGTGGGTTCTGCACCTTGGAACCTGCTAACCTCATGTAGCTGTTACTGCTGTAGTCTCAACCTTCTCTTCTCCCAATTGTTCAGTTTTTCNTTTTTTTTTTTTTTTTGTAGAATGAGATTACATACTCTGTAAGGAACTTACATGGGTAAGCAATGCTAGCCACTATGGGACCCTGAGCCCATCTCCTTGATCCTGTCACTTTGAAGTGTCAGATAGTAACTAATGCAGTGACTGAACGCAGTCATGAAAGAATCAGGGGGCGAGAAACCATGTGCAACACAGCAGTAATTACAGCCCGACTGAGCTCAGATTTTATCATGACAGGCCAGGTGGCTGCTGGAATGTAGCCCAAGGAGAAAGGATGTTCAAACGCAGGGATTGCTTGCAGGGGTCTCAGCATGCTGCCCAAGGTCACCAGTCTTGGACTCCTCAGCGAATGGAGTCACCTTAAGCTCTTTGAGAAGGCTTATCAAGCCTGACTCTCTAGCCAGGTACTTTGCATACACGTGTCAGAAATAGAGCTGCCCTGGATCTGCCTTTCTCTACGCTTCATGGGAAGGAACAGTGCTTTCTGTTCAACATGTTCCCATTCCCTTCCATGGCCCACAGATCAGACACAAGAAATAGCACAGGCTGGAATGGGGACAACATTTCTGTGCACATCTCAAACTTGAGAAGAAAACAGTAGCTCCATCCATCCATCCATCCACCCATCCATCCATCCATCCATAAGTAACACACAGTGGCTACCCAAAGGGTCCATGTCTCAAGCATTGATGGATTGGCCTTTTTCATGCTGTCTTTCATCTGTCTGCCCTCCTTCTGATTGAGTCCATGATTCTGATTGATTCTGTTGATTCTGTGATTCCCCTTCCATACATACAAAATAAGCTTTGAACACTGGTATTTTCTATTTCAGAAGCAGAAATCTTCAGAAAGCAAAACCAGTCACTGGGGACCCCTGCCATGTTACAGACTAGTCATGTTCCACTGAGTTAGCGCTGATTCACTCCAGCACAACTCTTCTCAGACACAACCCCCCTGGAGTAGCCCGTGACATGGGAATAGAAAAGAGTTTTCCAATTCAAAGCTATCTGAAGGCAAATGATTGATGGTGAATGAGGGCTTTGCTGGGAATTGTTAGGGCCTGCTGAGCGAATCTCCAGCTCAAATCTAGTAATAGAAAAGAGAAAGTGTGTGAGAATAATTAAGAAGAAAGATTTAGAGAGGGAGAGATCCAATAGACAAGCCTTGGAGTGATAAAAGAATTATCCAGCTGTAACAAGCAGACTAAGCCCCCTGAGGAACACTATGAAACATAATAATAAGATAGTTACTGAAGGGAGAAAAGGGAAAGGTGAAGGTTATTATAGCTGAAATATTTAGACTATCCTATTATTTGTCAGTTCCCTTGTAATCTTCAGAATATATATCTGAGACCTCCATCTTCCCATAATGTATCCACATAACCAGGGACAGACTTATAACACTGATTATGGCCCCTATGGCTCCTATTTCACGTACCTGCGCACCAAGGAGCCAGGCAGAGCAAAGAAAGAAGCATGGGGCTGTATTTCAAGTGCCAGCAGTCTCTGCCTAACCCTTCCTGAACATTTCAGCCTGGGGATTCATCCAGTAGAAAGCAGCTGATATACAAGGCCAGGCAAGATGAGAGAGGCAGGACCCCATGTGGACAGGTCCACAGGTACCTACTAGCTTGGGACAAGCGGTTTGGCTTCAGGGCTGCTGATGCAACATCAGAATTGAATGATTTTACTCAAAATATGAAGATGGATTTTAACTCCTGAAACACACACACTTGCAACTCTTTTTAGGAGCTTGTGACCAGCTTCCACCCTTGTTTGACGAAGTCCAAGGTAGAGGAAATATGGTGCTATACTTAAGAATAAAGGAAACGATGATTACTTCCTCAGGAATTTTTTTGCCTTCACAGTTAAGGCAACAATTTTGCCAGGGGATGCTTTAATGTACATAGTACTTTTTCAGCTAAAAA
>VXAL01007256.1:412933-448627 GCA_013399475.1 Chauna torquata | reverse complement strand
GAAGGAAGGAAGGAAGGAAGGAAGGAAGGAAGGAAGGAAGGAAGGAAGGAAGAAGACCACCAACAAGGTGAAGGAAAAAAAAAAAAAAGCCCCAAAGCTAACATCACACTGGAAAAGGGTTTTCTTAGAATATTTTTCCTTCTTCCTAATTGCAATATATTTTCAGGGACTGCAACTTCCTCTAAAAAGAGTTGGTAGAAACTCATCCCACCATTACCTGGACCCTTTGAGAAGCCCATATAATATTTTACTGTGCACTGGGAGCATAAAAAGCAAGTGGAAAAGCTCATGTCATCTGCAACTGAACTTCAAAGCTGCTAAGTATCTTCCTTGTTTGAGGTTACTATTCCTGTTTATTTCTGTGTTTATGCAGAGTGCACTCCATCTGTTTATCCAAACAAAATGAGTTAGAGTGATTTCATTAGGCAAATAAAGCCTTTCACAAGGAGAAAAAAAAAAAGAAATGTTTGCTAAGAGCTCTTTAATCCATCAGAGAGAAGTGTAACAAGAGCCAATGGTTGGAAGCAAGGTTAGAAAAATTCCCAAACAAGGCAAATATTTCAAGTACGTGTAGAGATGACTAATTATCGGTGAAAAAGAGACTCTGAGGAGAAGGAATGAATTTTTATTTTCTTCATGCCTTTAAATCAAATGAGGTGCCTTTTTAGATCGTGTTCAGCCAAACTCACAAGACTGGACCGAGGATGGGCAAATAAGGGGAAAATACCTGATCTGGAGGTGCAGTTGTGTGAGTAAGAAGATATGGTTCTGAATTCCAAGAGCTGGGTCCCCTTTAATTAACGTAATATCAGTAAATTAGATGATTCATTCTTGATAAATGTCTATGCTTATTCTGTATCTGATAGAGAGAAAAAGGTACTTCCAGATGGTGATTTTTCTTGTACTGACTTGGTGGCTAAGATATCTGAAAAGAATCTTCCTCTGAAGGCCTTCATACCTTTCCTTTAAGCAGCAAGACCTCACAAAGAAATGAAATAAATGTCTTAGAATAGAATAGAATAGAATAGAATAGAATAGAATAGAATCATAGAATATTTTGAGTTGGAAGGGACCCACAAGGATTGAGTCCAACTCCTGGCTCCACACAGGTCTACCCAAAAATTCAGACCATATGTCTGAGAGCATAGTCTAAATGCTTCTTAAACTCTGACAGGCTCGGTGCCTTGACTATGTCCCTGGGGAGCCTGTTCCAGTGCGTGACCATCCTCTCGGTGAAGAACCTTTTCCTGATACCCAACCTGAACCTCCCCTGTCACAGCTTGACTCCTTTCCCTCGGGTCCTATTGCTGCTCACCAGGGAGAAGGGATCGACTCCTGCCCCTCCACTCCCCCTCGGAGGAGGGGGAATAGTCCAGTTGGAAGGGTCCTGCAAAGATCATCAAGTCCAACTGCCTGACCTCTTCAGGGCTAACCAAAAGTTAGAACATATTAATGAAGGCATTATCCAAATGCCTCTTGAACACTGACAGGCATGGGGCATCAACCACCTCTGTAGGAAGCCTCTTCCAGTGTTTGACCACCCTCATGGTAAAGAAATTTTTCCTATTGGAGAATGTACGGGTTATTAGAGAAGAAATTGTCTTATTGGAAAGGGTAAGGCTTCATAAGATGGATCATTTCAAGAGACAAAGAATTTGCTCTGATCTTCTAATATGAATATTTGCCTTCCTGGCCAAGTCTAATCATGGCTTCATTGTTCTTGAAGACGGAGTAATGAAAGGGAGACAAATAGAGGAAAACCCAATATTTTGGATGCCATTGTTCAGAATTCTAAAAAATATAGAGCACTTTGGGATCGTTCAGGGAACAGGGAACTTCAAGAATATTAAATCACTGCATTTCATTATCTAGATGTCAGTCATATCCCTCTAGTTAAAACTTCAAAGAGGCTTTTAGTATAAACACTCATTAAACCGAGAGAAGAATAATGGATAATTGTAATCAGTGTTAGAGAGAGTTAGATCTTTTCTGTGTCTTTAATTACTTATGCAGTCAGCAAATGATGTTACATTTCCACACACTCCCTTTATGAAATGTTCAAAGATGATCTCAGTTGCTTCTGTTTTTCTATTTGGAAATACCACAAGGAGTTTACGCTGTCTGTGCATTTGACCATAAAGACTGATTCACAGGAGAACGTAAAGTCAACGCCAAACAGAGTTTAAAAGGTTTAACAACTTTTATGCTTAGTCAATGATTTGATGTTTCTCAAGGAAGGCTGGATTTAGGAGCTCTGCCAACATTTTTCAGATGAAAGGAGGCTCGGCAAACAGTTTTAAAATTAGATAATCCAGTGGCTATGTTGCAAACCTCCCAGCTCAGACAAGGCTCAGACAAAGCACGCCCTGTAGAGCAGGGGTGATGTGTGCTCAAGAAATCTGCTGTGTTAATGCACTGCCAAACATATTCAGCTCCAGTGCTAGTGAAGTATTGTGCAAACAGAGAATAAACATGCGATGGAGTATGCCCAGGCTATGGCTGTTACTAATATGACAACGAAAGAGGAGCTGAGCAGGGCTAGCAAGTTATTTCAAGGGTCACATGCAAAAAGCTGACAAAGATTTTTAGTCCTGAACACCTCATCAGGGTGGGAATTATTTTGCATCATACATGGCCTTGTCCATCTTTGTTTTTGTTGTTGATGCCTGCAGACATCAACAGGAATAGATGTTGACGACCAGCAAATGTTCTTCAGGCCTGAGTGCCATCTTCACCTCCATGCGGCAGATGGGACTACTTTGTCTGGCCACCACCTCCACCCATGCAAGGTTTGCTGGTGCTGTGGGTGTGACATAAAGATTATCTTTACCTTGTAGATGATAGTGTGAGTAACTGCATCAGCATGCAGTGATAGTCCTCATCAGGGAAACATTGGTGGCACCGTTATCTGTGTTTTATCACCACCTTTTCCTGAATTGTCAGGGCAAGACAGATGCTAAGCCCTTTTGAGATGGACATGGACAACCACAGTGCCTAAAAAACAGAGCTGGGTATCAGACCCCTTTTCTTTTGATGCCAACTTTATCACAGACCATATTTAATAATTATAATGTCACTGCTTAATTCTTAGGTGCCTCAGTTTGCTTCTGTAGAGATAGAAGAAATAAGAGAACTTTGGTCAGTGAGAAAACAGCCCTCATCTATCACGAGTATACACAGCAGTGCAGATGTTTGGTTAGAAATCCAGATATACTTTGTCATGGTTTTGTAAATTAAGTTGTGTAGCCTGAATGCAAGGAATGGGGAAAAGACAAAACTGGACTGTTTTCCTTCCTCTGGAGAAGTCTTCTCCACTTGGATCTGTCAGAACACTGCAGGATTCAAGATGACGGGTGCATATTTTGCCTTGTAGACTCTCCAGTGGTTTCAATGCAGCTTGGTAGCCCTTAATGCAGACTGCTGAAAACAGCTCATGGTGAGAGGCACTTGTTAGCCAAAGAGGTGGCAGCATCTCCTTACCCTGAATGGTAGAGTTATTGAACTGAGACTTGATGGTCTCCTTGCCAAATCCCATCTCCCTTATCTCGCTAATTACGAAAATAGTGGAAACTGCCTGGATACAGCCCAGACTAATTTTCAATAAAAGTAACTGTAATCTTTGATTAAACTTCTTCCTTTCTCTGAACTGCAAGGCAGGAAAAGCAATCATAGCTCCATGTATTAGCCTTTGAACGACAAAAACTAAAATATGATTCTCACTTGGAAAAGGGCTCCTACATCTGTGGCAAGTACTGAGCCCCTGTGGAGAAATGTTCCCTCCTGTTTTGGGTGCACGCTGGAGTACTTTGGGTACTTGGGTGCTCTAAAAGGTCAATGAATTCTGGAAAATATGAACTGCTTATGGACTTTTCATTAAAATGGCACCTAAGTTACAGTTTAGCTTTGAGATTATTCCATGGATGGGACCTAATTTCATCCTGCATGATAAGAGGACCATGATGGCTTTTGAACTTGTATTGTGAGGGCTGTGATTTTTGGTGACAGACCCTTTGCTACATCGCTGTCTTCCACCCCAGATGTAGATATTTTGGGACTGGAAGAACAACCATTGTGACCTGCCTTCACTTGATGTGCTAAAGGCCACGTGACAGAGGAGAATTGCGTGAAAGCAGCATGTCCTAGAGGCAAAGAAGCCGGGGAAGTTATTAAATGAACCCACACTGCATTTTTAAAATCTTGTCATTTTTAATCTTATCTTATGATTTTTAAATGCTTGTCGCTGACCTAATTGTGCGTACCTGTCTTTGCAAACTGATAGATGAATCTTCTTCCTGTGTGACAATACATATTTAGTTTTTACTGACATTTTAACATAAAGATCTTGGAAAGATGCATACTGCTTATGATACTGAGCAGTTTTCTTCCAAGAAGAAAAATCCATCACTATTTCCTTATTATAAGCTCTATTCTAGAGATTCTTCTCCCATCATTTTTGGCTGATTTCACCTTTCTATACTTTTAAAAAAGCTGTAAGATAGAGTAAATGGTTCTACTTCGATGTGGGCAGAGCAAATGATAGTGGATGACAAGGCAGCTTAGCTGATTACTAGTTACAGCTGATTATTAGTTAAAAGGGAGGATAAAAAAGCTTGACTCCATTGCACAGGAACCTGTTTTCTCAGGAGTCTGCTGCAGAAAATGACCTTTTAGCATAATGCATGGATGAGATCTTGCATTTCAGTTTTGCCTCCTTGTTCATGTCATTTTGTTTTCTTGGAACTCTTCCCAACAGCCAGGCCTCCTGACAGAGCACACTCTTTCTCTGGTACCAAATGTGCTTCTAGGTATGTTCAATGAGGTACAGATGGGTCTTATGCTTGTTTGTATTGCAAGCCTCAGGGTACTCATCTGGCTCTTTGTAAGCTATAGTTGGTGGAGCCATGGGATTACTCAGAAATTCAAGTTGTTTTTTTTTTTTTTAAAGGATGTTTCTCATTCATGTGCCTGGAGAAAATAACTTGAAAATGTGAAATCATTGTGAGTAGAATCAAGTAGAGATTGTCTGGTTTATTAGTCTTGGTAGCAGCAGCCACAGCATCCCCTGGGTTTCAAAGCAGTCTCATGCCTGACGTAGAAGCAGTTGTGGTCAGGACCCCCAGAAGTGGAAAATCTGATGATGCAAATGTCAGAACAAGAAAGATAAGGAATCTGTTAACCCTTGGAAACAACAACAACAACAACAAAAAACAGAAAAATGGTCTACTTGTAACAGCAGAGAGTTGGTCAGGACAGCAGACTTTCATTCCTGATTCTTCCTTCTTTTGAAATCTTTTTTTTTTTTAACCTCCCTATACCTTAACTTCATCATTTATACACAGATATCAAAAACTGGGGGAATGAACAGTCATTTGCTAATGCGTTGGCAGAGTCTGGGAAATGTCTAGCAGTGTTCATTGGGCAATGAATAACCAGCATGCATCAGCTCTTCAATCTGCCATTCCTGCTGTCCAGCTGGGTGTTCCTACATGATTGCTCACCTACCATCAAGAAAACAGTGCACATTAATACACAAATATAATTTTTTTCCTAGGGTGAGCAAGCAGCTCCAGCTAACACTTCCCAGCTTCCCAACTTCCTCCTCCTGTGAATGGCAATGTGTGTGACCGCTGTACCAACTCCAACCAGAATGGTTTCACTACAGTGGAGGATGATCCTCAGCTTATTCTGTGTGTCATTTAAAAAGTGTTTTTGAAAACAATTTGAGAGATAACAGGGACTTGCCGACTGCAGAGAACAGTATGAGCATGTAAATCACAGAGATAAATTGTGGAGAAGAAACAAGAATACAGAGTAACTGATAGCATTTGAGAGCTGGTAGGTGGATGATCCTCCAGTAAAAAATATTATTTAAAGCATGAGTAAGATCATAGTGGAGTTGCATAATACCAACTGCATTTGTCCCCAGCTGATCAGATTGACCGAAATGAGACAGTGAGGTGCAAGCAGAAGGGCTTTATTAGTTTCTAATACATGAACAGATGAATGGTTGGGTAGAGATGAGTGGGGTGGGGCTCATGAAGTCATTGTATGGACCCCTTTAACTACAAGATGCTTTTCATGACTTTCCCTGCCTAGGAAGACACCACAAAACTAAATAGGGATTGTATGTTATGTTCCAGGATGCTGTTAATGCTTCTGAACATCTTTAAGGCCTTGAAATTCCAGCTGGATCATTTCTAGAGAAAACAGTCTGGGCAGCCTCAGCTCTGCCTTTGTATGCCAAATTGGTGATTTCTGCTTAACGAAGAAAAGATCTATACCCAACTGTGGGACAGATTGGATGTCTCTGAGCTACATGGTTAGGTTGCTATAACAGTCATGGGAGATGTAGCCCATACAGTCAATGAAGCAAATGGCACAAATCATCTAAAGAAACATAGACAATTATTGTAGCATAAGTGGATTGTACTTCAAACCTCACTGCCTCTAATGAGTATCTCCCAGGGTCTACGAAGTGTGACTTTCTCAGGTATAGAGGTCTACAGTGGAGAAATCCATATTCAGGACAAGGAAAACTGATCTTAGGCTGTCTTCACCAACTACAGAGAGAAAAATCATAGTAAAAGCCAGCATCTAGACTAAATGAGATGAACTGTCCCTCAGAATGTGTTTTTCTCTTTTGGTTTACACAGAGGTGACAGGATGGATGGAGACATCCACCTCCATGAGGTGAGATGAAAGGTGTCTTCCTCCTTCCCCAATCAATTAAAAGACTCCTGAATCCACTGTTCTTTTCAATATGTTGTCCATCATATTAATTTCCCTAAGAATTTGGACTGCCAATATAAGCTGCATATATTTGGCTTTATCTTGCAGCCACCATGTTTCTTTATTCCTTCATCTGCTTTTTGCAGTTGGTGTGGGGATGGAGATAGGGGTTATATGACTTGTTAAAAGAGAGAAATGAGTTTATAATGCAATGAAGTCCAATAGACAAAAGATGACTGAGTACTCAGAAGATAGGCATTTGGTCCTCAGCTGTTGTGCTGTTTGATTTTGGGGAAGTCACTACACCCTTCTTCTTCTC
The DNA here is from genome assembly GCA_013399475.1 of Chauna torquata. Classification (NCBI taxonomy): domain Eukaryota; kingdom Metazoa; phylum Chordata; class Aves; order Anseriformes; family Anhimidae; genus Chauna; species Chauna torquata. The sequence continues at coordinate 441,579 of VXAL01007256.1, read as the reverse complement.
CATTTCCCCAGTCTGCCTAGATAATGATACTGAGCAGTACTGGAGGAATCTTGTGTGCTGAGGAAAAAAAGAGAGTTAAATTTTCTGCTCCTTGTTTCTGTTTTTCTTCAGAATCAAATGAAGGACTCTGATGCTTTTTGTTATTCTAAAAAACAAACAAACAAACAAACAAACAAAAAACAGCAGGAAGAACTTCTCTAGATCAGCCAGTCTTGGTCACTTCTGTGAAAGCTACTCCTTTTTCGGAAAGTATGTGGGTGATCTGTACCCCAGTGGAAACTACTCTGCTTTTGTCTCCATCCAGCTAAGCTGGCTGCTGGGAGGTATCTTGGCTCATGTGGTCCTTGGAACTCTGTCCACGTACCAGCAACAAAATCTTTGGGTGGGCTGGACCCAAAGGTCTGCCTTGGAGCACTGAGTAGTTAACGTGAAAATTAGAGGAATGTGAAAAACTGCAGGGCAGGCTTGAGTCAGTGTGCTGACACAGGGTTACCCTGAGGAGCTGGTGGAGAAGGCCAGCCCTGGACAAGGCAGTGGGCTCTCAACCTTGGAAATATTCACAGTGAATACAACCTTGGGCAACGTGCTCCATCTGATGCTACTCTGAGCAGGGGACCTGGACTAGATGATCTCCACAGGTCTCTGCCAACCTCAGCCCTTTTGTGAAACTGTGATTAAAGTTCTCCAGACCCTGGCCCATTTCATAATACCTTGCCTTGATGATGCTGGAACACTCAAACCATGCCTAGTTTTCAGTCAGGCCCTGAGACAAAGTGAAGAATGGCCTGAGCAGTGTAAACTCAAGAGCCACTAGTGAGCTCTGTGAGATTTATAAGACTATAATGATGCAAACCCTACCATAACAGCCAAAGTACTGTGAAGGTGCATGGCCAGGAAACCTCTGTAGAAAATTTACTGAGCACCGGGCTAGAGAGCTGCAACTAAGCAATAGGAAGGGAGAAGGATGTTGCCCAGATGCCAAGGGCTGTGCTAGGTGGTTATGGGTAGGACTGACTCTTTTGATGCACCTGGGAGCAGATCTCAAGGAAAGACACCATCCTTAGTTTGCAGTTCTGCTGGCAGCTCGGGGCATCACACACCTCTACTGTGGGCTCATGCTCACCCCTGTGGGTGCTGATGGAGTGAATTGAGAGGGGCTTTACCATAAGAACTCCCTGCAGAAACCTCATTGCTCACTAATTTGCCTTGTTCCTTGACTGTATAAATTACTCAATTTTGCCATGTTTGGACAACTTTGATATCTGACTTATTTCATGCAGTTCACATACTTCTGACCTAGGGGCAGAAATACCCTCCTAGAGCATCCTTATTTAGTTAAACAAAGCTTCAGCCATGTAGCGGTCATACTGCTTGATGGTGCTTTCACAGTAAGGTTGGATTGGTAAAGACAAGATGGACTTCAGACAGCTGAAAGGAGGAGCCTGACAGCTGGATCCCAAGCTCCATGTCCTCTGGTTTTGCAGTGGCAAGCTCCCTTTAGCATGCCATGGCACCCATGATTGTCACCTCTGGCTGAAGGCTATGCCATGTGACAGGTTCCCACAACACAGCACTTGCAGAGAGGGCTGCATGGATGCCATAATCCCAGGAAAGTATCTTTAGCTGTCATAAACAATTTCATCCAATAAATCTGTAGACTTCTTGGCAATACCTAGAAGGCCCAAATGTGGACCAAGTCTGTATTGTGCAAGTGCTGTACACACATGCATAGTAAAGATAGCTTCTATCCCAGAGCAGATAACAATTGTATGAAGAGCAGAGGGGACATAATATTGTTAACAGAATTCTGTTGTAGGCTTTAAAATGCTATGTAGGGATACAAATCTTGTGTTGTACACATTCTGGATTATAGGCTGCTGGGGGTATTTTTTATGCTAAATAAATTGGGGCTTTGAAACTAAGTCAGGCCAGAAAAATACCAAAGGGAGAACAGGCAAAGATAGATGGGATGCTTCACATAATGGGAAATCCTACATGACACAAGTTACAGGACATGCTGAGTTGCCAATTGAAGAGATTCTTAAATTCATTCAGGACCAAGGCTGAGCAGCTGCTCTGGCTCCAATGTGTATTCATTCCTCTGCATGTGGGACCTGATCTTACCTGCCAGGCTATGGGCATGGCTCTCCTGGAGGACACAGGGAAGAAACACCCAGACGTTAGAGATAAGAAAGCTGTTCTGGAGAAACTACATGGGTGTGAAATTCTTTGCTATTTCTTTGCTGGCATAAACTAATTTGTTTTGCCATGTCTATGCTACCTGAGTCATATTGTGCAATTCATGTACGTATGTGCAGTGGGCAGAGGTATCCTCCAAAAGCAAATGATGAACATGACTGTCCTCTTTGTATGCTTCAGGAAATGTCAAGGGGTTCAACACACAGAAATGTAAAGACAGTGCAAAAGGCAAGGCTGGTGCAAGCAAAATGTAGAAATGTTGCATGAATGCATTTATGCTGTAAATGAGAAGGTGTTCAGTCATGCAACAGCATTCCTTGGAGAACGGTCCAACATCTCTGGCCACTCCCTGTCTGCAGAAGGGAAGGCGCTGGTGCACCTCCAGGACTTGCTTTGACAAAGTCAGGATGCGACCAAAACTGTAGGATTTGAACTCTGGAGAATACTTCCACCTCCCACATCTAGAAATATCTTTGCTGTTAGAACACTCGTTTTCCAGGGGTCTTCTGTTCTCCTGCTCATCAGCTCACTCCTGCCTGCCTACCTGTTTAATCACTATGTTTCACTTTTTTATTTTCTTGTCATTTTGAGAAGTGAAATGCTCTCTGCGCATTCACCTCTTCTGCTTCATAGATTGCCTGACTCCAGAGCAATCTCTGCCTTCCAGCAGGCCTTTGTCTTTCTTTCTCCCACTGATAATTTGCTGTGGGAGTTTTTAACTCCTCAGCATGCTCTTCTTCTTTCTTCTTCCTTCTTCCTTCTTCTTCTTCTTCTTTTCTCCTTCTTCTTCTTCTTTTCTCCTTCTTCTTCTTCTTTTCTCCTTCTTCTTCTTCTTTTCTCCTTCTTCTTCTTCTTTTCTCCTTCTTCTTCTTCTTTTCTCCTTCTTCTTCTTCTTTTCTCCTTCTTCTTCTTCTTTTCTCCTTCTTCTTCTTCTTTTCTCCTTCTTCTTCTTCTTTTCTCCTTCTTCTTCTTCTTTTCTCCTTCTTCTTCTTCTTCTTTTCTCCAAGCTTTAATGATTCTCCACACACAATATGCCATCTGTATATCTTACCTACATGGCTTTTTCTCATTTAAATGAGGATAAATGCTGCTAATGGGTTTTTGAAAAAAGACAACTCTGATTGAATGTGGAATGAGCTGGAGGAGTCACTGGGAATCTCAATGAGCAATCGCTTGGGAAGTCTGTGTCATGGGGATGAGAAAACTGGCACCCCATTAGCTTTGAGTGGGGTATTGTCCTACTCTTGTCTCTGCTGCTACGGGACTGGGTAACCCTGAACAACACCCAAGTATATGTATAGCCTGGAAATATCTCGAAGGTGTTATTTTCAATGTGCAGGAGGTGTCCTTTCTGCTTGCACAAATGCTTTTGCACCAGAGTGTTGGATTGCAGTAAGTGTGTGCTCTGTCTCCTCTAGCCAAAGCAATTTGCAGCACCTCCAGTGAACTACACCAGCTGGTGCTGAAGCAGGTTACAGAATGCTTATGTGTCCTTTTCCAGCAGTTCAAATGCAGGGAGATAACCAAGGGAGATTACAGTAAGCCTACTGACTTTATTAGCCGTATTTTTCGTTTAAACATGTCAGTCATGGCAAGTTTAAGCCCTGAATCTGTTTCTTTCTGTACAGTTTGCAGAATTGAAACAAAATTGTAGGACAAATCCATATTAAAACTTCATGGTTTGGATAGAGCAATTTCACCTTCAAAGCTATGTCTCATGGCAGGGTCTGTCCCTACGGTGCACACTCACAATTCATCAAGTTAGCAGAAGTAAGTACAGACTTTGTACTTAGTATCTCATGTGTAGGAGGAGACGTACTAGTAATCTGAACGTTCATCACCAGTACCTCATGATCAAACCAATTCCCCAGGCTTTTGCATACAGAAGAGGAAACAATCAGTTTTTAGGACTTCTTCCCTGCCCAGACACCTGTTTGTCACCTCAGCCAATGGAAGAAATCAGGACATCTGCAGTCAACTCATGGTCTTCATTCAGTTGAACCACACTGGCTGCAGAGAAAGCTCATGACATACAGGACCCTACAGTTCTGGGGCATGATTTTTAGCCCAGAGTAACGGCACAAATGCTGGACCTCAGTGTTTACCTGAGCAGGAAAGCCCTGTTGCTCTTCACTCAGGGTTTGAACCACAGAGGTGCTCTCCAGAATCACTTTCTGCTCTCCCTGGAGCCCATGATAGAATGGAATTATTGCTTAAGCCAAAAGAGCAAGATTAGGGTGTTAATGAGTATTTAAGTAGAAACACCTGCATTGAGTGTCATTACAGCTATTAACTGAGTGCCATCATAGCTATTACCCTGGATAGTATCATAAATATGAATACCAGGAAAATATTTTGCAGCCTGCAGATTCTGCTTTCTGCAGCCCTGTGAAGATGATTTGGCCTCACGTGAATGAAGCCATTAGCTGGAAATGCTTTTCCTCTTATTAGCACAACCACAAAATAACAACAGCTCCTGCAGCCTTTAAACCCTTGATTCGATGGGAGGATATTCCACAGACAGATGTTTCATTAATCCTGGTCAGGACTTCTGGCTGTTATTGAATTCAGGCTCACTTATTCTGTCCTCTGCAGCAAAATGAGCTTCTCATTGCTGCACCAAAATAACCTCCGCTCAGCTCAGAGAGGAGCCAGACCTCTCCACATCAGATCCCTGATTTGCAGAATCGGATCACGCTCTCTTTGAATATCATGAGAGTTTTGTTCCTGTTTCCTATGGGATACAGACCAAAGCTTTAAAAGAGTTGTATCCTGCTGGGCTATAGAGAGGTTATATGACTGTGTTTGCAGCAATCATGGCATTAAGGTACCCTGGGTGATTCTTGGGGTTCCTTGTACAATAAAGCAAATTTAGAAAGAAAAACAAACAAAAAAACGCAAAGAATGTATTTTGTATCTTTACAAGGATTATAAATAGGTGTTTGTATAATACGCTTCACCCTACCACTAGAGTATATACCCTCCAACAACGTGTATATATACATCTGTACCTACCAATGCCATTTCTGTACACACTCTTTCACGTATCAAAAATTCAAACCCATACTCCTAATGTGTTGAAAAACTAAGCTTGAATTTATGGCCTTACTAAAACTGTTGGGAGTGTTGCCACTCGTTTTAACTCAGTCAGGATTTCCCCTCTGAAGAACTAAACCCCTCCTCCATCACTAACGCTTTCCTCTCCTCTTGGGACTTGCTGCCTGGCTTTCAAGCACTTTTGAGTTGTATTGGTGCCTCCAAGTCAACCATGCAAATCTCCCAGAGATTCCATGTTGTGAACAAAGAATGCACAAAAATGCAGCAGAAATGCTTCAGCACACTTCAGAATTTGCCCTGTCCGGGAAGCTCACGCTCTCCTGAAATAGCCATAGAGATCTGGCACTGCAGACATTCAAGAGGGAAGAGCAGCCCAGAATATCAATGTATATCTTTTTTCTTCTTCTTCTGAAACTGATGTTCCATTTTACTAGGACCCAGCAAAGGAGGTTTTTCTAACCCCTTTACTTTACCCTTACTGTGAGTCCTTATTTCTCACCGGATAGCAGAGCTGGCATCACCCTGTATTACATATATTATTACTACTATTATTCCTATTATTAGTGGTATTGCTGTTATTACTATTATTAGTAGTATTATTATTATTTAGTAACTGTCTTTTCCCACTAAGGATGAGGGGGCCTGTAAACTCTACCTAACTGATTTTATAAACTCAAAGTCCTTGAAGTCTGAACACAACCTGCTGCCATATACAACCTGAAAAACACTCTTAAATCCCTGGTCAGGTTTGAAAATCATAGTGTAGAGCAAATAATCAAAAGCTATAACAGTAGAATACCCTTTGAGTGATTTTATCTGCCATGCAGCTTTGGAGGTCTTGTGTTTTCAGATTTCTTTTCATAGCTAGAAAATTACACAATGTGTATTAAAGAAATGTTAGGTCCAAATTCTGTAGCTAGAGCTTTAAAAATAATAAGTAACACAGACTAACGATAAAATCATGAAATGTAATAAAAATCATGAGAGATGAAATGTTCTTACGGCATTAGTGTAAAATTGAAGAATGAATCACCATTTTCTAATCAAAGCAAGGAACTCTACTACAAAAAAGACAAACTACTCTTGGCCTTAAGTGTACCTTAGCCCTACCCTTGATGCAAAGAATCTTCTTGAAAGATGGGACCTGGGCTTTGGTTTACTAGTGGTCCACAAAGTCATGGCAACAGATCCAGGCCCCAGAACTCACTAGACCCATGTCTGGAGAGTTCTGCTAGATGAACAGCTGCTTCCTGCAATATTTCCATGACCTTGACACTACCTGATAGCCCAGCTGTGTTCCTTACAATGTGCCAGGCTGCACTGCTAATCCATGGAAGCTGTGTTAACCCATGAGAGAAATACCTGGTCAAGTAATGGCTTGATTCTTTGCCTTATCTCCTCGACAGACTTTCTGTTGCAAATTTAAGAAACAGTTCTCCTATCCTCATACCTGTCCTCTATTAGCAGCAATTTGATTGAATGGGCCCTATAGAAAATCCCAACCTTGACACAAAGGGGTACAGGCATAGAAATGTAAACATGTGGGCTATGAGACTAAATCTGAAAGCAAAAAAGCTAGTTATTTCCTGGTTTTAAGTACATAATTAATTGCACATCAGCTCACACTGTCCATATGATGGATTGGGGAAGAAAATATTTTTTTGTGAGCTGCACAGGACACAATGAATGACCACGATTAGACCTGTAGAGCTGATATCCCCATCTGAGCTAGTTATTTAGCACGGTGTTCCTGCTACCCAACATACAGGTACTTGCACTGCAGGCATCTTCATATAATTTGATTCCCAAAGCTTTCTTGGGAATGAAAGCATCCCAAGAGTTGGAAGCTGGAATGCTAAAGACCTCAGTTAAAATAATGTCAATTTGGGAAACTCTTGCTTCACTGTATAAGGGATTTGAACTGAATGATGTGGACCGAGTGTGGACTTTCATTTTTATGAAATATTTGCAAGTGCGAAGTGAATGAAAAGAGGCTTATGGGTCAGTTATTAGATTTGCTTTTGCCGTCTGGGTTTCCACAGTGTCTTATGTTACTGCTTATAGCAGCCAGTACTATTTTTAACACTTTTTGAGGCCTCTTATACTGTGAATGACAGAAAAGTGCAGAAAAGGTTGCCCGTCTTCTCACATTTTAGATCTGTCCCAATTCCTTTTTTTTTTTCCTTTTTAAATGACTTCACAACAGATTCTTCATTATTATTATTATTATTACTACTTTTTGCATTAAAAAAGAACCATTTTTCTTATATATTTATTAGGGAGTTAAAATGGGGATAAAATCCCTAGGAGTTTTAAACTCTGTAGTAATAACGATTTAGTCTGAAGCAGTTCAAAACTTGGTCCTGTGAACAGTCAACATTTTTGAGCATCAGTATGCAAGTCTCTGACCCATCAAAAGAGGAACATTTCCTTCACCACTGGGAATATCTAGACCTTTCAGGGAAAACTGAGTCTGGATTTTGCCTCCCCAGATTAGCTGCTGTAGCATTAATTGTGAGGAGAGGCAGAGTCCCATCATCTCACCATGAATGGAGACCATATAGAGATCAGGGACAGCCCTGGAGAAAATGGATTTCCCCTCTTAAAGACTAGCATCAGCAGCAGTCCTTAGAAAGAGGGAACCCTGCTGACCCTTTTGCTTGGAAATGGCTAGAAAATGGAGGTGAGGTGGCCCAGAGCCATATCTTCAGGTCTGAAAGAGTAGTAACAGGAGGTGTTTTGCTCTGAGAGCTATTCATGAAGCTTCTCCCTGAGCACCTCAGCACGACCCAACATATAACTCAGCACAAAAGGCATCATGGTCTGGGAGGGAAGGCACAGAATATCACTGAGCTTCTGGGTTGCAAAGTGCCCTTTGGACATTGTTTCTTCTTGGACACAGCAGTGTGCTTCTGTGAGAGGTGATCCAGCATCCAGAAATGGCAGCTCAAAGCTAAGATGATCCATGAGCCTTTTCTGATAACCTGAGAGCAAGCATTTTTTTGAATCAAAGACTTATATTTATATTAGTGACACTGGGCTGTGGATGGGGAGCCAAGGCAGGGAAGGTCAATGAGAAATGACTCATTGAGAGCGCTGAGTACATACGAAAAAAAAAAAAAAAAGACAAGCCTGGGGCTTGCTGTCTCCCTGAATTTCAGAGGTTGACATGCCAGGAGGTGAGAGAGCTGCACAGCCCGCGCATCCTTCGTTGGGTGCCAAGCTGCATCAGGTCTTATTTTCCTGCTGCCTGCAAATGCAGGAGGGTATTAAGCCCACATAGCAATTCTGTCCCGCTGCTGGGCAGCCTGCCATCTAAAGAAAGAGCACAGTTGATGTGCCTATGCTTATCTGACATGCTTGTCACCTTGTGGCTCTGCCAAAACTGTACTCTGGAGCCCTTCAGTGATGTAGCCTTCAAATAGAAACAACCAATGGGTTATTTGCTTTAGCTTGGTGTCAGATGGGTCTCTTCCTCTATTTTAATTTGCTCACTGAAAAGGAGCTCAGATTAGCCTGCTGGGAAACAGCTGCTGGCAGAAAAGCCAGAAATGAAGTTCTCTGCATCAGCAAAAAGATCAACAAAGACCAAGGGATTTGTTGGCAACAGAGGGAGGCTCATGACCTATGTGCTTTCTATCTGTTGTGGGCTGCCAGACTGGCTGTGGCTTAGATACCAATGGTGGGACTCCTACTGAATGTAAATGCCCACACAACTGAGATAATCCTTTTCGTGCTTCTTTGGGTGCGATGTGTCAGGACAATGAAACTGAGATAAATCAAGCTCTGTTTCTCCCTACCGACTGCAAAATAGGTCCTGGGAGATCCAGTTCAGCTGGAGACCTCTATCCCGAATATCTTCAACATCAGAAAAGAAAACTTTATCCTTTTGGTGTTTGCAGTGAAAGCAGCCTCGTATGACAATGGTCAAGACAGCCAAAGTCCTTTAGGGGCACAAATTATCACATCAAATGTAAGTGCCTGTTTTAGGAAGATAAGAAACGCTGCCTAAACTCTTCTCCCTGATGAGGGCACCCCAAGGCAACTGGTTTACAAGGAGACAGCATCATCATAGACAGGCAACTGAGCAAGGAGGAGCCATCCAGAGAGCCCACACTGCCTAGAAACGACAGAGATCAGAGCATCGGGTCTAGACTTGCCTATGGCACATGAGGTTAACCTGGTCTCTGCCCCTGAGCAAGAGTTTGGGAAAAAATATTTCAAAAGCTGCCAAGCTCAGATGGGGGGAAGTTCCCCATGTACTACTACTTTATTTACACAAACCGCTCCTCACATGCCTGTTTGGGAGCCATATTAGAGAGGTTGACATCCTCTCCAGTTGCTTATGTGGAGATGGGAGACCTTCTATCCCATCTCATTCTCCAAGGGGAAAGAGAAGCACATTTCCAGATTCCCTTGGCTTAGTGTCCACCTTCATCCCCTGGCAGCAGGGAGCTGATGGTCTTTCATTCAACATGGCATGGACCTCCCATTCATCATTGGACCCTTCTGTTTGATTAACCACAGCCTCCCTGCTCCCTCTATCTGCAATGGCTAGTTCAAATCCAGTTTGTTATCCACCCATTATTGCAATCTGTAAGGTGGATATCCCCATACGGCCCAAAGAGACTGCTGTCTTTTAAGTGAGGCAACTCTCTCTCCTTGTCAAACAAAACGAAGCAATATTGCTCAATTTCTTCTCTAAATCCCCACTTCATCACTACATGTGACTCCCTCTCCACCCGGAGCAGTATAGTGTTTATCCCTCTCGCTCCTGGGAGTGATAAAAGCATTAATTTATGAGGAAAGGATTATGACTGAACTGTGGCCATGCGTGACTTGAGAATCAAGTCATCACAAAAATTGATTTTTCCTCTTTCCCTCCTGCCTGATACCCATCTCTCAGCCTGAGACTTTTGATTTATAACATTATTATTAAAAACAAATAAGTTCCTGCAATTACAATTTCAATAACCTATTGATTTTCTTGACTCCTGCTCCATGCACTGTTCATCTAATGCTACACAGCTTGCCCCTCGTTTTGATATATGTATTCTCAAACCGATGCCTTTCTCTGGGATGAATCACCCTGTCTGACAAAGCCATTAATAAACTCTGTAGCATGGAGGGGACATGATGGTGGGGGATCAAGGAAGGGCAGGATCAGAGTAGAAATCACTTCTGTGTTATGAGGGAGCTGCTGTCATTCTGCAACAGATTCATTCAGTATCTGCATGGCAGTGGGATCTCAGACTATCCTGGGATGCCCATGTTCACAAGGATGATACCAGACTCTGCGATCTTTCTTGAAGGTCTGTTGTTTCCTTCCCATGAGACCTCTCCATTTTAGTGTCTCCAGATTGCTCTTTCTAGGACAATAGGATTACTGCCATTGAGAGTTCAATGAGGTGAACCTTCGGCTAAACTTTTACATGACTGATATCGTTCATCCAGCAATTGGAGAAGTCTGTATTTTCTACACACACAGTTTAGAAAGAACTGAGTTCCACTTCCACAAGGAAATCTGTTTTAGACTACAAAACAACCACAATAACAAAAGCCCATTGGGAAAACCATGAATCTCTATCAACATCTCTATCACTGTCTTGCATTTTTTCTCTACTATTGGATGTAAACCAGGAGAGTTTTTTTAATAGAATATCAGAGTTAATCTGTTTGTTTTCTGGAACCATATATCTCTCTCTCTCACACACACATACACATGCACACAAAGTACTTTACTGCAGTGTAGCAGAAAGTTTTATTGGCAACTGAAAATAGTCATCCAAGCATGCAATACTCATTTAAAGTCCTGAATGTACCACTGAACGAAGACATATGTTCATAAGGGAATATGGCTGAAGTAAGCAACATCCAGAATATCTGATCTACCAAGTTCTAGTGCCATTAAATCATCTTGCAAATTTTGAGCTCAGGTTTCAGATTTTTAGCTTAAGAAGAGGTCTATTCTACAGCATTTCTAGCAATAAATCAAAGTTGTAATGAGAGAAGCATAAGAAATTGATTATTTTCTAGAAACATATTTTTTTTAGGCTTCTACATATCCTGCCCAGTAATAAAAGTCACATTTTGATTATGCCTAGTTATAACTGCTATGAATCAGGGCTTGGATCAAAGTGCACTGAAGTCAACTGGAGTCATTTCGCTCTCTTTGGCGTTCTTTGTATGAGGCCATATAAGAACACTTTCCATCCTCAGATGGCATTGCAAACTTGAATTAATGTTCTCTATTCATCAAATGAAAACATTCTACTAAGGGAATGATCAGGTTGCCAAGAATATTCAAAAGGAGGGAAATGCCAATCTTTGAGTAGCCTGAACAACAGTAATAGACAGCCCTGGTGTGAATTCATTTTTATGAGAGGTTCAAACAAAATCCTGTCCACAGGAAGTTCTTAGGAGAGGCTGGAGTAAGGGCCAATTATGGTTCCTGTGTCACAAGCACAAAAATACAGACTTTTTACTTTTTACAGAAGTCTTGCGCTTCCAGTAACTTTTTTTTTTTTTTTTAAGTATGTTGAAAGTTCTGTATTGAAGATGGGAGCTGGAGAGATTGATTCTTAATCTCTGAAGGCTTTACATGTTTCCTTGAGGAGCTGGGAGATCTGGGAAGCACTGCGGAGGCAGGGGTACTTGTGAAGTCCTGAAGGCTCTGGATATTAAGACTAGATTAGAAAATTCATGAGGGGAGTGTAGGCTGGGACAGCAAGTGGAATTCTCCCTTCTGACAGCAGCTCTGAAAAATTCTACTTTTCATTTTAAAGTTAGCTTTCCTCCCTAAGAAAACTGGAATTTCCTGTGGATCAGAAAAGTTGAATTTCAGCTTTGGTTTGGGGCATTCTCCTTCGGTAGTGAGAGGCATATTTACCTCTCTTTATTGATGTTTGAACTTGTGAGGAACCTCATCTTTGTCATGGCAGAGCACCTTATAGATACCAGTTAACCTGCCTGTGACGCTGGGGATGTCACTGGCGTGGTATACTGGATACTTCTCAAGTTGTTTTGTCTCACAGTTCCTTGTGTTGCATTGTTCCTGTGCATCCATCTATTGCCCTTTACTCCTTGGTCTTTTGTGAATAGCTCTGCAAGCAGTCTGGGTGCCCAGACCCAAGTCATAGACCTGTTGCTGCCTGAGTACAAATCTTTAATCAACAGCAAATATTTAATCAGCAGCAAAATCCTATGAGCAACTTAAATTTTAGAGAGCTGAAAACTGAGAATTCAAGCACAATCAACTTGTACCAGATGGTCAAAGACGCCTTTGGAAGAGCATGGAGTAAACATGGAAAGACAGTCCGGCAGGCTGAGTATTAGCCAGTATGCAGGAGACAGCAATTTCCCTTTGTTTCTGTACTTTCACAACACTTCTCTGAAATTTTTGACAAAGCGTTCTTGGCTAGAGTTCCCAAGGGACCACAGGCATTGGCTTGCACCTCTTGGGATTCCCATGGTGACCCTTTCTCACAGCCGTGAGGTTCCTTGTCCCACCACAGAGAGCTTACTTTGAGGTATCTGTCATGGTTTGCAGCCCAACTGGCAAAGTAAAACTGGTTCCTAGTTTCTTTCTTAACACCATGGGTTGTTATTTAGAGTGGTTCTGCAGCTACTTCACACACAGCTGGGCATAGATGTAGCAGAGGAATGGTGGAGAGCACTGCTCCAGCTGTGCCAAGGCAAGGCACGCCTACCAACAAAACAGAGCCCTGAAGTCCTTAGATCCCTTGATTAGGCACTACAGAGATCATCAGCAACCCTGCTCAAAAGACACCGAAGTTTTTGGCAGGGACATGTGCAAACCACTGGGAGTTGAGTCCACACCACGCACGTCTGGCAGTTTTGGTGGTCATCACTTGATTGATGCCAATATGCTCACAAATCTCATATGGAAGAAGTTGTACTGTGGAAGTTGCTATTGCTGGTATAGCCTGTCTTACTGGGGGATGGCAGTAAACACAAAATAGAATAAAAGTATACGTATTTCTCTTGACAGATGTTTCTGAAAGAGAACAACCCACCATTGTGCTAAAGACAAAAATCACAGTGTAGCCAGTTCTGGATGTTTTGGATGGGATTTCTCTTCCCTCCGTTAGGTATCTGCAGAGTAGCTTCTCCACCTGAGCTAGCTGTCACGGTTGTCGTTACTGTCTACAGTGCTGCAGTCTGTAAGTCACTGGAGTTGAGGTCATGAGCCATCCAAGCAAACATGGGGACCTACTCTGCTCTTTCAACCTTACTGATTGTTAGACAGGTTTCCTGTTCTCTTCCACCCAAAAATCAGGCGCCTAAGTCACTCCGAGGGATGATGTATAACTTCTCTCTACTCGTCATGTAGAATGAGAATCCTGTTTTTATGCATTGAACACTCTGTGTGCAGCTTTCAGGCAGCCATGGTGCCTGATCTGCCAACGGCTTAGGGATGGGAAAGGATAGGGAAAGGAGGCACACCAAACTTATGTACCCAAACTCAGAGGTGAATTGAGCCTTTTATCTCTGCACTGAGTTCTTCAGTTGTAAATCAGAGTTGAAGGTAACCCTCTGGTCTTGTAAGCTGGCACACACATTTAAAATAATAGTTTTAAAGCAAGACAGCAGGGGCTACAATCATGAAAAATCATTATGAAAACTTAGCTAGACCCAGACTCACCAAGACTTCTTTGCTCCATGTCCCATCTGCTTCTTGATTAGCCTGAGAATTAGCGGTTTGTGCTAGTGTCTGTCCTTGTTAAGTTAGCCCTGGCAGTGCTTCCTTTATTGGGTCACTTTCTGAATTTGAAGACTTCCAGCAGTACTTGATTTCCTCATCAGAAAATAAAAAAAATAATTGGACTCTCCTGACATTCCTTCTTTATCTCCCTTGACCTACTTTCCATCTTTTTAATCTGATAGACTTTAAAATTAAGATGATTTATGTCAGAAGGAATACAGTAGTTTACTGAAGTGGTCTTAAGGTCTATGCAAGCAATGCTTGAATACAGTAGAGTTAAGTGGCAGCCTAATGGTTTCTCGTTGCAGCTGTGTAAGAATGCTGTTAATTCCTCTTCCTAGTTTTTATTTCCAAGCCATTATTATATATATTTCAGTTAAGCCAAGAAAATGATGAGCCCCTTCCTAACTTGTCCTTGGAAACCTGCCAGTGAATGTGAAACCTGTGATAAGAGCATCATCATCTTTCACAAGAGCATCTGCTTCCGAGAAGGGGGAAGTGCAGATTGCAGACAGAGTGGTACTAGGGAAAGGAAGAGAAAAGCATGGAGAGTCCTCTACCTTGTTATTTGCATGAAGGAAAACAAAGCTTTAAAGGGTGTCTGGAGGAAAGACTTCAGGGAGAATCAGAAAAGAAGGGATTGATCCAGGATGAAAGGATCAGAGGCTGCAGCTGGCATAGCCATGCAAGGTGATGAGTGGCTGATAAGGGGTGGCTTTGCCTTCTCTTTTGCAGTTCCCTAGTCTTGTAGATATGGAGAAAAAGTGTTTTCACACTGCTAGATGGGGTGAGGACAGGTGGATGACTTTGGGTTGTAACTGTATCATCCTCAATTCAGTCTGGCAATCATAAGTCCAAATATCACGTCACACATAGGCATTGGACTGCAGGTGTCAGAAAAATCCATCCTTTAATTGCACAGCAGTTTGTCCATCAGAGACCCTTCTTCTCTCCCATAGCTGTGATGCCTCCTTGTCAAGAGAAACCTTCACAGATTCAACTACTGGTGGCAAAAACATCTGGAGATAGAACAGGGAGCAGGATTTTCTTGTTCTGGATCCTGTCCCCCATCGAAGATCTTACCACCCACTGACACACAAGAAGATGAGATGAACAAGGCACCATGATGGGGCAGCACAATAGCAGAATGGTAGAGGTGGAAAAGTATTTGTTCAGTGACATGGAGAGAAAACCTGTACCTCAGTTCTAAGCCCAGTTTCACCCTACAGGAGTTCATGAACCTGTCTAGGGCAGCTAAATGAGATATGGCTATTTCCACAGGCAATGAGGAGCTATTTAGCTTCAGAGAGTGACTTGGATTGTAGGAGACTGAGTAGCCCCTTGGGTAACCATTTTTCTCCACTGTGCAGAGGAGTTTATGGCGAGCATAGGTGCTGGGAGCTATACACATAAATGCATGCCTTGGTCCACTTATACTTTCCGAAGTCCTATATGGTACATTATGCATTAAATTACAACACTTCTTTCAGAAGTCTGATCTTCCTATTGCATTATGGATATCAGACACTGTAAGGAGTTTCTGTGGAAGGTTTTATGGGCATTAATTTTCCCCACATCTCTTCCCCCACCCCTCCTAGCGTACCTCTCAATCGAACAGCATTCTCTCCAATTAAGATATAAAGTTAAGGCTTAGCGGCAGAATTATTATTATTACCAGCACATTTTGTGACTCATAAAATTGCAACAACTGCTCTGCTTCATGTCAAGAGGGGGTGATTAACCAAGATCATCTACAGCACCAGGTGGTGATTCATTTAAAACAGGAGCTAATCTGAATGTGTAGCAGAGCTCAAGTGCCCACTGGACAGTGTTGTATATCTCACAGGCCATGAAATATATCCAATGTTGTTGTTATTTTTTTTTTCTCCCCAGCAAGCCAGTAAGTTGTTTTTAATAGTGCTTTAAATATTTTTTAATTGGCATTTTATTTTTCTCTAGGAAATATGTGAAGAGGCTGCAGCAAAATTGGACAGGACCACTATTACAGCTGTCATCCCTCTCACAGGTTTATGGGGAGAATGCCAATTCCACCCTAGTGTGCAGAAGGAGCAACCGGAGGGCAGAAAATCTGTGACATTTTAGGGAGCTGAGGTGCTGCGCACCAGATGTGAGCTTGCTTTGCCCATGCTCTGGACGCAAATGAATGCAGTGTGAAAAGCTCAAAAAAAAAGTAATTGAGTTAGTGTGGGGTTGGCTCTGGGCTGATGCAGCTTGTAGTTTTCTCAGGCTGATTAGCAGAAGACCCAGCGCTTATAAATGCAGTTATATGGTCTCCTATTTATGGCTGGTCTGTATAGGGGGATATTAGAGCACTATGAAGAGCTGTGGGGATAATTTTGTTCTGTTCTACTTGACATCTGCTTTTGCCACAGAAGAACCTGTTTTCAGTGTACTGAAACCTCTTCTGTTACTATGGGATCCTAACTTCATTCTGGGACCTATTTTTGTGGTACTGAAATAATTTGTTGCAGGACAGGAACTCATGTTCTAGCCAAATGTACAAAGTTCTGGCTTTTTCGTTTCTTGGAAATTGGCCTTGGCTATTATTATTCAAAACCAGATGAAAAATATCCTGTCAACTACTTGATTTTTGAAATTATATTACCAAACAATTCTGAAACTTTTTTTTTTTTTGACCATGAAACAGGACCTCGTAATGTTCAGATGCCACCCACACTCCTGCCAGGAGTGTTGTCTCCCGATCAGCCAGAACCAGTGTTGATAAACACATCTTTGAATGATGATTCATTTTCTACCACTGATCAGACTTCACCTGCCCTGATTGTGCTTTTATACCGAAGTCCAACATTCAGCTCAGCTGCCCACTATGAGATGCATTGTGGGAAATGCTGTGGTTGACTGTGATGGATGGTAGATCTTCAGGAAACTCTACTAGGATCACAAGAGGAAAGGGATGACCAGAAAGGACTTAATATTGGATAGAAGGAATGTGAGACACCCAGTAGAGTAACCTCCATGGCCTTCCCTTTTCTCTTATTTTCTGAGTGCAAATGACGCTAATGTAAACCTTGTAGGCATGCTGTAGAAAAAGTGCTGAAAGCCCCTCCAGCACTTGTAGTGTTCAAGGATACATGGGTAAAACAAAATATTGCTGCTAAAATCCAGAGATTTTTCCTGGGTAAACTCACACCCTAGAAAACTACTTCTGAATGGATTTCCACCTCCTAGGCTGGCGGTGTGAAGTACAGATGTACTCCGTAACACTTAAGAGTAATATGGAGTGATTTGTTGCAGATTCTGTCACTGCTGGGGGCTGGATTCAGGTGTCTTAGTGTAGGTGCCAAGTTCCACCTCAGACACCCAAGGGTATCTGAGACCCAAGTTAAGCTGGTATAAAACAGGACCGTGATCCTCTGGTTTGGTGCCTGGGAGACAGGGAATATCCTGAGGGCATCTCATTTGCCTCTGGTACCCATGTTGAGGCAAGTGAATGATGCCAGTCTCATTAGACTGATTCTAAGAACCAGTGCACCAACAGCATTGGAGTGCCTGGATGGTGTCAGTGGCCTTTTAATCCTTTTAAATCCAAGTTAGGTTAAAGTTAGAGCACATTCAAGGTCCAAAATAGAAACCAGTTATAAAATTTTATAAAGACATAGGTGTTCAGAAATGAAAAAAATACCAAGCATGTACTATATACTATCGAGCTGCATCCCAGCAGGGTACAGTGTCTCCCCTGAATGCAGCTGATGAACCAGGAGACTCTATGTGCTTTCTGGAAGAGTGTCAGCTGCTTTGCAGTTCTCAGGATCTGACACAAGGGATTGCCCCTTTTTATCACTCTGTCTGTGAATTATTATGGTTTAAATCTTCCTATCTTGGAGATTTTTAGATTTTCAAACCTGTCAGGGAGGAGAATGACCTTCTTATGACCAGTTCTCTCTTTTGACTTCCACTTTTAAAATGCGCATGCCCCTTGGTAGTGGTGAAAGACATTTACCCCATGTCTGGGGGTTAAACAGAGCCTGCTCAAGGATTTAGCTAAATCACTGGTAAAATACTCCTCCGGAGTGAAGGGAAACACCATTCCCCACCTAGTACAGCAATGTCCAAACTTCTGGGAAGCTTATCCATGCAGTAAAGTTTCTGTTTTATGTGTACATGAATGCACTAGTAGTTCCTCGTGGGAATGTATACATCAAAGTAATGTCTATAGATCATTGCTGCCCTTTCCTCCATTGCAAGGTCTGCAACCTGTGCACTCAATGCCAGGCTGTCTTCTAGAGCTTTAGTCCCAAGGCAGCCGCATGGTTGATTAGGAGAGGTGAAGAAATTGCAATGGATCCATGATACCCATCAAGAAAGGTGACTCTACTTCTGAACTGAGCTGTGACTTCCAGGCAGCCTTTTCACCCCTCCTGGGCTTTGGCTTTGTTGTTCACTTACCACGCTTTGTTAAGTGTTTTGAAAGCTGTGATGAAAGGAGCTACCTGGCTGCAGGCTGTCACTGATGATTTATGTTATGTGTTAAATACATTGGCTTTTAACCCTGTGCAGCAGCTTCACACACCCCACCCTTTATCCCCATTCAATAGCTTGGCAGAGTGGGAGAGGGGCTTTAAAAAGTACGGTTGGTATTATAGCAATTTCATCAACCCTCAGGGATGATAAACAGGTAATTGAGTTTTGGCTGCCCTCCCCTGCCCTTGAGTTGCCTCTGTGCTCCACTAACGTTGACATTTCTCTCATAGAAAAGCATCAGCTGTGGATAGAGGTCACAGGCTTCTGAGGATGTCCGCTTCCATGAGCACCACCGATGATGGCCATCACCCAGGGGATGTTGTTATCTCACACATCATACTAATCTCACCCCTGCTTTCCAAGGGCCTTTCCTGTAGATTATATTTCTTAGACTAAGCCAGAGCTATCACTTGTTACATGACCCAGAATAGGCATGCCGGGGATCTGAAGATCCTCTACCAACAGGAAAACCAGCACATGTGATTTCTTGCACTGGAAATCAAAACAGTTAAGAGATCTCGAAAAGTCTAAATGAGTAGGACTCAGCCAGACCCCTGCAGGGGAGTGATGGGCAAGAAATGACTTCGCTGGAGCATATTTCATCTCCCATTAACAGAAATGAGGCAGTGTTCTACTGTGTAATTATTAGTACCTCCCTGGTACGTTCAATTTGAGGGGAATCTCAGTGACCAGTTTAGCTAGTGACCAATTAAAGATTAATTTGCATCTTCACATGAGATTAAAATGTTGGATAGATTAGCTTTTGAAATCTGCTACCTTTTGTGGAAGACAGCATGAAATGGTTGGATGTACACATAACATTTCTCCTTACTAAGAGAGAGGCACTTGCATGAAACTCAAGAAAATCTCTGCTTCACTCAGCACACTTATCCCAGGTGATTAAAGTTTTCATCAGCTTTTCTAGGTAAAGATAATGGTTGTTGCATGGCTTCATTCCAATGAAATGCTAGCTACCGCAGTACGTAGAGTTTATCATGCACATAAGTTGCAATGAAGCAATTTTCATGCTGACCTGTGTTAAATATATTGACTCAGGTATACATTGTAGCACAAGGAATAGCACTTCTCTTCCAGTAACACGCGTATCTATGTTGTCTTAAGAAGTTGAGAAAATACTACTAGCAACACTGACATCGAGCTAGGTGGAGAGTCCCCAGGTAGAACCTATTTGCATAGGAAAAAGTCTCAATCTGTCAACAGTGAAATGTCACGTGGGAAAGAGGCAGTTTTTCATTGCAAAAAAAAATATTGGGCAGTAATTTTTTTTATGCTGCAACATCCAGTGGAGCTGTGCCTAGAAAAAAACATAAAAACTCCATTTGCAGGGCTGAAATGAATGCCTGTTTTTTCACTGGAAGAAGAAGAAGGAAGAAGAAGAAGGAGAAGAAGGAGGAGAAGAAGAAGGAGAAGAAGGAGGAGAAGGAGAAGGAGAAGAAGAAGAAGGAGAAGAAGGAGAAGAAGAAGAAGAAGGANTGGAAGAAGAAGAAGGAAGAAGAAGAAGGAGAAGAAGAAGAAGGAGAAGAAGGAGAAGAAGAATATATAAATAGAATAAAAGATTTATTTTATTGATTACTTGATTGACTGATTACAAGCTGAGATGGAAAAAACAAGTTTAAAAATAATTGACAAGCAGTTTGATCTCACCTACTTTTGAGACTCAGGAGGATTCTCGGTCCACAGTCATTTATATTATTTTATATTTTTGACCTAATTTACGATAAGTAATATGTAAAATTCTGAAATTTCTTGTCTGTCAGGGAACCAGTGGTTTCCTAGCAGTAAATGGGATATGCATATTTAACATGCATGCGCACACGTCCACACAAAGTAGGGGCCCAGCACTATATCTCAGAAGTTCTTTTTATAGCCCAGAATATTAAATATACTGCACTTTAAACATATATTTTTTTCTGAAGCTTGAGCTGAGCTTGTCACAANAGTCATTTATATTATTTTATATTTTTGACCTAATTTACGATAAGTAATATGTAAAATTCTGAAATTTCTTGTCTGTCAGGGAACCAGTGGTTTCCTAGCAGTAAATGGGATATGCATATTTAACATGCATGCGCACACGTCCACACAAAGTAGGGGCCCAGCACTATATCTCAGAAGTTCTTTTTATAGCCCAGAATATTAAATATACTGCACTTTAAACATATTTTTTTTTCTGAAGCTGACAGCTTGTCACAGCCTCCACTCCATCAAAGGAAGTTATATTATTTTTTTGCTCTGCCGGCTAAGCATTTTCAGGCCGTCTTGGTGCCTGGATGAAAGATGTTCCCTCTGAGTCAGCAGCATGCTGTTCCAGCATTTTGCAAGGGGTTTTCTCCTGCTGGCAAAGCCAGGTAAAATGTGGTCCGAGCTGTCTGGGGCTGCCTGCCTGCTGAGTATATGCAGCTGTCCTTGTTTGATGAGGCTGGGAATGATGCCTCTGAATATCAAGCTCGGGGCGTTTTAAACACTAACTCAGCATGTGGAATTGGAGGCACTTTTGGATGCACCTGCTGTATTTGGGTTCATCCCAACCAAACCTGCTTGCCAATATGAACAAAACTGAACACTAGTGAAATGTAGGCTCTCTTGGCTCATCTCCATCTGAACTTTGGATCTTAGGGGTCCATATCACAGCTGAACACTGGAGACAGGATTACCACTTGGGTCCTTAGTGAGAAGGACGGACCACTGAACACCTCCAGGCTTGGGATCCTGAAGGTCTCAGTTGAGCCCTCAGCTCCAAGTGGTTGGGTAAATCATTTAATTGCAGCAATCAATGAGATAACACCCCCTTTATTTGTACAGAGGGTTAACTTAGAAGCAAAAATACCCTCCACGAGGGGGGCGCAATCTGTTGAAACCCTTAACACCATGATGATGTAGATGGTGTAAGATTTGCTTTTGGTGCTCATATTAAGGGCATGTTTCCTTCTGTTCACATATGTGGGTGTTTGTGCAAAGAAAACAAGGACCGTCTGCATGATCCCCTGACGACAAAATTTGTCTCTAGCAGCTTGGACCCCTTCTTTCCTCCCAGGATTTTCGCAATGGGTGGATAGCAAGAGGGAAGTGAAGAAGTACAACAAGACAACAAATAAAGCCTGAAATTCTCAATATGCTTTAATTGTGAAATAGCAATGTTAATGACTCCTTAGCAATAAATTGGGAAATTAATTAGCATATCATTTGCAGAATGGAGCATCACTTTTCTTCCATTTTCATTTTTCTACTGTGGTTAGGGCCTGTGATGCTATCAATGCTCATGTCCAATCTAGTTAAAACTGTAATAACTCTTGAGAAGTGATGATTTTTTTTTTTTAATTGCATGTAGATTAAGAGAGGCCAATAGCTCTCAAGGTCGTGTGATTCTTTTGCTGGGTATTTCTAATCCTCCTGTTAAGAATCTGTGTATGTGTGTGAGAGAGACTTTCCCCCCCCGGACACTTCTTGAATTATTTTTTCTTTTTTTTTTCTTTTTTTCTTTTTTTTTCAGATATATTTATAAATTGTCAAGGTTTTTAAAGGGACAACACTTCGGTCCACGATGGAAATTTTCTTCCAGACCACCTTGGTAAGTGCTGGTATGGAAATCTGATATTCTTCCCACTAGATTTTGTGTTGCTCCTGTGTATTATTAGGAAAGGTCAGTTCCCAGGAGCAAAGTGGGCTGTATGGTTTGCTTGAAACAAATTCAGTATCCTGAATTCATGCCTATCCAGGCAGCAAAAGTCATCTCAGGCTCCGGTATTGTTTTCTTTGGTGGCAACCTCAAGGAACAAAAATCAGGTAGGAATAGACTGCTTAGTTTCATACGGAACAGCAAATATTAAACAACCTTATTCCTGCAAGGTTCAGGATAAAATGCATGAAGAGCTTCAGGAATAGAATCCCAAACCCATAGCCTCTCCAAGTGGGAGACACTTTATTGGTGTATTAGTTAGGCAAGGATGGGAGAATGTCATATATTTTGAATTTTTTTTTTTTTTTGAGATATACGGATTATAGTCAACAGATATCTTTCTCAAACCATTCTAAATACACATACAGCACAACTTACCTCCACCTTTATTTTACTGAACAGAAAATGAGAAAAATTGTTCCAAATTCAGATCCCTCCCTAAAACAACCTGCAGCCTAAATCCTCTCCTCCCAGGCATCTGTTCTCACCTGTTTCCTGTCCAAACATCATAAGTTACTACTTTTCACATAGACCTGCGGAGAACCACTAGCTTACTACGGCTGGTAGCAAAGCAGGACTTTTCTCTGTGCTGGGGAAGTTGTCTCTTTATTGGCACAGACTTTCAAGCAAATGCAAGTCAGGCCCTCAAGATTCAAGAGCATGTGACAGCAAACCTGTGTCCCAGAGCCCATCTCTCAACTTGTCTGGCCCCATCCTCTGCTCTATCCATGTTGCTCACAAACACACTGGCAACCAGCCATGCCACTTAGGCAGCTGGGCTAAGTCTGAGATGTGTCTCTCAAGATTAAGGATAATCAGCTGGGAGGTGATACATCATATTGGAGACTCCTGAATCTCAGCCTCTTTGGATGCTCTGATTTAAATCAGCTTCTTACAGCTGTTCATGGGTCACTGAGATGTGGAAGAGACAGAATGCTCTTTCCCTTGCCTTTCCTCATGTTGTCTCTATCAACAAAATGATAACCAAAGGTATTGATTCTAGTTCAAAAAGCCCTACAGTGTCAGTTCTTTGGAGGTTGTGTTGAAGAATTGTCCTTTCCTGATTCCCTCCACTGTAGGCATTTGCAGTGTTGCAGATAGGGTTCTGGGCTGGACTGAACTTTCCTCTACTATGGTCTTTCTTATCTTCTGACATAAAGACTTTCTTACATATTCCCTCAAGCCCCTCAAAATGCGCTGCACAGGGAGATTTGATAAAGGTAAGTTTTACTGCAGGAAAGAATAGGGACAGCACACCCTGTCCCAGGCACTTCAACTGTCTTACAGACAGGGTTCAGAAAGTCATGAAAGTGCCTTTTGGAGCATTTCTTTAGAAGCCGATGGGAGAAGTTGCAGCTCGACACCCGCAGTTATTAACACTAAGTACATTTCAATTTCCATTTAAGGGGCAAGGAAGCATCATGTTATCACTCATTTTTGCCTTTGATTAACTTTTGCTTTAAAATATAAACAATAAATGAAAATACAAGATAGCCAGTATAAACAAAATGATGCAACATCCTGAAAAATTAAATGCATCAAAATGTCACCACTGCATAGCCCTTGCCATGGACCCCAATTCTGATCTCAGCTTTACAACAGTGTTATGCTGTTGGTCTGATGCAATCTAGACACTTCTTTTTAGGCTTCAACTACCTTTATTCACATCAGCCAGATGTAGCTAAAGGCTATGTGAGCAAAACCTGAAGGATTAGGGTGATCGTGGGGCCAGATTGCTTCTGTAGCAGGAAAGGGAGAGGAAAACCAGGGACAGAAGAAGGCTGAGGAGCCATTGGAAGAGCCCAACAGAGCAGGGGTGGGGAAGGGCTTGAGAGATACTCTTGATGGAGGAGAGAAAGCAGAGGGGCGTATGTGGGAATTTATTGTTTTTACACCAGAAGCACATCCCACTCTACTCTGGGTGCAACAGAAGCCAGCTTGTCTTGCCAACTCTTTAACGTGGCAAAATTCTGTAATGAGACCATATTTTGCTGTCCCAGAAAGCCATTCCCTCCACAGCAGGCTGTGACTGAACTGACTAACTCTACTCTGGGGGAAGGTTTTTAGACTTGGTGCAATGCTCTTCAGTCCCAAAGTAGGATCTCTGTGTCATATGGCCCCATGCCCTTTGGGTCACTCTTTACATGCCCAGTCTTTATCATCTTTCTTTGGGCATCCAACACTGGTCCCTGTCAGAGGCGGGATGTGGAGCCAAATGGACCTTTGATCTGGCCAGCCTCTGTCCCACTCTCCACTGTGCAGTGCAGATATATGCACTGAGTCAGAACAATCTACACAGTCAGTCCCATGCTCTACAACCTTGTACCTTGGCCTGGATGCGATTGCTGCAACTGTGTCAGAGAAAGCCCATTGCAGCTCCACTGGAGTCCTTCTGCCACAGAGAGGAGAGGAGAAAAGGCCCTTTGTGGCTCTCAGGGATCTGAAGTGTATAGCCTGGTGTCACAAGAATCTTCCTGGGTTTTGCAACAAAATCCAAAAGATGCAGTGTTGGAAGACAGAAGTTTCTGGGAGTGCTTCCAGCAGAGTGCATGTGAATTTTAACAATCGCTTGACAAAATCTCCTAAATTAAATTTGCTATTTAAAACCTCATGGAAATAAATTAAGCTGATAATCCATGCATTAAAACCAAAGTAAATCAGACCCCTTGAGAAGCACTTTCTAAAGAGGAAATCACAACATAACATCTCTAATCTGCGAATTATCGACATGCTGGCGCAGTAGAGCTACAAGAGTGTCAGACCACAGAGCAATTCTCTGTTATCCAACACCCCATCTGTAATAGAGGTTTCATCTCCAGCTTGTCCATACAGAGATGTTCAAGAAAATAAATCCATGCTAATAGTGATCAGAATAGGCTCACTATCTCACAAATTTGGAAGCCTGGTCTGAATTTAGGGGTGTGTGACTATGCATCTGTGTGGGTTGCTGTGTTCTGTGCATCCTCTCCAGACCAAAGGTTTTCCTATTATGCCCTCTGGAAGTGTACTGGCTGTAGAAAACTTGCCTTGTGGTACAAAGCTCATCTCACCGGAGTCTCTGAATGTCCTCAGGGCACACGCTAATATTTTCTTCGGATTAAATGTGTTCTGGTTGAGGCAACAACAGGTTTCAATAAGGTGCGGGGGTGGTACAGGTTCTGTTATAGTTCCAAGTGATTTTACTTGAAAGTTGAGTAGGGCAGAGAAAGATCAATCTGTTTAAAGCAGATTTGGCAGTTTTAAAATTCATTTGACTTCAGATTTGAAACAGAAAAGACTCTAATGTTGGTGTAACTCTGCCAGAAGTTATAGGGACCCTGACACGCTGCCCACGATCTCTGGACTGAAAAACTTGGAAAAAAACACCCATTGTGTAATTCCTGGAGACGCTTGTCCAAAAACCATGGGACATGGAAGAACTAGCACACAATATGAATGCAAGGGCAGTGAGTAGCCATGCCAGGCTGCACTAATGAAATATTATAGTCTGCTTTATCTTATCTGGTANATTTTATTTTATTTTATTTTCATTGGGGGAGAAGGGGGTGGTAAACATTCACCTGAAGAGGGAGATATCTGAACATTGTGTACTTCCCTTGGTAAAGCCATCCCAGCTTAATTAACACTTATTCAGTACTGGAGAGTAAGCCATGTCTTAATAATAATTGCAAACGATCTAGCAAGAAAAGAGAAACAGAGCAGCAAGGTCCTTTTCCTGACTCTGCACTTCTGTGTGACTTTTGTCTGTTTTCCTTAAGGGTGTGAGGTTTGGGGGAGTGAACCTGGCACAAGAAGACACGTCTTAGCTTGGGCAGGGTCTGGGCTGGTGATTCTTGCAAGGGTGGTGTTTTCTTCTTTTAAACAAAGAAAGAGAAAGCAAAAGTCAAGAGTCTGTTAAGCAGAAGTTGTCGTTGGCAGTTCCTTGAAATGCAGCAGCTGGTTTCGCCTTCGTTAGTTCCCTAATGAAAGTTTTTCAACANACCCACATTCCCACCAGGAGACCAGCTCAATTCAGGCCAAACTGCAGGTAAATCTGAGTTAGTAAATAAGGGTGGCCACATATCCCGAATTGACCAGAACAGTCTCAGACTGTTAGTATCGCGTCATGCCTTTTGCTTCTGATATTATTCTATTTTGACTGTTCAGCCAGGGCACAGTATTTTCTGTGTCTCCTGCAAGCTCTGGAAACTTTCACACTCCTTCTTGTGTGGTAGGAATATAGGTGCGGGAATATGAGGTGGGAATATGTGATGGGAATGTGAGGAGTCTGTCTTTGCTAATTTCTGAATTCATAATATCATATACTTCCAAAGATAACTTCTGCTCTCTCAGGAGCTCTGCATTCCCCTCTAACCTTCCCAGGACTGCTGTCTCCCGAAAACTAAGGTGTTTCATGTGTTTCCCCATCTCAGGATTTCCTGGTGAAGGATGGCAGAGAAAAGGACTTGCCTTTTGAGTTGCTGTATTTGGTCACATTATGCTTTACGTTGCTCACTAAATATGGTTCAGTGGTCTGTTAAAATTAATTTCGTATTAATTGTTTTAAAACCAACAGCATCCTGCGCTGCCTTGGGTGAACGATTGCCTTTCTCTGCTGGGAAATAATTTTAGCATTTCATTTGGAAAAAAGTAATTAACTGCATGGGTATGCTTAGTTGAGTAAGTCATTACAATCTCTGACTTATGCAAATGAGATTGTTGAAGTATAATTCCAACTGAGATAACTCCACACATACATAAACTTTTAATTTGAACAGTCCGGCAGAATATTTGTGTGCAAATAAATGTTGTTCATGGGTCAATTTATAAATCTCAATTGCATAATCAATTCCCAATGAGCAGAGAGCTTGTGATGCAACGGAGTGGCTCTGTGAGTTCCCAAGGATTTTTCCCGGCACGTCAGTTGATGGTTAACATGACGTATCCACTGGTTCAGACATCCTTGTGCTCATTTTACAGCTGCTGTACCATGAACATGCTTTCAGGGTCATTCTCCTCATATTCTGACTGCCTTAATTATGGTGTTTATTATATGTGTTATGAAGATACAGGTGGCCATGCTCATGGATTTTAGTAGTTTATTACTGGGTTCTAAGTAACTGTCCAGGACTTCTTTGTTCCAACAAGTTTAAACTTTTAAGTTTCTGTTATTAATTTTTTTTCCCTTGTTAATCATATTCCTTCAGCATGTGGCTTTTTTTGCTCCTGAAACACAACATTATTATTCAGCTTTCTTGGCCAGGTTAAAGTGATAGATGCCGAGACTAAATATGCACAAAGAAAGAGCTAGGAAATTATTTTTCTCTAGTTAATTAATTGCTTACCCCAAATACTCTTTCATTTACCCTGAAACCACTCACGAACTTGGAGAAAAGAATATTTTGGGGACAGATTCCTAAAACAAAGGAACAGATGTTCCTTCTTTGTTCTCCACAAATGATGCTGTATGGATATTGGCATTAGGTCAGATGCATCCCTATCTCTTTCCAATTTGGAAGAATTACATTTTATAATAGGGGCCTGAGTTAAACCGAGGGTCTGATGTCTCTTTAGAAATCCCTGAGTTTGGAAAACCCTATGCTAGAAGGGCAATAGATTTCTGTATGATTTGACATATCATCCTCTGGGGTAGTGATTTGGCAGGACTTAATCTTTTTCTACCTACGATGTAATCAGGAGCTTGCATTTGTCTTATCCTCTTGACTGATGAACATGACTCTGAATAGAAGAAGAGATGAGCCCTTGGATGGAGGAGGTGGAGAGCTGGGGAGTGAGGCAATTGTGGATGGCAGTGGCCAAAGCTCAGATATCTCCCTGGGAGAGCCAATCTCCTCTGACAAGCCTGATTAAAGGAGAAATGGTTTTGGAAGGATGAAGTCAGTGACTCTGACCAAGCTGCTACTTCATTTACAGAGCCAGCTCATCGGTGCCTTGCGCTGAGACTCTCGTAACAGTAGAGAGCTGTTAACAAGAGATACTTAATCGTCTCTGGCTGACAGGGAGCTGCCAAGCCACTTGGCAGCTCAGAAAGCCTTTCTGCACTCCCAGAAAGACAGGTCTTTGCAGATGCTGAGGTTTCAAAAGGAGCAGTCATTCCCAGCAGAGTCAACAGACTTGATTTTCAATTTGTGCTTCTTTTGAACACAGCAGACCATCTGCCTTATGCATATAGACCAGGTCCACAAATTACTGGATCAGAATTAATACTTGGGGTCATTCACATCTGTGACAGCTCTGAATTGTTTAGGCTTAGGTAAATGAAAGAGGGAAAAATAAACATTAACAGTAAAACCATCCTTTGGCACTGACTACAACTTCTGAGTTGAGGGGTCCACCTTCTGCGGAAGAATCTCCTGGCTGTAGCCCATATTCAAAGATGGGTGCAAGGCTTTCTCTGCAGTCAGGAGCTGTACCCTAATTACTGAACTGTCATTTTATTTTATTTTATTTTATTTTATTTTATTT
>VXAL01007256.1:402259-412533 GCA_013399475.1 Chauna torquata | reverse complement strand
AAAAAAAAAAAAGTTTCTTAGAGAAAGAAATCTTGTTGCAAGGTCAAGCTGAGACTGTTGCTGCTTTAATAAACACCTCAATTTGTCTCTGATTAATTCTAAATAAATTTGAGGACAGACTCGCCTGTGTGATAAGTGATTTTGAGCAAGTGCTGTTGACCCATTGAGATGATTGAGATTAAGGGGAGAAAGAGATGAAGAATGGGGCGAGATTAGAAACCCTTTGTCACACAGATTAGGACCTAGAAGGGGAAGGATGACATAATCATTTGTCATGTGCTGGAGGTGAGAGGAATGAATGAGAGTTTATGAGAAGATGGCCAGAGACTTGGAGTGTAGCTGAGCTGCTCAGTAGGCAAAGCCAGTGCAAGCTATAAGAAAGCATACAGTGTGGCTGCATGAAGCTCATTTGTGCCCATTGGAATGGCAAAAACATGGGAAAGCAGTGGAAACTAGTGGTCCAAGTGATCCATTGAATGTGTGCAATCATATTGCAGGAAGGGATGACTAACATCATGCGTGGGGCTCATCTGTGGGACTGGCATAAGTCCTCCTTAGTGTAGTTCTGGGAGAGCAGAGTCTTTCAGTTAGACAAATTTATTGTCTCCAGGGACAGCCTGGGTATACAAAACAAACAGCAGCCATATCCAGCAGAAGATCAGCCCTGTGGTTTTCCTGCCTGGCACACAGTACAAAGGATTGCCACCAGACCAATTATGGCAATGCACTGTGAGAAACAAGAAGCCCCTTCAAGACCTTTGATGGTCCTGCCAAAGACCATGGGGGTGTTTCTCTCTCATCATCACACAGTGTTAATAGACAAGACCTCTATACAGCTCAGATCTCTCCTTTGAGTTAAAAAGATGTAGTTACTACCTGGCAGAATAAGTAGACTGTAATGGAGACCATTATGGTCAAAACCCGCTGACATCCTTTAGATACCCTCATTAGAGCCAAAGATGTTATTAAGGGTGATGGAACTGGGAAGCAGCTATTACATGACATAAAAGGAAATGGAGTCAGAGTGGAAATGCCCACAAAGCTGAGGAAAGGGAGGGAAAGGGGTGCTGTTACTTAGGATATTTAAAATCGTCCAGATATATACTGGAAAATGGCTCCAGGGAATGAGTCTTTGCTGCCTTTCTGTTCTCAGTATCCTAGAATTTCTTTCCAGCTCAGATAGCAAGGATTTTTACATATTCAGGAGCATTTCATTCTGTGAAAAAAAAATGGAAACAGGGCTTTTTTTCAAAGTCTATAAACTTATTTTAGTCTAGTAAAATTATGTAACAATGTATTCCCATCCCCCTTTAAGGAAAATTAATTACAACAGCTTTTTTTTTTTTTTTTATGAATGTCTTAATCAGACCTTTGCCTATTAACAGAAACACTACAGAAATTCAAATCATTCCCATTAACAGGTGAGAGATGTTTGCTAATGACCCAAACACTGAGTCTTATATTAAAAAGTCTTATGAAAATTTATTACTCTCTATAAAAGCAATGACTTATTCAAAAGCAGGAGATGATATTGTGTGCAGGCAGGGAGGGGGTCTGTATAAAGTTACTGGGACTGGTACATTTGCAAATTGGCTCTTGAGGGCAAAAAATAAATATAGCAGAACTCTGAAGAAAATAAAATAGCATGAATCATAAAATCAAAGCAATGCAGTGGAGCTGCAGAGGACACTGCAAACAGATAGGATAACAGAAGGAAATATTGGCTTAGGCATAAATAGCTCTTAATAAATCATCAGCCAACGTGAGCAGGGCAGCACCATCCTAACCGAAGATAATGACAGCTGGAAACACCTTGCTGGTGCTTGTGCATTCACTGCATACCCAGTCTGTAGATCTAGGAACGTGCTGGAAGGGTCTCTGAGCCTGTTCTGCGTTCACTAGGAATGTCACTGGCCAAAGAGAAAAGCAGGCTTCAGCTGAATTGATGTCCCTCTCTAGGGTGACTGCTGCAGACTTGGGCTTGAGAAGACATTTAAGGCCACATGCTTCTGCCTGCTATGTTAACTCCCTAAGATTACGCACCAGCTATGGTGTTTTAGGGCTCTGTTTCTCATGCCACGACCTCTTACGATACTCCTTCCTATGTGGTGTTTTGGTAGCCAGAAGTTTTCACCGCAGCTCAGTGCCTTCAGGAGCTAATGAGGCCTTAAACCCTGAAGCAGATTTCTGGTGAAGGAGAGCTGATTGCCTGACACAGCCAGAGACTAGATTCAATGCAGCCACCAAAACAACGTGTAACTCACAGTTCTACTCCTAAAAACACAGGATTATGTTTCTTTTGTTTCTTTTTTTTCCTTTTTTTTCCTTTTTTTTTTTCTTTTTCTTTTTTTTCCTTGAGGATGCTTCAGATATATGGAGAACTCACATCAAAGATGTAGGTGGGAAATTCCTGCTGATCCACCATTGGGAAGCACTGTCCTGCTCTGGGAGGAAAATAGATCTAAGCCTTAAGGGGACATTCCCTAAAACACCATAAATCATGTAGCTTTCACAAAGCTAGCTTAGTGATCCCAGTTTTCCTACCATGGGTATTTCTCTAGAGCTAGGAAACAATTTTTAAAGATATAGGCCATGACATCTCTGAGCAAGTTAAGAGGGGGAGAACATATATTTATACCTAGACCGTGATGATTGCTAACCTTAATGAGACTGGGAATAGATGGGGATCCCAGCCCTCAGTTCCAGTTTCCTCAGGGAAATCTAGCCATGAATTATCCAAAGTAGATGAAAAAACCATGATACCTGGAATAAGACATAAGTTCTGCATTGTGGCTCTTACAGGGTGTTGGGAGTGGAAATCTGTGTCCAGGACAAGGCAGGTAGCCAGAGTATATGAGCACACTGGGCCCTCTGGTCCAAAAGTCAGTGAGGTGTTGTTACTGTGAGTGTAAATATTTGAGAAGGAAGGAAGGGAGGAAAAGAAGAAGATGCACGTCATTTTGCAATCAATTTAGTAGAAAAAAAGGAAATAAGAGATTAAAACTCCTGCACTCTAAATTTTATCTGCCTTCGATAGAGCTGTCATGTTTAACACAGCTTTTTTGTTTAACAAAAATGATAAGGTAGGCCATGAATTTTAATAAAACAAACAACAGCACTAGGACTGATTGGATTGCTTCAATGTTTCATTTTGTCCAGTAACCTTGAGAAAAACAGCATCTGGATTAATATGTAAATGCATTTTCCACCCTGGCTGTGAACATAGTGACATTGTAATAGAAAGCAATGAAAAAGTTAGCGCTGATGGATAGCTCCAACTGCTCAGCTGGTTAGCCTATTTAGAAAAACATTAGCCTGTGAACAGGCTACTTACCACCATGTTCGCAGTGTTTTATGACCCCAAACGCACATGTACTTTCGAATGTCTACAAGTCATTCATCACTCAAAGCAAATCCCAGTGTTTTGCTTGAGAATACCAAAGCTCCCAAAAAGAGTAAGTAGAGCAGGGCAGTCAAGATAGGAAGTGATTGGCTCTGACAGTGATAAAAAGGGTGTTAGGTCAGTACTGGTCTGCCTGGGAGATGTATTTATAGGCTGACTAGCACTAACCAGCGTTGATGGGGATCCCTTGAAGTCTGCAGACTCTAGATGAGAGCAGCTGGAGGAGAGTCGATGCCTTTTCCTAAAAGCATTCCTGGACATCCAACTTAAAGCTTTATAGGGACCATAAGGACACAGGCATGTGAGTCGGGCAGCACAGTCTTCAGGACAATGAAATAGCCATGGTGATACGTTCTGCCAATGTCAGTGCCCAGGAAAGACCTGCTGACCACCATGAGGGAAGGAACAGGGTAGGCAGGAAGGACTTTCTCTCTGTGAAACCCTCCACTACCCTGGCAGAATAAGAAACTCATATCCATGCCTTTGCAACGCGTGCATTATATTGGACTTCTGTAGTGGCACATCTGCTGTCCTGATCTGTGAGTTTAGAAGTGATTTTGGTTTGAGGCCCATAACAGTCTCTCCACAGGATTGCTTGCCTGGCCTTTGAAGGCATTGTTTTTGTCTGTGAACAAAGATCCTGGCTGATCTTGCATTACCTGGGAGTGGTAGGTCAACTTCTGGTGTTGCATTGGCTGATTTCTGGATCTCCGTGATAGTGAGAGATCCAGCTGGAACAGGCTGTCCTGGCAGGCCCCGGTGTGTGTACAAGCCATACCGTAACCTCATACAGTAACTGCTGCACCTACAACAATGATACCATGCCACTTCTTCACAAGGCTGTCCATGTTTTTGATTTATAGATCCCACACAATGGTACATCTATCATTTCTTAAGGCCAACTGTTGTGCAGTGATGGGTAGCTGTTACTTCAAAAAGTACATGCTTCCTAGTGTGAATGTTTCATTAAAATTCTGGTGCCTTAAATTCTCCTTGGCAATGGCCTTCACTTCTTGTCCTCAGCTTGGTTTTGATGCTGTAGGGTTCCGTTAAATAACTGCTGTGATCCACCTCAGGTGTGCTAGCAAAAAGCCTTGCTGTATGAAGTCTGAATAAGCCTGGTAGACTGGAGGAATTGCATACACCTAGGTAATTCTCATCATTATCATAATGGGAATCAGCATTAGAAAAAAGTGTCAAAATGTTACTGTGAAAACAGAAGATCACTGCCAGGCGGGGAGAGATGGTGCACCCCAGAACCGGGTATGTTAGGTAACAGTAGCTGAGGGATGTGACAGGCTTACAGCAAGCGTGTGGGAGACTCCGATGCATCTGGAGGTTGGGGCAGGCTGTACGCCAGCTTGTGGCACTAAGCCACTGAGCAAATGCCTCCTGAGCAAAATGGCATTGCCAGGGTGCTGTAAGAATAGCACAGTCCTGCAACAGGCTGGGCAGCTGGCCACCGGTTGGCCATCCTGATAGCAGCACAGATAGACTTGGTCTTTTAAAGACCATGAAATGGCTTGATTGCACTGTTCTTTCTCTTTCGGGGCAGTGTTTGGGATTGCCTTGCAACTCCTGAATTTCTAGGAAGAATTTCTGCTTTTCAGGATTTTCATTCTTTTCATTTCAGGATAGGGTTAGGCTGATCAAACACCTTGTCAGGAAGTTGAGATAGCAACTTAGAGATCAGAACAGGTCAGAGATCAGGCTTGTTTGAGCTAACATACACTTAGTAAGTGATAAAGGTTTCTGTACTGCTAAGTGAGGGACATCACTGAAAAGAGTTGGTGAAAGGAAGAACAGGTAATCACCCAGGTTTGATCTAGGATAAGGAGTTGGCGATGTTGTAATGATTAATGTTCAACAGTTGATACACATGGCTTAGCCTCAAGGCTATACACAACTTGTGGAAAAGAAGTCATGACAGGAACTAGCAGACAGTGGTATTACAAGTGCATGTAGGCACCTTCCAGGTAACCAGTGAACCCTTTGTTCACTTGAACACAGTTTACAGATACACAGCAAGACAAGAGAGAAGATAACATCTACTGCTGTCTTATCTATTTATATATTCGCTTTCTATTAGAGACTAAGAAGTTATTGAAATGACTCCAATATCCGATATCATGCAAGACCATCATCAGACTGAGAGCACAAATGTCCTGAGTTCCCTTGCAACTCCTGTCATCACTGAGCACAGCATCTCTCAGGCTGGGGAGGCTGTGCGGAAGGTGGATGCAGAAAGTGTCTCTCCAGAGTCCAAACAGTCTTTTTCTCCTTGCTAAAATTAGCAGCAAGACATTGTTTTTTGTTGTCAGGGGGGAAGTTTTGTGCACTGAAGACAATAGACAAATAACTATCTGCACCAGCAACCCGTCTTATTATAGCCAATTTATTATACCAAGCAGCTGCAGTGGAAGCTTTGGTGGAAAGCCTGGTCCCATTTCAGACCACCTGTGAGAAAATGTATGTCAGCCCTGTTTTCAGCCTGTTCACTAGGACAAGTGGGAATACTTGCTACTTCTTCCCGCACCTACTTTAAAAAAAACAAAAAACAAAACAAACAAAAAAAGAGATTGATATGTGTTGTATTTGCTAGTTTGAACAGAAGAGAATAGGCATGAACATGAAATTTTTCACATCTGTAAATTTGCCTTTTGCCTCCCACCACATTTTAAGCAGTGTAGACAGCTGTGTCCATCACCTACCATTACAGATCATGAAGAAAGAAAAAGTGAACACCTTCTTGCCATCAGAGGCAGTGGACAATAGACTACTTTCAGCACACCCCATGGTGCAAGGGTCTTCAGCTCAAGAGTCTTCAGGCTGGAAAGGAGACAGTTAAGAAAGTGTATGAAAGAAGTCTCTAAAGTAGTTAAGTAGTCTAGAGAAAAGAGATGGGGAAGAACTGTCCACAGAATCTTCCAGTGCTAAAGCTGAGTGCTTGAAGGTGGCAAATTCAGAACAAAGAAAATAGATCGGTCCTTCATAAAGCCTTATCAAGCTGTGGAGGTCTTTGCTGCAGATGGCTGTGGATGTTGCACATTTACAGGAGCCCACAAAGCAGCGGGGCAAGCCCGTGGAAGAAAAATCATTTAGGCCTCCAAAATTCAAAGATAAGACACTTGACTCAGAAGCTGGGAGAATAGCCCAGGAAGGAGGAGACACTGGACTACATGGACCTGTGGGCCCACTTGGTGTGACCAGTCTTAATTTCTGTTTTGTTTTAGCATGCTGCGTCACTGAATCAAGGACCACTCCTGACATAGTTTTAATGGACCTGGCACTAGGTGGTCAAATGGTAATAGCAAGTCCAAAACAACATTTCTTTTCTCTATATTTATTCATTACAGATAATGATTCTCAGGCCCATACCTGAAAACACGGTCTGGTTTGTTTTGCTCTGGGTTGTAGATTTTAATTCTGAGTGTTAGTTTCACTTTGGATGTCTCATTAACAGGGTGACATTTGCCTATTAGATGAAAATGTTCAACACAGATTTCCTTGTTGCCACGTTGTTGTCATCTTGTCTTTTGTCATCATGGCTGATGGATCAACTCATTCTGATCTGCTACCCTTTTTTTGCGATGCCATTATTATTGTGTTCTCTCTCTCTTCCTCTTTCTTTTTTTAGGCAGTAATAAAAAAAATAAATAAAAATGAAATACACAAAGTATAAACTGCCTTTACGACTGAATGAGTTCCTTGCTGCATTAAGCAATTTCTTTTGTGCCAGCACCTCTTGTGAATGTTCAGGATGTTCTCCTGATGTATTCATGAGAGCTACTTTGCTGCGATCATCGCATGCATGGCTGCCTTTTTTGAAACAAGCTCATGATTATTGATATCTGGGATTCTTCTTTTCAGCTTAGTAGCCAGGAGGGGGTGTCCGTGCCTTACAAATCAGCTCTCTTTCAAGGCTGGTGGCAAAACAACTTCTAGCAGGCACTGCACTGTAAAATGTCTCGTCTCTTTGAGCTGTACAGAAAGGAGGGAGTGGTGGGGAGCAGCACCAACATGACAGCAGAAGTGGGAGCTGCTCCAGAGCTGCAAGAACGGTGGAGAAGGCGGCTGTAGGGAGCAGCACAGGAGAGGCAAGAAGAGAAAGGGAAGAGGAAGGGGATTCCCAGGATGCAACAGAACATACCTGATAGATCTTCTTTGTGCTGTTCTTGATCCTCTTCATTGCTTTACATTTGGCCCCAAGATGTCCAGCTGGGACTCCTCAGCTCAGTTGACATACATGTGAGCTGTTGGGGTGAGCGTTCTTCCTTGAACTTTGTACTGTATTCAGCTGTTTTCAGCAGAAGAGTCAAGAAACATCTATAATCTACGGTCAAGGTTGGAAGGGATCTCTGGAGGACATCTGGTCCAACCCCGCAGCTCAAGCAGAGCCACTTGGAGCAGGTTGCCCAGGACCATGACAGAATCTCTGCCTGACCTGAACATCCAGGCTCCAGCTATAATCAGTGGAGATCCAGTCAAAAGAGGCTGTGGAGCTTGGAGCATGACTTCTCTGACCAGTATAAACATCTCTGTTAAAGGAGATGAGCTGCTTACCAAAATCCCTTCACGCTAAAGGGGACTTGCCCAGATGGAGATGCCTCCTGTGAGCGCTATCTCATTCATTTGAGGTTTCCCACCTCAAGAAGAAAGTCTCAGCTCAAATCTGTTTAAACTTGCCATCTAAACTGCAGGCATTGCCCTTGAAAACTTTGTCCTACATATATCAAACTTCCCATGCTGGTGCTGGAAGTAGAGTCTGTTGGGCCATACATAATTTCCGGACTATACAAATAGCACTCTCCAGTCACTCTTCCTGTGGAGCACCCTGGTTATAGCTAAAATCTGTAAAAGTGGTTCAGGGCATTAGAAACATGAAATCCAGTTTTCAGAATGGGATATCTGCCTACATCGAAATACTGAGGTACTCTGGAACCCTAAAATACTAACTGCTGGAGAAGATTTTTGTCTTTAACTGCTTTGTGTACACCTTGTACTTAGGAACTTATGTCTAAGTAATGGTCACATCCCTAAATCCAGTCAAGTACCCTGAAAATACCCTCAATCTCTGTATGCCTCAATTTACCGTCTGCAAAATAGGCTTAATACTCCACAGGAAAAATAGCTAGTGGCTGCACTGACAGTCTTCCCTGGGTAAATGCACAGAGAAAGTCTGGCTCCCTCTCTCTCCATTTCTGTCAGGGCAGGAGCTCCCAGGCTGCCTGATAAATACAGAAATGAGAATTATTTCTAGCTGTGCTAAGTGCTCAGTGCATATCTATGAGGAAGGCTGATTTTGAACCTATCTGAGAGGCAGGTGCAGCAGTCAGGAGTGTCCAAGGCAGTGGCAGAGGTTCTGCATGCTCTTTTCCAACCTCCTGCTTCAAGGCAGTATGTTTTCCAGAAAATGAAAAGGGGGCCTCTCTCCTTTGGGCTGGTGTCCCTGGCAGACCCAAGACACATGCCAAGCCTTCTCCTCATGTTATGCATTTAGCAAGGAGACTATATGGGATAGAGCTATGATACCACTGTACCCTTAGCAATACTTATTCAAAGGGACACAACCTTCCCTTGTGACACGGGGCTCTGCAAGGAAAACTATCATGCCAATGAAAATGGTACTTGCTGGCTGAATTGGTGGCTTTTCAACTTATCTGTCAACTTCAGAGTAGTGTCCGTGCTCTTCACGTGGAAGATAAACTAGTAAAGCTTGTCATCTCCTGTTTTCAATAAAGATCTCTTGGAAACACATCTTGAGATAGAGATATTTCCTGCTGTCCTCTCTGGTGTATCTAAATTGGTATGAGAACATCACCCAAAGGCATCAATTTAATCAAGGCTGCAATGTGTTAGGCACTGTATGTTCATCTGGGAAAAGATGGTCTTTGCACTGAAGATCTGACAATTTAGCAAGAGAGAACAGCCAGAAGATGCCTCATTAGGCTTTTTTTTTTTTTTTTTTGAGATAAGGAACAAGAGGGATTAAGCAAACTACTGGTAACACAGTCAGTCTGTGCCAAAGCTGAGAAACATCAGTTCAGAGGAGGATGAAAATAAAACACTGGAAGAGTTGTGCCACCTTGAAAAATATAGACATCAACATGTGATGAAAGGTAACAGTGCTGAGAGCAAGGACGTGCATTTGGGAAAATAATAAAAATAACTTGTCCTCTAAAGTCCAGACTCATCCATTGGAACTGGCAGAAGAAATGAGATCAGAGCACTGTCCTAGAGAGGGTTTGGTAAGGTGTTTACAGGATAAATCAGGAGATATGGCTGCTTTTGTACTGACAAGATCTCACTTGGCCTATTGTGTGCCATACCTATGCTTAGGAAGACAAGCTCAGTAAGCTGAGCAGAACCATAAAGGGAAGTTATTTTATGAGAAGAGACCTTGGACAGGTTAGCAAAATTTAGGCTGAGAAGACTTTTTTTTTTGTTGTTGTTAATACAATTTTTAAACAACTTTAAAACCCCTTAGAGAACTAGTTTTCTTCATCTGACTTTTCTTAGGCACACCTGAAGAATCCCCAGGTGAGGAAGGCAGACCATGGAAAGCCACCAATCTACTGGGCAGCCAGTATTGACACAGACAAAATGGGGAAGAACAAAAGGATCAGGAATAAATATAAGGAATGGTGAGAACAGGAAGATTGTGGAACAGCCTCCCAGCTGGAAGCAAGAAAGAAGGATACAGTCCTCTCTCACACAGCATTCATCTGTCTCCTTCAAATCATAAGACAAGTAATTAAAAAAGCAATCAGCACTTAGTGTAGAGGGGCAAAGGTGGAAGACACTGCTGATGACTTACTATTGTACAAGAATTTTCTGGTTGTAGTACAGCTATTGTTTTTTTCTGTACTTT
>VXAL01007256.1:390139-402253 GCA_013399475.1 Chauna torquata | reverse complement strand
TTTTTTTTTTTTTTTTTTTTTGTCCCCTACAGCCTTCTAAAAAGCACTGTTACTGTCCCTGAAGTCAGCTTATAGTCTTATGTCAGAGATTGCTAAATTCAGTAACCCAATATAGGAAAGTCTGCAGAGGTTCTATGGCCCCAGGTACAGCCAGTGGCAAAGCTGAGCACATTTTCCAGATGGGTGCCCCCACCCTAACATGTTTTACATATATGTACATATATATGCATATATGTGTATATGTGTATACATGGCCAGCCACACAGATAAATACAGACAGAAAATAATACCCTTCCAGCACCCATTTAAATTCAGAGAACTCCCAGAAACATGAACAGCGCTAACAGCCTCATCCTGTTCCTCCTCTCCAGCTGACCAGGACTAAAGATGCTACAGAAATAGGCACACAGGCAACATGGGTTTCTCCAGTAACTGATCCTATACATCCCATCCTAGAGTTCTGGCTGTTCATGGCTCCACTCCAGTTGCTGGTACAGAAATCCCTCCTCCTACTCACCAGCTATTTCAACTTGCAGTTTGCTACTGTTCTCCTATGCTCATTCAGAGCAGAGAGTGCAGTCACCCAGAGGATTGTTAGAAAAAGGATTTAGAGAGAATGTATCATAGTCTGCAGTGATTATGTGCAGGACTTGATCAGACTGATCTATACTGCCCAACAGCCTGTTTATACCAGATCAGCCCCTTATATCTCCTTTCCCTTCTCCTTTCCCATGCTTGCTCCTCTCCCAGCCATGTTGATTCCCCCCCTTTTCCTGCTTTTGACCCTTCTCCTAAACATGCCTTAGTAAGCCTAATGCATTCCCACAATCTGCTTAAAATCATGCCAGAATAAATTTACACAGTCCCCAGTACTTTTCTTCCTGCATCCCACAGTGAGTGCTACACCTCTTTAGACGATGACCTCTTTTAGTCTACAAGCTGATGGGTTTTCCACCTGGGACAATAGTCTAGTTGATCTCCTTGGATAACCTTAGTGGCAGCCAGCCCAGAATGATCCCTTCACACTGATTGGGTTACTGAGTTTCCTTCAACTATCAAGATTCCCCTGACCTTCACTAGGCTTTTGTGTTTATGATAATGAACCTTCAGTCACACAACTCCACACAGTCATCTGGTGATTCACCAGTGGAGGGCTGTCCATGGCTCATGGAAGAAATGTTATGTCTGTTACAGAACAATCTCGCAAAAAATAGGAGATCCAGCCCTCTATATACTAAAATATTCTTTGGTCTCATAAATCTTTATGATGACACTTTCCTCCATGCAAAACTGGCTTGGGATGAGTAGGTCATAAGAAAATGGCAACAAAAGCAGAAGTGACGGTGGTGATAGGGGGTAGACTTAAAAGTTTCAGGTAAGTTCATTAATATCATGAAGCTGCTGGAGGTCAGTATCTCCAGGCATAATGGTAGATGGAGCTGGGCAATGCTGAGAATTTGTCTCTCTCACCAACTTTAGGACCTTCTGAGACCCATTTTATATGCCTTACAGAGGTAGCTTTATCTTTGGAGAGGGACAATAAAAGGTCACTGAGTTATTACAACTCATGCCACAGTAACTGGAGAAATCCCATGTAGATTTGGAGGTCATTGTCATACACATCGAGGGAAAGTTAAGGTTATGGGAACAGCAAAAGCTGGAGCTGGAGCATAAGAGTATAGAAGAATAATATTACTGTGCAAAGAGTCAGCTTGTGTCCTCTGCTCCACTGGAAAGCCAATGCCCTCAGGACCCTTTTCACCTCTGGTGAGTAATCTGCCTTTCTCCAAGGCTGTGGTCTAAAATGGCTGTAACTAACCAAGCTTCCTGCAGTTAGTAGGCTTTACTTAGGAGTCATCTAGGGACAAATGCACAGGAGCTCGAAAATGTAATTATTAGAGAGATTTTTATTCAGGAGACTATGCAAAGTTAAATGTGCCTTGCTGGGGAAAAGGGAAGAAAAAGAACTTAAAGGTCATTTAGCAACCTGTCTGATAAAAGTGAAATGTTCTCACTTCACACAGCATGTGCCCAGACAGACTTCCCTGATTATATTTTTAATGCCACTAGCTCTGAGAATCTAAAATTTACCATATTTAGAGGCCTCCATTTCCTCTTTTACAAGTAGTCACATTGAAGCAATGCACATTAAAAAATGCAGCAGTTAAGATGATGCAACATGAAGGTAACTGTTCACATAATGAAACTGTAGCTGTAGGTCTGTAGAATATTTCACATAGTCAAACCTATTCGGAAAAGGTTATTATTACACTAGGAAGTAGATGACAAAATCAGGGCAGGAACAAGGCCAGGATAAGTAGGATTCAGCTCACCTCATTTTAGCTGTATAAAGGAAAGGCAGCCAGTCAAAGCCAGCACTCTAGAGAGGGGCTGATATGCTTAAATGTATGGGTTCTATGTGGTTGCTTGCACATAGGCATCTGTAAGCTTTGTAGATGTTCTAGGGAATCATGAGGAAAGAAGAGTACAGGCTCCTGTGAGTTCTGTGTCCTAACAGCCAGCCCTGTGTAAATATTCTGAGGATATCCTCAAACACCAGAAGATGCCCAACTGTGGGCAAGAGAATCAAGCCCTGAATTTGTTCCACGGAAACGTGTCCGTCTCAACAACTCGTATCTGGAAAGTCTTTATAGGCAAAGGAGATCTGATCCACAGAGAGAGAGGGATGGTATTGTTCAAAACATCTTATCTGACAGTAGATGTCTGCTTTGGTTGGATGGAGCCTTAAATTCCACCATCTCCATTATCCCTCTTTTCTGTGAATTCTCTGTCTCTTTCTCTACTTACACCTAAGACTTGTGTCATTGCAGATACCTTGGTATATCCAAACTGGCCTCCAGCTGATGCTCTGGAAGGATGTGGGCAACTTCTAGCTATCTGACCTGTGTGGATGTCTCTCATACCCCAGGCCATCTCAAACAGAATGAAATGCCTATGTGTGAGCAACTGTGTGGAACTCTCAACGTATGTTCACAGAAACACAGAATCACAAGGTTGGAAAGGACCTTCAAGATCATCTAGTCCAACCGTCATCCTACAACCAATACTACCCACTAAGCTACTAAACCATATCTTGTAGCACCTTGTCCAGGCGCTTCTTAAAAACCGCAAGGGTCGGTGACTCCACCATGTTCATTGTCCACACAATATATTAAACGCATCATGTGATGGAATGTTATTTTAGAGTCTGGGATTCCTCTCTGTGCTGACAAAGGTGTGTTGTTGGAAAGTATTGCTGGGTAAAAATTACCTCAAATACAATACGCACTTTTTTTTTAAAAAGTCTGTTCTCACGGATTTTTCTTCCTTCCTCCTACTATTTGCAATTCAGCCCTTAAATTTTGATTTTTGTTTTTTTTTTTTTTTTTTCCCAACAGAAATTCAAAAACTTGAAATTGAAATACGGCTGTCAGGTTTTACTTATTTTTTTTCTATCCATAATATTCATGGAAAATAAAACACATTTCCTGTGTAACTTCAAGATTTGTTTATTTGTTTGTTTGTTTCTTCTCTCTTTCACGAACTTTATTCAATCTAATTTATCACCGTATGGTCACATGAATGTCATCTCTTCTTTTTTTCTTCTTGCCTTTCAAACAAATGATGGAAAGGCAGCGTACAGGGTACTGTGAATAAGGCACACACTAATATCATTAGCATGTGAAAAGAACTCGTCAGCTAGTAAGTAATGCCAGTTCTAGCTCCATGACTGCAAATGGTTCCTGCTCTTCACACCGTGCTTCTCAAGTATTCCTCAGTTGGGCTGCCCTGTGGGCTGCACTGAAGCTTGCCATTTCAGATCAACCAGATAACTCATAACTTTTCTACATATATTGATTTCAATGTCAAACTGGACGAAGATGCATTTGAAAATAGAATACTAAAGAGCAAGGAAAGCTGATATATGGAAAACCTCTAGTGCTATGTACTTCCCAGGTGTACTGGGCGCATTTCTAGCAGTGTGGACAAAAAGCAAGCTGGTGGCAACAGGGAGTGAAGATCACATCCCGTTACGTAAGCTGGACTCTAGCCTTTTTTAAAGAGTGAAATCCTTGATTCAGGCACTGCTGATCATTCCCAGCAAGAATATAGAGGTTTACAGAACATTAAGAATATCAGAACTTATGTCATTGCTCCTAAAAAAATCCTTCTAGAAGATTTTTAAGCTTAGGGTTAACAAGTATGCTTCACAGATGTTTTCTGACAACGTAATTTTGAGTATACACAACATAAGATTTGAGAATAATGGGCAAAACACATTCCTGCTTTGTCTATAGGTAACTGGTGGTGCAAGCAGACATGAACTCCTTGTAAAGCAAGATGGATCCAAACTGGAAGAAAATTGAGAAGTCTCTGTCAAGCATTCAGTTACTACAAGGCAAGGTAGAAGAGGTCCCGACTGAATTTTGCTACCCAGAATTCCTCGCTCCCTTATTGTCTGCACCAAAATAGAGTGGCCATTAGGAACATGAGTCCCTGTGAAATAAAGCAGTGCTGGAGTCTGAGAAAAGAGGCTGCAGGGTGGAAAGGGGCTGCTTAGTGTCTCCTACGGACAGCCTATGTGGCACAGCTACAGCCCAGCATCAGAGGGACTGACATGACATGACCTTGCCTGTGTCCTGTCTCCAGACTCTCTCCTAGTCTCTCGGCACAAGTTTTTGTTTCCTAACAGAACAGATTTTGGGGTCAATATGAGGATACCGGGGGACAGGACTTGGCTGAATTCATTTGTCTGTACACGTCTCTTTTGTCTAGCAGCCATCGGGTCTAATGATTCTACTAATTCTACATCGTTAGCAAAAACTGTCATAGAAAAGGATATCCTGAACTCTGGTCCTTTCATAAAAGTTTCTTGATGTCTTCTTCTGTTAAACAGAAATTGAAGAGGATACAGAAATAG
The DNA here is from genome assembly GCA_013399475.1 of Chauna torquata. NCBI lineage: Eukaryota > Metazoa > Chordata > Aves > Anseriformes > Anhimidae > Chauna > Chauna torquata. Next base: position 397,332 of record VXAL01007256.1, on the reverse strand, counting down.
CCTTATTCCTTATGACCCCACACTCACGCTTTGCAGTCTACCATTCACTTCTAAAATGAATCTCTCCACATCTCTAAAATGACAAAACCCAATTACTCTCATACATTGCACACTTACCAGCCAGCAAAATGAGAGGGAGATGAAAGTACTGTCTCGGGGGTGGGATCTGTGCTTCCCTAGCAGAGGTATGAAACTCCAGTTTAAAGACAACAACTGAGGCACCTTTAGAGCTCAGGCACTTCCAGGGTAGGGAGGAATTGAACTGAAATCTCTAGAGTTCCCATTTGGGAGCCAAACTCTTGAACGTTGAGGTATATCCCACCATAGTATCCTAATCTTATTTTTGATGGGGCCCAGTGGAAATCCCCATCCTGTAGATGGCTGCCCACTTCCTCATCAGGCACTGAATACTGTTTTAGGACACACTATTACATCCATTATCTGTAGCACAGACATCCCAAGGAAGAGAGTTCAAAGATAATGCAATTCAGTTGGGGCAATACTAGATCTGATTTTGTATGGTACAGCTCATAAATGACCTGTCCTTCCTCCTCACCCCACTGCATGCCCTCTAATTTCCCATTGGAATTACTGTCAGATTCAGTTAAGTGTTGGGTGTCTGATGAGTGAGGCATATACATGGTACATTGCTTTATTCACACTTGCACAGAATTTCAGGTATCCTCAGCTGGAGATTCCTCCTGGAGCCAGGGCATTAGAACATGCAATGGAGACTAAGGGAATGAAGAACTGAATTGTTGGAAGAGAAGAGGAGGAAGATACATGTGAATGCTGCCATTTAGCGTCTTGGGAGGTGAACAGGTATCACAGTGATGGATTACATGGCACTTGGAAAAGACAGATCAATAGCTTGAGAATGATTTTGCCTTCTAATTTTCCCAGACAGATTGGAATCCCATTATGCCAACTGGTAATATTTAGAATCCCAGAGGGCCCTTAATGAATCAAGGTTCACTAAATGCCTTAGAAATACACGGATATGTATAAGGAGGGAAGCTGAGGCATGCAGGAGTAGATGCTTGCTTCTGTGGTTTGACAGGTCTGTGGATCAGAAGTGAGACCTCAAAGCTGCCCTCCACATTGTCTGTGAACCATCTGCTCCACTCCTCATCTCAAAGTGAGAAATAGCTTGAATTTCAGCAATTCTTCCTCTTTTAATAAAAAGGAGAAAATTGAATCCTCAAAGCTACTAGCTGCTGTTGATGAAAAATTAAAGATTAAATCAAGTTCAGGAAGAGATTAAAGAGCTCTGGGTTCTTCACAAAACCTTTACAGGCTTCAGGGAAGGAGGTAAAAGAGGGCTCACGTCAAGGCATCAAGATATCTCTGGCTAGGTTGTGAGGGAAGGGACAACAAAATGTTAGGAGTGTCTGGTTGCATTTCCTGGCTCTCTTACTTACTACTGAAGGATTATATTTAATAATATCTCACTATTTGAGAGATTGAATAGATACCCAGCCTTCTGGAAGAGGGCCATGATAAAATGCCACTGCGAAGTTTCCATAGTATCACCTCAGAAACACTGTCTCTCTGTGGCTTGGTCACCACTGAAGAATGGACAAATGTTAGACCGTCTCTTTGAGAACACGTCTGAATACAAACTCCTAGCTTTTATGAGAAATCTAAGTGGTGTTGATTTTTAGCCTCTCCATGGGTGCAAAAGGCAATTTGAAAACACAAGTTGATGATATGAAGCTGCACAGAGCTCAAGGCTTGCTGAATCTGAGATGAGCTGTCCCAGCCTTATCTCTGCAGAGGACCGTTGCATCGAGGACGGACGCCTTGGTATTACTGGTGCACTATGTTGAGATTGGCGGATTTCACGGAAAGTTTGGGGTGAACTGGGGAAAGCCAAAGCGGTTGGATTGGGATGGTTTCCTTTTCAGGTGAACCCCACATAAATGCAAAGGGCCATTTGTGATTCATAAGGGTATCTGAGAAGTCTGTATGAGGCAAGAGATGGACAGGGCCAATGGGTGACCCATGCCCTTCTGGATTGGTAGCTGGATGCCAGGGAGATCTCCAGGCATATCTCAAACAGCTCTAAATATCCCTTATGTTGGCAACTGAGACAACAGGCTGCCCAGGGAAGTGGTTGAATCACCATCCCTGGAGGTCTTTAAAAAATGTTTGGATTTAGAGCTTAGTGACTTGGTTTAATGGTGGACTTGGCACTGCTAGGTTAAAGGTTGGACTGGGTGATCTTAGAGATCTTTTCCAACTGAAATGATTCTTTGTTTCTATGATTCTAACATTTTTTTTCAGTGTCATAATCAACATGTAGTTGTTAGCACCTCCACTAGGGACTTCATTCCAGTTGGCTTGCAAAAAGTGAAAAGAAATATTTTTGGATGCTTGGTTAGAATCTTGTATGTTGCCCATAAAAAGTACTATTTATTCCCCCAAAGGATGCCCAGTTTATGCACACATTGAACAACCCCCGCAAAAGCTGATGACTGTAGACATCTTCTACATCTCTGGATGCCCTCACACAAAATAAGTTCCAGCCATCCCCAGCTGGCAAGGCAACATCTACTTCTTACCTGTGGGAAGGCAGCCTAGACCAGCCGTTGGAAACACACTGAGCTGCTCTGTGGCAGGTGGCTGTCTCCTGTCATTGACTATCACATGCAAACTGCATTTAGCACTGAAGCCTGAACTGCAAACACGGTGTGAGACCTTTTCGCCAACCTCTGGCATGTGGCAGGGAAATTGTCTTGTTGTGGGAATCAAAGTGAAATGAATGTCATATCTCTCAGGATTTTTCTGCTTTTCTTTTCTTTTCTTTTTTTCTTTTCTTTTCTTTTCTTTTCTTTTCTTTTCTTTTCTTTTCTTTTCTTTTCTTTTCTTTTCTTTTCTTTTCTTTTCTTTTCTTTTCGTTTCTTTTCTTTTCGTTTCTTTTCGTTTCTTTTCTTTTCGTTTCTTTTCTTTTCGTTTCTTTTCTTTTCGTTTCTTTTCTTTTCGTTTCTTTTCTTTTTTTTCTTTTCTTTTCTTTTCTTTAGAAATGAAAGCATCAAGTACAGCACCAGGCTCCAGTGTAGGCCACATGATGTCCATGCCTGCTTCAGAGAGCCCAAGGAACTAGGGCTGGATTTTCAGCCATGCTTCCAGTGCTCTTTCAATGTTAAAGGTAGAGTCCTTCCTGTATTTGAACCTGTTGCCGAGCTTACTTAGAAGGGATCTTTTCTCTCAGCTCAGACTATTGGGGATGTTGCATTCCTCCCTTTGTGTTAGAGCACAGTTCTTTTCCTGGGGTCACCAGGAGTCAGATTTAACAAATTACTTTTGTAAGCTCTGATGATATGAGCAGTGGCTTTGCTCCCTTTGCTCTGTTACTGTGGTTCATTTTACGCGTGATTTTACACCTTTCATTGTAAGATTTATAACTCTGACACTGACCTGTGATGGCTGAAGTGGGCAGAAGGGGTTTTAGGGACCCTCCTGGACCAAATGTCATTGCAGAGACATGTGCCATCACACCCAGCTATACACTTTGAAACAGAAGAAAAGGCAAGTAGGACTGACTCCTCCCTTGGCTTCATGAGCCACCTCTCTTGGTGCCAGAACTGCTCTGGAGCCACCAGACCTTCCTTCCCACGACTCTTTCCAACCTAGGCAACTTTAATTTTTGCTTGCTAAGGTTAGAAATACTTTTTTTTTTTTCCATAGATGACATGTTTTGTGTCTTAGAATGAAGATGACCGTGTATTGAGTAGCACAAATCCAGAGGAGATGCCAGGGAAGGAAGTACGTGCTGCTCAGATGTCCTCAGCACCCATTTAGCAAGATGCAGGTGGGGACAAGGCAACCTCCATGCTGAGAACTCCTGTCACTATAAATACCTGTTTTCAGCTGACTGGGCCCTGCCACTCACTCTGACTTTTGCCAAGAATTACCTTCTCCTTGAACTCATTTTCTTTAGGCCAGGCAAAGTCCTGATCTCCACCTGACCTCCCAAACACCTGAGAAGCTTGGCATGTCCTATCAAATGGGACTATAAGTCCAAAGCAATGCCTATGTCTTTGCCATTCTTCTGTGTCGCAACCTATGGATTCTTCAAAAATAAACAACAAAACAGTGTAATTTTCTAGTTTTTCTTCCAGAGCTCACACAAAGCAAGAGGATGCCTTCCTTTGACTTGTAATGAGAGTGCAATCATACCAAAGAGATGAGCAGAGTTTAGATTAGGTCCTCAGTGAGCTGGTATTACTCATGCAGAGCACTTGTAATACATTTAATAGCAACAGAAAGCATGAGTTCTACAGCACTGGTATATTACAAGGGAACTGAAACAAGATATTAATTATTTAGAACTACATTTTGAGAAATTGAGCCCTTTGTCTTCCGGGACCACCCTCCTCTCTCTTTCAACTTGCCATCAATTCATTCTTGAGAATAATTCAGAGCATGTTTCTCCCTCCCTGACACTGCTGTAAAGTGGGGAAAGGTACGTTGCTGGAAACAGTGGATATACATTGGAAAAACAGAAATGTGACTAAGAGATTAAATAAGCCCAGCAATATCTAAAAATTGATATAAAACCTAGATTTTAGATTTCTTTTGTGTGAATATTTATTTTTCACTGGGAAATGAGAAATCACCAGAACACTTTCTGAAAAGTGTTTAATGCCCATTTGGGCTAAGATTTTTTTTTTTCTTTGTTTGTTTTTTGCACTTCGAAAATTGTTCCAGTGATTTTAGATCTTCTCTTCTCTTCTCTTCTCTTCTCTTCTCTTCTCTTCTCTTCTCTTCTCTTCTCTTCTCTTCTCTTCTCTTCTCTTTTCCTTTTTCACCAGGCAAGAAACAAATTTCCTTGCCTACTCAAATTAAAATCCACTGTTTTGAAGTCTGATTACTCTCACTGTAGCTGATAGAATGCATGTGGCATCCAACACAGAACAAATTTTAACATCTAATAACGTTTTTAATGAAGTCTGCTGAATGTAACACATCATGGGTTCATTTAACCACTGAGACTGATGCATAACTTCATTTGTCTTCTTGCCTTTACAATTACAAGCACAGAGTAAACCAAGACTGTATGTGAGAACAACTTTGACTGGCACTCCTATAGCTTCTGCCTAACGTCAGGTAAATTCTTTGTTTTCCTTTCCTCCAGGGGGAAACTGGGATTTTTATTTCTCCTGGCCTAAACTACCTAGTTAACAGCAGATGGGCCAGAGATAGTTGAGGTCTCAGGGACTAAACACTGGAGATAACACAATGTGCTTTCTTCTGCTGTGACTGCTGAGATGTCCTTGTCCCAGATACTTCACTGGCCTTTGTTTCCCTGCCTGTGCTTTATCTTCCCTGGTTAATCTATAAGCTTTGTCTGCCTTTAGTGCTGTATATATGCTGTCTTCTGTTCCCTATGGGCAGGCTGATTTGCAGCCTTCACCTAGGGCTGATGGGTATGCCCCCCCATTCTTTTTGAATATTGCCTGGCCAGTGGGGTGAAGCAGGCCAGGACAATTTCAAGAGATAGTATATACTTGCATGCATTACTAACATCTCACAAGGTCTTCATGACCCGGGGTATTCTACTGAAAACACCATGAATCTCCTGCTGTCCAAAACATTCAGGATACAGAAATGGGAAGGATAGAAACTATGGTTTTTAGATTATGTTTTTTTCTTCTTGAGCTCAGTCCTGAGGTGATATTTCACAGGTCTTCCTAAAGGATCAAGACTGAGAGGTTGGAGATGGAGTGATGTTTCTGGGGACTGTCCTGTGGTGACCAATGCTATTCTGTCATCCATCTGTGTGCGGTGTGTGGGTTATCATAGAGGTTATCACAGATTATTTTTTCTTTTCACAGGTTATTTCTGTAAGGACAATCAATACCCTTGCCTGAGGGCAGAGACTTCCCCAAAGCTATCTGAGGTACTCCACACTTGGTTTTGTCTAACCCAAAGCAATGTTAATCCATACACCAAAAATAATCTGTTCAGGGATGTCTGTGATTAGGACTAGTGGGCATCACTTGCCAGTGGTTGGCAGAATGACTGCTTTCTGGAAAATATAAGCACCTGCCTCCCCACATTGTTTACTACTGTTGTTTAACAGTGATGAGCACAGTAGTGAGGAGATACATAGCACTGCCTACATTATACATACCACTAAAAATTGATTTGCAAGAGCCCAGCTCCTTGACTGCTGTGTACTGCTAAATTCTTGGGTCTTAGCACAGATGTAGAGTACCTCACAACAGCTCAACAACTGGTTTCATCTCCAAAACAAAGTATTTTTTTCTGGAAACGGCTTTTAGAAACATCATAGTGAAGATGTCATTCCCCATCGCTGTTCAAGGGAAAGATGTCAAAGACCTTCAGACTTCTGATGGTGAATTTGGGCTTCCTTTGATCTCACCAGCTAGTTCTGGGACCCTTGACTAATCCTACTTTTAAGGAATCTATAGCATTATTTTACTGGTGAACTCTGGGCAGCAGTGTTTTTAGGGGAATACCTTATGAACCCTGCGTAGGATAAAATTTTGATACCTGCAGTGTGAGAAGCACTGGTATTGACTCACAAAATATTACTGCACAAAGTGCTCTCTGACATGCCATTGTGGATACCCTTAAGGGCTGCAAATCTCCAAACCTTGTTACCCACATCTCCTGGGCTCCATTACCCCAAGTTTACCAACACAAAATCTGGGATCATGGGAGCTGGTCTGAATTAGCTTATGGTTTCTTCAGTTTTGTCTGCAGGAGCATCTGGCGGTGATTTCTGTTTGCACATGGCTTGCTGCCTGAATTAGACTTATTGTGATTTATGTAAGCACAGCATTGAGACAGTTTGCCAGCTAGTGCAGGGAAATGGCTAATCAGTTTTGCTTCAGGAAATCAGACCAAGGGGAGACCTGGAATCTCCTCTCTTCCTTCAGTCTTTGAGGTTTTGCAAACAACTCAGTCCAGAGAGAGACTGCATCTGCAGTAGGCAAAAACCAATCCAGCATAGCAACTCTGCATTTGCCAGGGTCAGTGTGAGCCTATTAATTGGCAAGTAACTAGTATATATTCATCTGGTACAGGTGAGAAGGATGGGTTTTGAATTAATGAACTGGACTTGGACGTATAAGCCTGTGTTCTGCCTAGAGAAGGGTTAAGATTTAACTGATCTTGCCTTGGGGCAGCACAAAGTATTTGAGGTGTTTCCATATGGTTCC
>VXAL01007256.1:359295-387923 GCA_013399475.1 Chauna torquata | reverse complement strand
CAGAACTCATGGGTTGAGATAAAGACAGTTTACCAGGTAAAGCAAAAGCCGCGTGTGCAAGCAAAGCAAAACAAGGAATTCATTCGCTACTTCCCACGGGCAGGCAGTGTTCAGCCACTTCCAGGAAAGTAGGGCTCATCACGTGTAACGGTTTCTTGGGAAGACGAACGCCATCACTCCCAATGTCCCCCCCTTCCTCCTTCTTTATCCCAGCTTTTATTGCTGAGCATGATGCCATGTGGTGTGGAATATCTTTTTGGTCAGTCTGGGTCACCTGCCCTGGCTATATCTCCTCCCAGCTCCTTGTGCACCCCCAGCCTCCTCACTGACAAGGCAGCACAAGAAGCAAAAAAGTCCTTGGCTCTATGTAAATACTGCTCTGCAACAACCAAAAACATCACCACTATTTTCATCAAAAATCCAAAACACAACATTGTGTGAGAATGTTAACTCTGTCTCAGCCAAAATCATGACAGAGATGAACTTCTGGAGAGCTGTCCTGAGGGCACTGATGTGACCTTGAGTTGAATTAGCACCAGAAATCTCTGGGTAAGAAAATTAGACTCTTATCAAAAATCTCTCTCTAGTAACAGTCACATCCTTTAGAAAGGGGAAAACACACACATGTACACACATCACATAATCTCTCTTTAATTTATCTGTAAGAAGCTTCCATATGACATCACCCACTTTTCCCTCTATGTTACCATCAAGATAAGTGGACTCAAAACAGAAGATTTCACGGCTCACCTGAGCCTACTTAGCATGGGTAACGTGCTGGTATTTCTCCTGCTAACTTCTGAGACCAGAACTGGTCAGTGTTACACGTGTGATCATCCTCATGCTTCAGCCCATGGGCCAACCACCTGGATTTAAGACAAGCTCTCTTCAGGGCAAATCAAGTACAAGGCTTCAAACTTACATCCCTGTGTTTTGCCATAAAACACGTTAAATCTTCCACAGGTATATTTCAATAACACATTCTGGGGACTTAAAAGAATCTATTACTACTTCTTCAACTCTTGGTGTCTTCATATGCTCTGTGTTGTAACTTTACGGTATTGAATAAGGCAATGTTCATCCCTCAGGTTGACAGCTGCTGGGAGAAATGTACTGGGGAAGAAGCACTTTATGCATGTCATTTTTATACTCTTCCTTTTGAATCTGTTATGAGCACCAGGAAGGGAGAGCTGTACATTTGTTCTGTCAGAGGTTTTCTATCTGCCTGGGAGCAGGGTGAGTTACCTTCACTACTGGAATTCTCCATATCCCTATTCTCTTCCCAGTATTTTTATAAATCCTGCTATGTTCCTAGTCTCAGCAACAAAATGAGGACCCTGGTTCACTGAATTGCTTTCTTCTTTTCTTTGATTCATTTTCATCTGACCAATTCCTAGCCATGAAGAATGTCCTATTATTCTTGTCCCATAATAATTAGTAGTAATTATTAGGACGTCAGCCTCAGGGTTGACACCTAGTTTGATTTTCGTCTGTTGGTTTGGACACCCATAAAAAAAGACTGGGAATTATAATCAGAGTAACCATTTCTGGTTGCTAGGCAAATCATTTTTTTCCAGCACTGCTGGTTTCTGCTGTTCATACACCAACTTCTAGGTGCGAATGTTTGTAAACAGTAAACAGCAAACTGGGAGGAGGAACTATCTGATTGTCTCACTGGCTAGTTTCATCAGTCAGCTGGTTTAGCACTCTCAAGGGAAGTGCCAGCAGAGTTTTAATTCAGTTTTTAGTTCTTTGGCAAATCAGAGATAAAACTAATTCTTCCCTTTTTGGACAACCTGTAGAAACCAAGAGGACATTTGTGCCCTGTAAGCACAGCCTTCTCCAGACCAATGCTGATTCCTCTTCAGCCAACACAGCTGGTACCAGGAGACCTCTTTTCCTTTATAAGACCTTTATCAGCCATGCTCTAGCAACATCTTCTCACCTGTCTCAAGTACTACATTCTTTATCATGATAAAATAACAGCTTTCAGATTTGATTAGCATTGGTACAGCTGGGTTGGTTCGAAGGGAGGCGCGTGGACAGGTATTTTTCCTAGTCTAAAGACAAGCTTGTCTCCTTAACAGTTTTTGTTTGTTTGTTTTTTCCCCAAGTCAAATTATCATGACTTACAAAGCTTATCTGTGCCTGGAGGTACACACTTACCACAAGCCAGACCACTACGCAGGGCAGACATTTCAAAAAACCCTTCTGGGACAGCAGTGAACATCTGAACTCATATTTCAGGTGAAAACTTGAGTTATTTTTTAATATCATGTCTTTCAGTTCCAAGTTCTGTCCTCTTTCACAGAATCACAGACTGTCTGAGGTTGGAAGGGACTTCTGGGTCCATTTGGTCCAACCCCCTGCTCCAGCAGGTCCACCTACAGCAGAGTGCCCAGCTCCACGTCCAGGCAGGTCTGGAGATCTCCACAGAGGAGACCCCAGCACCTCTCTGGGGACCTGCGCCAGGGCTGCGGCACCCGCAGGACACATAAGTGCTGCCCGGTGTCCCGGGGGAGCCTCCCGGGCTCCAGGTTGTGCCCAGGACCTCTGGTCCTGGCCCCGGGGGACCCCTGCCCAGAGCCCGGCCCCATCCTCTCCGCACCTCCCTGCGGGTGCTGACGGACACGGGTGGGATCTCCCTGAGCCTCCTCCTCTCCAGGCTGAGCAGCCCCAGCTCTCACAGCCTCCTCGCAGCAGAGGGGCTCCAGGCCCTTCAGCATCTTCCCAGCCCTTCCTTGGACTCTCTCCAATATCTCCATGCCATGTCCATCTTGTACTAGCAAGCCAGAAATGGAACCCGCAAAACTACTGAAAAACACTGCTGAAGCCCGGGATTGAACCAGGGACCTTTAGATCTTCAGTCTAACGCTCTCCCAGCTGAGCTACTTCAGCCCTGCTCTGGCAGGAACGTTCACAAAATCTGATGCAATGTAATTATCTCTCAAAGTGTAAACATCACCCTCTCAGATTCTCTGTGGGTCCCTCTCATCAGTCTGGAATTTGATCTCCTCTGGTACTCTCTGGAAGAGGATGAAGCTGAAATAATGGCAAGCAACAGCTTCAGAACTTGGTGTTCTTTCATGACAACACAAGAAAGAAGCCAAAGCCCATGCTTCGGCTGTGAAAGTAGCGAGTCTGAATGCTGACAGATCCTTCTCACCTGTTCTCACTTCCACCCATCTCTTGGAATCCTGTCATTTATTCCAATAACATCTGCTTGGAAATATTCTCCCCCTTCTAACGCTGTCTGCGTGGACTAAGTAGCTCATGTGGAGGTGAGAAGAAACCCAGATGCACTAACCTCAAGTCAAAGATTATGTAGTTGCACTCTGGGACTAAGAAACATCCCACATTCCTAGTGTAGAGAGGACTAGGCACAGGGAATTGCAATATTTGTCAAATTTAGAGTGAGTTTAAAAAATCATGCAAAATTTTAGCATGAAGGCCATACAAAGTGCTGCATTTTTTTCCATAGTGAGGATTGGCAGTCTTATCACCTGAGTTTTAAAAGCAAGAAAAAAATGAAGAAGTTAAGGAAAATTGAGTGGTGGCAGGTACTTGTGGAGGTAAAAGTTGTCCCTGGCAGAGGTACTCACTTCCTTGCTGTGGGCAGATCTGCAGCAGGACTAGAAGCAAACTATTTTGTTTGCCTTCATGTCTTTTATGGTATACCAGCTCTAGGCTCTAAGTAAGGAAGCGTGGTTTCCAGTAACTCCAGCAACCAGGGTTTCTATCCGTTTTCTTGTTCATGTATTTCACGCTACACCCAACCCCATTCCCTTCTTGCAGAGTTTAACTGCATTTGGTAAAATATCTAGAAGGACATGAACTCTTTCTTTGAAGACAGCAAGGAATGGACACTCCTCCTCTTCCTTTGATGCTTCAACCAAAGGTTTAATGAGGCTCACAGTTTAACCTGGTTTTATTTCCAAGGAAAATATATCAGGCAGCACTCCCACACACTCGTTCCTGTTATGTTCCCCATCAGAAGAGAAAAAATGGTACTGAAGGAAATATCTGTTTGTAACAATTAAGTCACCTGTTTCACCTCTTTCTCATAATAGCATGATAAAGAATCGGGCAGCTTTGGCCATTCACCACAGGGCATTTTCTCCAGTCCTTAGAACCACATTCCTCAGTAATTTTTTTTTTTTGTTTTTTTCTTTTTTTGTTTTAATTTTGTGTATGTGCATGCGCGCGCGTTTTTGTATGTTTGCTTTTGTGATTTCTTTTTTTTTCCTTCAGACTCTTTAAACCCTTTGCCAAGTGTACACACAATCCCAGCAGAGAGAAGAGTAACATCGGATATCCATGAAGAACAGCCCCTTTCACATGCTCAGCATTTCTTCTCACCTCCAGGGATTGCCTAAGACTTCTTGATGCGACTATGGGCTGTTGTCCCACCCTAGCCTTCAGTGCTTTGCAAAATCAATCCTCTCTCCAAAGCCCTTCCTTCCACATGCATAGCCTCCATCTTCTGCTTCCACGGGTCCACGTTTTTCATTTAGCTGTACTACACGTCTGAATGCTTATCAAGTCTCCTGCATGCTTCTCCTGTAATAAGGACTTAAACACCTCCTCAGTTTTTGCATCATTCATGCATTTTACCACCAGTAAATTCATACTTGCCTCTAGCAACTTGCTGAGAATAACGTCATGTTTGGAAGAAATTCTTTCAGAATCTACTGGGAGCTTTTTGCCTTTTCCACTCATTAATGATTATCCATCGGCAACTACTTGAGATCTGTGTGTTAGCTAGGTTTTAATCAATTTTATTACTCCTATTATGTGCTAGTCACAACATAAGTGCAAGAAGTCACCTGTTCACAAAGATTAGAAGAGATTGCTTAGGAAAAATACTTAGATAAAGTAGTGTGATAGTGGGTTTGAGCATTTTATTCAGCTATGGGAAACATCAGTCAAGGGAAATGCCTGTGGGAGTAAGAGCACACTGAATGCATAATAGTTGACATTTCCAATATTGCAAGATTTGTTTACAATGATTTTTATGCAATTCCATTTGTTTTCCTGAGAAAACTGTTCTTTCTTGAAGCTGGAGATTAGTACTTAACATATCGAGGCTTTACAGATACACGTGTCCATGAAACTTTACTTTGCATGGTGTTTTGTCAAGAACCAAACCAAACTCTGGCCTATGCTTCTGGGTTCACTCCAGCAAAGCAGATTTTGGAGAGAGCCAAACTGAAATGTCAGCAAAGTAGTAGGGTCCAGTAGTGGTGCAGCTATGAAACTGTGGGCAGGGAGTCTGTTTCACAACCTTCAGTGCTATAACCACAGAGTAAACTCGTAGGGAAAGGTAAATATTGTTACCTCCATCTCAGGATATGGTTAGAACTGCATATTGCTGCATTTCATTTCCCTGGATGAAGAAAAATGATGTTCTTCATTCTCAGTCTTTAGAAGCAGAAAATAAAGTAATTTTTCCTTTTTATTTATTTATTTATTTATTTTGAATTAACAAATGGTATTTTCAAAAGCCAGTTGCAACAAACAGAAGAATGAATGAAAATGAGCTTTGTGGAGTCCAAGGGAAATTTCCCTCTAATACAGGGTAGTGGCTGCTGCCCTAATGAAACTGCTAACATGGTGGCATTGAAAATATGATGGGAAAATGCTAGTATATGGAATAATACTACCCGACTCCTCTGAGGGACATCATAATATTAATGGGATACTCCTTACTATCTAATCCAGTCAGATTATTTAAGATTTTTACAGGAGTAAATTCAGAGAAGTACAGGCAGGTATTGTCTCCAGGGGAAGACTTTAATTGGTAGGTAATTAACTATAATCTGATGGACATCAAAGCTATTTTGTATTTATTCTTCACTGTTTTTCTCAGGACTGATTATGCCAACACCAAGGACTTAGGGTTGTACTTGCAAAACTGAATTGTGGACTTAACTGCCTTTTTGGGGCATTGTAAGCATGAGAAGTCTTCATCTTCCCTCATTGCTTAGTGTGCCAACATGAGCCAGTCCAGTATACTTAGTGGCTTCTAGGAATCTTTCCATCATGTGTTAATGACCCACTTGTACTGAATTAGTTGGACCAAAGACAAAGGACCTCTGTCTCCCACAGACCGGCACTTCTTGCCAGACCATTTTCATCTGCCCTCTTGTGTGAGCCAGAGAAGCGTGAAACTCTCCTTTCTCTTTGCTTTGTGATATTGAAGGTGGGTGACACCAGCCCTGAGGATGCTATTGTCCATTCCTTTGAAGGCTGCTTAAGTTGTCTCTGTCTTAGATAAACATTTTGGGCTCTAGATCCTGAATGGACAAATGCACCTCTCTGAAAGCCTTGATGCAGATATCCATATCTGCCAATTCTCCGTTCATTCTCTAGGAGTTTGCTGTTGAACACCACTGGAGGCAAGTGATTGAACATTACAAGATGCTACCAATTGCATGATCAGCAATAGCTCTCCAGCAAGTGAACGAGAAGATCTGGGCTCCACATCAGCTTTGATTCAACCAGTACTAGAACTGCTGACTAGTCCTGGGTGTTGGGTTAGGGGAAAAACTTATTCTGGGGAGGTGTTTTGGAGGTCGAAGATAAATAAAGGTCGATTACTGTTTTTTGACAGTACATTGCATTTTTCAGCTGTGAAAGCTCCTTTCTGAACCCTCTTTCCCACTGCACCACAACCAGCCACAGCACACCTGATGCCAGCTGCTGTTAAGTCCACAGGAGCCTTTCTCTGGGTGCTGCCAGGACTGGGACCAGAGCAGTGTTGGGATGCAGTTAGATGTAAGAAGGACTGATCTCACTTTCTGACCTTTCAGATGGGGAGGTGTTGTCTCCTTTGCAAAAAGTCGGCATTGCCTCACAGGGCCTGTTAGTCAGGGCTGGTCTGATCCGTTTCCATGTGGAACAACTTTGCCATTTTGAACACTGTCTGTGCCTCCAGGCAATTTTTAGAGATCCTCTGTTAGTACGAAGTGCATATTAATGTGTTGTTACTGTGATGCTTAGGAAAGCTCTTCTAGGGCTCTGTCAGCGCCCCTTCTGAGAGCCTGGAGTTGTGTTACGAGGCAGCTCCATTTCTAATTTTTTATTACTCTTTGTTGGCTTTGCTGCTGCATTTTTATTTATTTATCTATTTATTTATTTAATGGCCAGGTGCTCCATTCCAAGCTATTAATACTTACTTTTTCTGCTGTTGTTAATGCCATAGAACAGTTCAATTGCTCTAAAGGGTTGTAAAGGCTTGTTTACTTTTCATTTCATTTTTTCAAGTCTCTTTGTAAGTAGTGATACCGATTCTCAGGATGGGTGTTAATTTTCCCAGAGTGAACAGGAGTCAGAGAATTTCTGGAGTGCAACAGACTTCTTCCATTTTGTGGGATCTGTTTGCAGTGTCATAGGAACACCTTGCAATGAGGGAAGACTTTGCAGGGTGACTGGTGGTGTAAACAGCAATGCCTTAAACTGCAAGGTATGCTTTGATGCTCCTCCAACAGAGGTCTATAACTTCAGGTACACCCCACAGGGTGTATGATATGGGAGGAACTTCATTGGTGTGCTTGAACAAGCACTGAAGTCTGGGAGGAGATGACAGGCATGGTCACCCAATCCCGTGCAACGACATCAGCATTTAAAGAAGGTGCCACTTGTCAGCTGAGATGTGACACTTGACTGTACATCAGCATTTAGCATGATCTTATTGAAATAAAGGGATTCCGTTTAAACAGTCTTCATAATTTGGGTTTTCCATTGGGGAAAGGAGTGAAGTGAACCTATATAACTTCACAGTCAGGTAGGATCCTGTTGGTTACTGCATCAGCTAAGACACGGTAAGCTCAAATATTTGTGTCAGCTCCAGCCTAAATTCCAGTGCCTACATCAGTGCTGAACTCCTTTAGGTCCTGTGTCACATGTGCTGGTCCCTCATGGCCATCCTGGACCCCAGACATCTCTAATAGGCCTGGACACCTTCATGGGTACCTGAACCATACTGCTAGTAGTTGCTCAGCTAGGTGTAGGCTTCTTACTCTATGGGGTGGAATACAGTTATGATCTTAACACTGCTCACACAAGGGCTTTCCTTGGCTGAACTAAGTTAGTCTGTCTACGTAAGTTTCAGGAATTTAACCCTGCCTGCAGAGGGCTGAAGATGCAACAGAAGGGTGAGCAATGTTGATTTAGTGGGAAAAACAGCTCCTTGTGTGTTTTCTACACCATTTCTGAGAGTGTGGGGTATCTCTGGCTCCAGGTAAAGCTCTGCTAGTTTCTCCAGCACAGTGACGTTAGCTCCTGTTGAGACCAGGAGTGTTTTGGAGCAAGGACCTTTCTTACAGAGCCAAACAAACTAGAGCACAACACCTGACCATGCTTTTCCCCCAGTGCCAAGTTTTCCATGGAGAGTCAGTTCAACAGCAGCAATACTGGGAGCACCAGAATAGCTGCATCAGTAATATTTTAAGAGCTGATGGGTGTTAAAAATTGGAATCTTTCTCTAGCTAGTGCTGGGCAACCTGAGGCATTGGGAACCAGTCATTGACAGGAGCCGCTCGTCACAGTCTCCACTGCTCCAGTCAACCACAGCTCAGAGCTTCATGAATTATTCCAGTACTCCACAGCTTTGATTCCTGGTTCTTTCCCACTCCTTCCACATCCCTGCTGGGCCCTGCAGCCACAGTGAGACAGAGCAGAAGGTGCCAGGAAGACTAAATCTTTGGTGGGGTGATAATTCCTGGTGTTGTCAGGCAAACTGGGGACTTGTGTCATGTGGCCTTCATTTATTCTGCGCAATGACTTGATTACATGGTGAGATGGGACTGAGATGCAATTGGCTTTAACTGAAGGTGGAAAAATAATTGTAAAGGTTAAACTAAGGTGAACCTGGTGAGATGCACTGGGCTAGGAGGCTACTCCCAGCAGCAAGAGCTGATTTTCTTTTGCTTGAACTGGGAGATCTAGGAAAGTCAACAGACTTAAGCACCTCCTTATGCCTTCAGCTGTGATCCTTCTTTTAACACGATGCCCTCACATGCCAGTAAGTCTGGATGGTCCACTTATGACAAGCTCAAAGGGTTCAAACCCAAGGTTCAGCCTAGGCTGCCACCATGTCCCACTTCATCATGCGGAGCCAAGAAACAAGGACTAAGTCCTTGACAAGGACTGTCAAGCTCATGCACACTGAAAATTTCTGCGAGGCTTGTGCTGTTCTTGTAATTTTTCCTTAACTGAGTAGGGTACTATGAGCTCTCACAGTTTTAACGAGCCTCCTGATGACTGGTGCTTTCCTTAAAGCTCTTGATCTTGGACTTACGTTATTTTGTGATAATCACTACTTTCGTACATGAAATCCTCCCATAATTGCCAAGACAGTCTTTCCAGTGTGACCTGTTTGCTTTCAAATGGCTCAACAGTAAAAATGACAGAAGGACATGGAGTTTCCAGCCTTATGAATTAAGTTGTGTGCAACTGTAACTGAACAAAGGTTGTTTCTGTTGCAGCAATAGTTCTCTTGGTCCTGAAGAGCTCTACCTCTTGACAGAGGTCTACATACAGATTTATACAGCCAAAGAGATAGATTGCTCTCTCTCATGCAGCATTCAGCTTTCCTTTTTCTTTTGGTTCCTGAACATAGAATTGCATTTTATTCTATTTCATTCACTTGGAAATCCTCCTCTTTTAAATGAAGAGCTATTCAAAACAGATAAAAGATCCTGTGAGATATATAAGTGTTTTTAACTGCAGCCAATTTTACTGAAAGACTGGAGAAGAGATGTGGTGCATGGACACTACGGACACATTCCTTGTATGAAATGTAGTACAAAGACACTAAGGACATGTGTCCAGACTACTGAATGAAGGGACTACAATGTACAAAAAAAGCCCTTAGGAGCATGAGACTTTAATTTTTATGTGTGGTTGTATATTGCCCAAAGCATATCTGTTATGAGCTGGAAAAAGAGATAGCTCTTGAACGACGTCCTAGCATCCTGGATTAGCACAGACAACTCTATATTGGAAAAGTAGTTTAGGAAAAGTATCAAGGAAGGAAGCTGTGATTTGATTCTGAACACTGGTGTCCCCTAGGTTTGGGGAATTTATGTCAGGGCTTGTGTCTAAGTGGTAACTGAACATTTACCAGGCAAATATTAGCTGAGGTGATGAGAAGAAAAGATCCTGCCACTGGCTTGAAGTGGAGAAAAGTACAACAAACTTGCCCACTAATTTGTTTCCCAGTCTAAAAGTTCCAGGGACAAAAAAGATCTCTCAGCCATGGTTTCCCTGAAAGAGGGAGGCATTTAGGAGGAAGCAAAGTTTGTAACAATGAAATGTCAACAGTGACGTTAAAGGTGAAACAAATGCTCCCAATCAATGCTCTGGGAAGAGAGCTGCAGTAGATCTCAGGAGCTCAGCTCTGTGTCTTCAGAGGGATTTTCCCCCCTCTGCATCTCCTTTTCTGTTCATCATATTTCATTCTGGATGCTGTCTGCAGAGGCAGCCCAGTAAAAGTCAAGAGACATAGAGACCTCACAGGCTTTTCCTATGCCTCATGTAATACCATACTGACTGACAAGCTCAGGTTTCATGGCTACTCAGAGTCAAGAGTCTGGTTCCTACAAGGATACCAGGAGCCACAATTATTACTCTTTGGACCCTGAGATGCTGATAGGCTGATGGATGAACTGAAAGAGGGAAATGACTCATCTCAACAAGTTGTTACCATGGCATCCTATTATTACTGCTGTAGAAGAACCCCTGCAAACAGCAGAAAAGAGGGAGAAATGGAGGAGACTAGACAGCAGCACTGAAGCAAAATGAATCTTTCACAGGAGCAGAAATGCTTCAGTTCAGCCCTGGTTCCTTGATCCTTTTTCCACTGCCCTGAGAGCCCATACCTTCTGACAAGATGTTGGATGTGGATCCACCAATCCCTACAGTGTAGGGACAATCTTTGAACATCTGGACTTATTAAAAATTGTTTCTACGAGAAAGAAGAAATAGGGATTTCTCTAGCCCTGTTCCTTAACTGGTGGTGACCTCTGCTATAAAAGTCTTCTACTGATAATCCTGGACTCCTCTGACCCAAGAACAGTTTAGCATTGTCTACCATAAGACTATTTAAATCACATGAATGCACACAATCATCAGAGCAACCTGCTTAGGAATTTGCAAGCCCTTATCTAGGAATGGACACCTCGCATTCAGAGCTGGGCAAACAACACTTTAACCTTGTGACAGCCCATGAGATCACCTACATTTCTGTGGACAGGGTTTGATTCTGCAGTAGGCTGAAACTGAGAACATCCCAAGTTTTCAGTCATCTGCTATGTTAAAATTTTGTTTAAGCACAGAACCACTCGTCATGTCAGGGACCGAACCTGGAGTTTCCTACGCATTTGCCGAGCATGTGCTGACCCCAGGCTTTGGGCTACTTTAAACAAGAACCTTGCAATTGCTACTGTGAGCTGCCCCGCTGTGCTTGAGCAATTAAGTTGCCAGCATGGCAAGGGCTTGAAGCCCCATCCCACCTATGGGGTGAACTGGGGAGAGTATAGCCTAAGGGATGTTCATTTATTATTTATGTCAAGTGGAAGTACAAAATAATTAAGAGAGATGGAGGCAGTTGGCTCCCTGCTGTTCTGTGCTGAGAGTTGCTTTAGCTATGGCCACAAATTCCATTTTTTTTCCAGTATTTCTGCAGTATGCACCAGCAAACCTGCAGCTAATTCCCACCAGACCCTTAATGATGTGCACCTTGCATCCAGCTGGCTAAGGAACATAACTGCTATGGCCAGCCACACACCAGGAATGACGTTACCAGTACAGTATCCATACAGCCTTTAAGCCCCTGACTAGACTTGCAAAGTACCTGTGGCAGGGAAAAACTGCTCAGCTCACATTAAACCAACTCAGAACTGAAGCAGTTTATTGATTTATTAACGACACATGATTATCTGACAACAAGCCAACCTTGCATTCAAGATTGATATCAGCAATACAACAGATAAACTTCCATATAAGACACATATAAAAATAGCAATAAACACCTACAAATTTCTAAACACCCTTCTGTAATTAATACTAAAATGATCTCAGTGCACATACATGCATACGCGCACACACACATACACGCACAGAATTATATGTGCACAATCCTGCCTTTGGCTTGCAGGGACGATAGGCTCCCCTACCTGCCCACCTTCCTGCAGAAGATGTGGGTGCTCTGCCTTTATAAGTACCCGTATCGCTCTGTAAAACCCATGAATCTGCGTGCCAGTGAGAAGCATCCTTTGAGGTGCCTTAGACATGCCATGGGTCTCTGCATTTTGGACCCCACACTCCCACTCCACCAGCTGGGTGCAGACTCACTGTGTCCCACCGGAGGATGCTGTGTCTGGCCTAGGCACAGGCAGTGATGCTGGTGGGGCGACTCCTGGCAGTGCCAAACCAGGTTTTGACTGCTGCTGTGTCCACTGCAAGGTCTTTCCGTTCTTTTGCAAGTTCTCATGGTTCCTCTCAAACCGTCTCCTCTCTTTCAAAAATATCCTTGTTATTTTCCAAATACTGTTCAGTGTCGCTGATGGTCAGCTTCTTGCTAACACGATCTGCTAAGGCCAAAAAGTCCCTCAGACTGCTTTGTGTATTCAGTTCATTCTGGCTGCACTCATTTCTATCATAATGGCTGTTGCTATCCAGGCCCTTTGACAAGAGCAGGCATGTGAGCATCCCCAGAGTACTCACAGAGCTGAGTCAACTGAGAGCAGCATTCACGTGTATTCATAGGTACTTACGTGGGCAGAGCATCCCACCCTGTAATCCCTCAGCATCTAAAGAAACATCATGCCCTGCCTTCTGCAGGCTGACGGTCACATATCATGGCTGGGTTTTGTCCAGAAAAGGTGTGAACTTCATTCCTTGTGTCAAGTCTGCAGGCAACAATTGCTCTCAGAATCTCTCCCTGACCTGTATGAACAACCCTAAAGGAGCTTTTTTAGGCTTCCATGCGCTTTATGAGTGAAGCCTCCACATAAAAGTTTCATAGGGATGAGGAGTTTGTGTTATTGCAAGACAGAAAGGGGAGAGAGGATGTTTGAGGAGAAAGCCTGGAAAGAAAGAATTTACAAGGATGGCTCAAGGACACAAGTCTGCCAAGACCCATGTGGCCCACTGGGCTGCATGGCAAAGGCAGGACACACTCTTGGGTGAACAGCACGTAGGTTAGTGGCATTCCAAAAGCAAACTCCACCAGCCAGATTCTCGTGTGTATGCTTCCCAGGAGACCCGTTGGAGTAGCCTTTGGTGTGAATTCAGGATATGGCTCAGGCTTGCATCTGCAAAGCTGCGGCTTCAGCTGCTCGTGCTGGGAGCAGCTGAAGAAGGAGTCACAGGAGAAGAAGGAAAGCTGTCTTAGAGGTTGCCGTATCCACAGTGTGGAAGGACCACATGGGATTAACTGTGTGAGTCTACAATGCATTGATTCCATGTGAGGCTGGTTCCCTGTACCCTTCATAGCCAGAGCTAGGCAGCTGAGTCAGTAGGGGTAGGATGCAATTGATTTCTTCCTGAAATGGGTAATGAGAATATTTTAGTCTGATACATCATGACTTAGCACATTCCTTGAGAGTGGAAAGGATGGAAATCCTGGCTAGTCTAAGCCTCATGAGATGGAAATCGACTCCTGTCCAGTGCTGGGATATTACTAATACCCCGTGAAGTCCAAGACAGTGCTTAAGCTTCCCTTAAACACTTTGGTTTTGCAGTCCTCATGTGCTCCTAGGCTCAGCTAGTCAGAGAAAGCTGTCTCTGCTTGGGCAGCCCCCAGCCCCCATTCTTATTTCACCATCACCACCTTCCTGAGGCTGCAGCAGAGCTGACAAAGAATGATTCCTCCAGTAAAACCCTGCTTTCTGGGAGTGTTGCTTTGCTTCTACCCACCTCTCTTTGCACACTTCATCAAAACCAGCTATTACAAAATAAAATAGAAGAGATGACTTCCAGATTAAATAATAAAGCTTCAGCCAATTGGGTGGTTAGTGATTATGAATTTTTTATATTTGTGCCGTTGACATAACTGAGTAAGATGGAGAGGGGAGGGAAACGAGAACTTTGCAGGGGGTCTGAGCTCTCCATTGTATTTAATGCAAAGGTAGAGGCAGTACAAGAGAACAGACACTAGGGAGAGTGCAGATCCTTGCTCTATTCATCAAAGAAGAAACAAGAAACAGTCACGTACCTTTCAGTACACATGCTGTTGATTGCAGAAAAGACCTAGGGCAGTAAGAGATCAAACCTGAAATGTTTCCAGCTTGTATTACAATTTAGGGGCTGTATGTAAGAGATGCATCAGTATTTTTCTTGCTTTTCTTTGCTTTTTTTTCAAGTGACAAACTAGAAAAACTGACAAAGGAAAAACAGTCTCTTGAGTTAAATGAACCCCAAACAATCAACTTCTTTTGTTGAAACAAACCTTTAGCTTGGGTTGAGTAAAACAGTTACTCAACCTGGATCAAAAACTTTTTGTCTCTTAATAGTTCATTATTTGGGGCTATCTTTCTGAATTAAATATTGCCTGTGAGGAAAGACAAAATATCTCATAGCTATGGAAATCTTTCTCTTCAGTTGAGGAATTCAGCTGCTAAATGGACCTGAGCTGTTTTGTTCCAACAGTTTTGAAGAGCAAAAGTACTTAAGGAAACATTTTTGCTGTGCATTAATACCAACTTGCTGTCTTTTCTTGGGCTTACGCCACTGTCAATCGACAGGTTTCAATGAAACTGCTCTTGGTACAGTTTCTCTGTGTACATAAACATAGGCTATAATCTACAGTAACACCAGATTAGAGGGAAAATGCAGTATTTCCTATGTACACACTTTTACTTTGGAATAAGAGGGCTCTTTGCCCATCTTCTTCATGTGGCCAGCTTCCGTACCCAGGCCATGTTCAGCTCAATACACAGGAGGGTACTAACCTGCCAAAAACCGTTCTTAGTCCATTGTCAGGGAACATTATTGGAGCAGATGTACACTATCCTGGCTGGGTCAGAGTCAATTGTGAACTGGAAGCAATGTGGCTATTGTTTGCTTGGTGCTAAGCCTAAGAAGCCCCAGAGGAAAGCTGTCCAGTCAACACTTATTTCAGTCATAGCCTCCATGTAGAATGAAGAGGAGAAATGGACTTGCTCTGCTTCTCCTCTGATATACTGACTGCACGTTTTAGCCTTGTTTTTCACTGAATCTTCTTGTTGAAAGTTGCGTCATCCAATTATGTCTTTCATACATCTACCACAGTCAGGTGTGTTCTGCTTTGCTCATCACAGAGATGTATGCCATCTCAGGAATGAGTCATGGCTGTTGTTCAACTGCAGCATTCAGCTCTGCAAGCCAGGATGAAATACAGTCATAGAATCATAGAATGGTTTGGGTTGGAAGGGACCTTAAAGACCTAGTTCCAAACCCCCTGTCATGGGCAGCGATGCCACCCACTAGACCAGGTTGCTCAAAGCCCCATCCAACCTGACCTTGAACACTTCCAGGAACAAGGCATCCCCAGTTTCTCTGGGCAACCTGTTCCAGCGCCTCACTGCCCTCTGAGTAAAATCAAGAATTTCTTCCAGATATCTAATCTAAACCTGCTTTCTTTTAGTTTAAAGCCACTACTCCTTTTCCTATCACTACACTTCCTAATAAAGAGTCCCTCTCCAGCTTTCCTGTAGGCCCCCTTTAAGTATTTGAAAGCTGCTGTAAGGTCTCTGTGGAACTTTCTCTTCTCCAGGCTTAACAATCCCAACTCTCTCAGTCTGTCTTCACAGGAAAGGTTCTCTAGCCCTCTGATCATCCTTGTATCCCTCCTCTGCACCTGCTTTAACAGGTCCATGTCTTGCTTATGTTGGGACCCCCAAAGCTGAATGCAGTACATCAGGTGGGGTCATGAGGAAATGGAGACAGGTAAGATTGTTTCCTTTCTACTTCATTAGTTGCCCCCATTAGATCAGGAGATGATCTTCATAACATTTAGGCCTGCTGAAGTGAAATTGGAGAAATTAGAGAAATGCCTTGTACTGCGCTTCTAGTCACATCTTTAGAGTTGTCAGCCTTTTCCTCCCTTTGCTAAGCAAATGAACCAGGAATTATCTTATATGACCAAGCTACTACGGAAATGAATACTCAACATGCACTAAAACGCATATAGATGGATGAGCAAATGCAAACTTACCTAGGATTGAATCCAGCCCTCAGCGTGTATAAATAATCGTGATTCACCCCCAAAAAGGGAGACTTTTTCAGGATGAGTAGGCTTAAAAACCAGAAAGTTTCTGCAAAAGTTGGGAAGCCCTAAGCCATTCTGATCTCTTGTTAACTCATTGTGGAGATTCTCTGTTATTCATTACCTCATGGGCTTGCAGTATCTGCTAATTGAAGTACCACTTCATAGTCTGTTATTCTGGAAGTGCCACGTGCTCTTATCTACCTTAACCAGGAGTCTGCAGCGACTTAGATCATTAAGCAATGATGGATTTTGTATATAAAAAAGCCATATCTCACATCATTAACATTTAAGTTGCCCTTCTGCATTTTATTTCCCTAAATAAAAGGATTTGAAAACCTGCAACAATGGGGATCACCTGCACTGAAGCTTCACCAAGCATGATTAGAAGGAATAAAATGTGAGGGGAAAGATCAGAAAGTCTATCAAGGATGGGAAGATGAAAGGAAATAAATCATCTCTAGAAAACAATTACACAGCAGCCTGTGCCACCAGTTTTTCTTGTTCTCAGCAAAGATGAAGCTCAGCCAGACCAGAGGTAGCAGGTACCCAGAAGCAGATGGAGATGCACAAGACACGTGGAGTGCAGGCATTGCTCATGCAAACTCGTTGAGGATCAGGTAACTCTTCACAAAAAATCATACAATTGTTGAGGTCAGCAGGGACTTTAAAGGTGTCTGCTCAAACCCCACACTTTAAAGCATGACTAACTTCGAAGCTAGAAAAAAAAATCAAAATTAGTGAATGTTGCTCAGGGACTTACCCAATAAAGTTTCATCTCTGAAGGTGAAAATCTCACATTTTTTTCTGCTGTTTCAATATTTTATCAGCCCTAGTATGATTTCCCCCCCCTAATATTTAATCTGAATTTCCCATATTTCATCCTATGTCTTCTGCACCTTATCCTATCACATGGAAGAGCCTGGTTTTGTCTTCTCTACACCTTCCTGTTAAATAGTTGCAGACAGCAATAAGAAGTCTCTGCATCCTCTTTTCTGGTCTGAACAAACCCAGATCTCACAAACAGTGTTCCCCTGAGGATGTAATTGCTCTGAGACGTTCTTGGCCACTGAAGTAAGAGATTATAGCAATACTAAGAGTAGTTCGGTGTGTGTATGGAAGAGGTCTGATGAGGTGGGACAATATGACCACGTAGCCTTCTGTTCTATAGCAGTTTTTATCTTCTGGTTAAGAGTATTATGTTGTTCTGAATAGCTAATTTTTGTTCAGCATTAGCTTCTCAAAGCACTGCTGGATGGCCTATGTCAAAATGAAACCTGGATTTTGAGTGCCCACACTGAGCAATTTCAATCTTTGGACCACTAGGTTCCAAAAGATCTTCAGTGAACTCCACATCTTCAAGTATAGAAGCTATCTCTACTCTACATTGCAGAAACCGCCCTGAGGTTGGATCTGAGATCAAATTCACATCAACTGGAGTATACATAAGGGTGTTCTTTTAGCAATTTAGCCATGAATATCCACAGGTGTGTTAGATACAGGTAACCTCTCTTTCTGGACCAGCAGTTGAAGTCTGAAGGGATACCCTAAGGTCTAGAAGTCTCTGATCAGGCACTCTAATTGCTTGCCAAGCAGGAAGTCTTGAAATACCTACCTGAGGGAACTTTTTTTTTTTTTTTTTTTAAATCAAGAAACAGTAGATTGAAGCAGAAACAAGAGCAGAAACAAAGTGTAATATTTATTTGTTTGTTTGTTTGTTTGTTTTCAGAGAAGATAATTAGTCATGAGACCCACAGGAGGAAAGAAACTTTCCACTCAGAAATTTCTAAGCAAAAATAGGTTTTAAAAAGGTCAGGCTTTTTTCTTGTCTAGCTGATCTAGAGATGAGACAGAAAATATTTATTCAGACATAGTTTATGCATAAAGATGATCTTGATCATCAGTAGTGCCCTATCATCTGGATTTCAGCCACCTTTCCTGATTGTTATCATGAAATATTCACTGGTCACTCAATTATTTTACTGTGAACCACCCAAAAGCAGAGCTCCCTTCAGAATGTAGAGACCAGAATTCAGTGGGAGATGATTCTGCAGCAGATCCCCTATGGGCTTTCTCAAAGCCTTCATTTCATCTTACATTTCATTTAACAGCCAGGGATGTTCTAGTAAACTGAAAGTTGCATTTATCTGTGGGCAGAATAGATTATCCAACCTCTCTGAAATATAAGATGGAATAAGGAAAGCAAGAGGAAAGGAAGTAGGTGCCGTTATATGGATTTATTCTTCCCTCCAGAATGTAAGTTGCTCAAACTATGTTCCAGGTAAGTTGCTTTACCATTTCAAAAATGTGCTTGAAAAGGCTACTTTGCAATTAACAACCAAATTACATTGATATTCCAGTGTCAACCTTTAAATAATTACAAGATAGCAGAACATCATAAAAATTAACTACAGTTCCTGTGGCAGCTGAGGCCCTGAGGACTAATATAGCGCAATTATCAGAAGGTAAATATTCACCCAGACTCATCCTATGCTCACAAGGAAAACAAGAAGGCAGCTAGACTTGGAAAGCATTCAGAATGACAAGGAAGCTTGGTGATTAGTTAACAGTGAAGGTGGATTTACTGGGGAGCGGAAGAGTGTAATCCACCAACCCGTTTCACATCATCACCAGACCGTGGGCATGTGCTGCTGATCATGGGGCAAACATGGAATTTGCTGTCTACCCTCTGGTGAACTCACAGCTGGGTCCAGGTGCTGTTAGCACATTTTCTCACTGATACTACTACATCTACACTACCTAAGAAACAAACTGGTCTTGTAATATGAGCTAGTCCAAAAGGTTCCCAGAAGAGAGTTTCCCTTAGGAATGTGATGGAATGATTTGTTTTAGCATTAATGAAGTGCCAGTATATTAGGATTTCTTCTTAGATCTTCTTAGATTTCTTCTTAGAAAAAGAATTTCTTAGATCTTTCCCCCCTTCTTTATTAGGTCGATTTCTCAGCAGCTGTTTTCTGTAACATGGTCATCTTCACAAACAAGACACCTTTACTTTTCTGCCTTTCAAAAATGGAAATTGAGGCATTCAACCTGTGTCTGCATGGCATAGTGTAGCAGGAAGCTTCCTGGAGGTGGCAGTGTCTCCACAGTGTGCTTGGTTTTCGATTGCATGACAAGAAGGACACAGAAGTCAAAAACACGATCTGGAATTCATTTGAATATAAGTGTAACATACCATTAGGATACTAGCTGGGCCATGGAAACTGGGAAGCCCTTCTGGATCCAGCACTATGTTAGGTTTGAAAGACTAAAAGCTGAAGTTTTATGTAGGAAAATATTTGGTAAGTGTCATGTTGTTCAAAGCTCTTGGTGGTCTAATCTTCCTATGGAAATTCAGAGATCTTTTTTTGGGTTCCTCTGCACAGCCACGGGGGTAGCAGGGCTGATGAAGACATCAGTAAAAAAGGGAAAAGAGTCCTCTAGAGCTGGGAGCTGCTGAGGACCTTCCTCCTTACCAGTAAGGAGAATGAGAGAATGACTGTATCTTCTCCAGATGGGGAAGTGGTAGACAAAAATTTTCAGAGAATTCTCCAAGATGAGTTTATGGATGCCTAGATACTGAGAAGGACAGGTTGGTGAAGAACTGTTATTTGTCTGTGCTTCTCCACTGCAAAGAGTTCATGGCAAGAATAGAGACATTATGATGTGAGGGAAACTCAGGCTTTCAGGGTATCTCAGATCTAGAGCTCTGACTGTGGTGCAGTTCCTCTGGTTAGGTGGGCCTGACATTTGATAGACCACTTCCATCAAGGTGCAACCTGCATTCATGAACTCCTGGAATAAAAACCATTCCAAGCATTTGAGTTTGTTTTGGGGGACTGCAGAAAAAATTCCCAAGTAGATGTAGATCAGAGTGTCTGAATCGTCTTAACACTGAAATATGTACAGCTGGCAGTCTCCAGTGACACCTCTTTCATTCTTCTTACCAAGTATTTTTCACCAAATATCCCTCATTTATATCCCAGCCCCTTTTACCTCTGTTTGCTGTGCTGGCGCCCAGTCACTTTTAACTCTCCCTAAATATCTACCAAACTATTTGCCTGCTGAATGGATCTTTCCTCTTGGAAAAAAAATAAAAGATGTGATGCTATAGTTCTTAGCCTCTGCCATCATAAAGATTTCCAATTTCTTCCCTGTGCACCCCTGTGAGCACAAAATCAATAGGAATGAAAATAACCAATATTTTTTTTATTTTTCTTTAATGTATTTGTCCACTTAAGTATGCTAACCTGAAAGAAAGTAGAATGTCTTTTGCCTCTGTTTATTAGATACTGAATCAAGCTGGAGAAAGGAAAACATCTATTGATCATCTGACTTAAATTGCAATTGACTGCAGTCTGTTATCATGGTGTGTCTACAGTTATCCCAGGTTCCTTACTCCCCAGAGGGCTCTAGATCAGAGACAGGACTTCAGCTACACGCCCAGACTGGCTCCCCATCTTGATTTTACTCAGAGGGTGGTGAGGCACTGGAACAGGTTGCTCAGAGAATGTGGATGCCCCATTCCTGGAGGTCTTCAAGGCCAGGTTGGATGGGGCCCTGGGCAACCTGATCCAGGGGTGGTATCCCTGCCCATGGCAGGGAGGTTGCAACTAGATTGTCTTTAAGGTTCCTTCCAACCCAAGCCATTCTGTGGTTCTATGATTCTATGATTCTATTTCTGCTGACAAGCATTAATAAGCTTTCTGGATACTTTTTCAGAGCAGCTTGCTGGCTTCATGCCTTCTCATTCCTTTTGAAGGGCACATACACATATTTAAGTAGAACAGTTTTGGGGAGAGGCTCCTGCCATGCTTGAACATACCATAACTAGAGTTGAGAATAAGGCATACTTCATCATAAATTCTGCACAGCCCCTCAGATCCTAGGGGCTTTGTGGGCAACTGGTACTGTTCCACTTTCCATTCCTCTCCATGATCTCATCCCAAGAGTTATTTGCTTTTTCATAAGCAGAATTTGATAGTGAGAGTGATTTCTGGCTTTGTACCATACAGACTCATTTATCTTCATTGTAATATGTAATCTGTGACATATTCTCAAATGTTAATATTTGCATCTATTTCTGATACTTATAAATTATCATAGTTCCAGACATTACAGCCTACTACATCGTTTTACTAAATAACACCCATATTGCACTTCGGTCTCTCAAAACTCCCTTAAGACATCCATGATGTGACTAACACTCCAAAAAAACCCTTTGTTCCAGTGAAGAGTTTTCATTATGTCAAGACGTATTCAATATTGATCGCATTTAACACATTAACCATCATGTTAAACTGAACTATTCCAATTGAACTATTCTAATTGAACTATTCTATTCTATTCTATTCTATTCTAAACTTTATATACATAATTTGTTATATAGCCACTCTGTATCCCTTTGTGCATCATGGAGTTTCAGTATTGGTCCCCAGTAAACCAAGGAGACAGAGCTGACATAAGAGTAACATGGAAGGCAGCTTCCTCAGATCTGTTTAGTATTTTTTCATATAGTAACTCCCATCTGAGAAAGACTTTCTCTACTGTGGTGTAGCTCATCCCTGCAGAATCAAAAGACACATTCATTTCTGTGAATCATTTTATTTTCCAAAACCTACAGGAATGATATATATATGTATAGCATATATATATAATATATATATAGCTATATATACACATAAGTACTATATATATGGCTATATATGTATAGCATTTTCACTTCCTTCATGGAAAAAAATCTGTTCTAGTTTGCCTCATATCTAATTATTACCCTGCCCTACACACAGACATCTATGCATATGTTTATCAAATCCAATAACTACTTTTGGAAATGTGGTCTACACATCAAAGAAAGTCACTGGCTTACCGGAGCCTATAGGCCAAAAATACTAATCCTCTGCTTTCCCTCACTCTAATGGGATATGACCTTATGCAGGAGAAACGATGCTCCTGTGAAGCAGAGAGCACATTCCCATAGCTTTTGGCACTCCTTCTCTTTGAGGGTTACCATACAAGTTGCCTAATGGCATTTTTAGGAACGTGAACCAAACTCCTTAACCATCTTTCCAGAAGAAAAGCAAGCAAAATATCTATAGTGAGTGAAAGGAAAAATGTTTTAGCACTGAGTTGCCTGTGTACCAAAATTTCCCTGTGTGCAGTTCACAAAAAACACAAAAATATGAGAAAACCACCCATATCCGTAAAACATCAGAAAGATGGTGATAGAGATCATGTTCTGGAAGTAACATTCATTTACATGCTAAATGTCTCATACAGATCTGTGTAGTCCAGAAATACCCCAGAAGCTAAGGACTGAGGACTCTTTGCAAAGATCTTGATTTTGCTCTTTAGCAAAGTCATTTGTTCATAATACAGTTTGTGACCGGATATCCCATATTCTTGGATATTAGTAGGTGATGTTAGGGATGCCCTGGTCTACACATTGAGGGACAGAGGGGCAGGATTAGGAAGGCAGAAAGCATGAAGTAATATTATTTTAAAGTACTACAGAGAATATTACTATAACTGCTCATAGCATCTTTTCTAACTAAGATTGTTTTCCAATGAATTAGCCCTTGTTAGTCAGGCTTCATTGCACTCTTTATGGTTAAAAAGAAGTAAAATTTAGTGCCTGTCCATTGTTAAGTCTTTAAGTGCTTTTAAATTCCAGTGGCTGTTCACTGAGACATGTACAGAAGGATACATATTTTTTATTTTGTGAAATATCTGCCCAGAATAGGAGGATGTGTCCTGCTCCCCTCCTGGTACCCCTTACTCTGAGCATGTGGTCATGGTCTGTACTCATTCAACTCAGAAAAAATAAAACTTTAAATGTAATGCACTGCTCCTGACTCCCAGGAAAATTTGTTATGTGAATTCAGATCTTTGGCAGGCCATTCATCACTGTCCCTGGGACAATTACTGCAAGAAAGATGTCACGAGCTGCACAGCTGCTGGATAAGCAGTACTCAGCTTTATTATGGGGTTTTCCAATAGAAATGCAGATAAATCCAAGGCAAGGTGGTTAAAGGGCAGAGAGGAGGAGACAGAAGCACAGAGCAACCCATTTAGAAGCTGTGTGCATTAGGGATTATTCAGAGATTTGGCAGTTTTCCTCCTCTCTGAGACATACTTTTGCCCAGGGAGAGGAAACCCATTGACAAACTAAGTCCTGCAGAGGTCACCAGGGTGGTCAGAGAACTGGAGCACATGTAAGGGAATGGGATCTTCTTCTGGAGATAAGCTTTGTGTGGCTTGAGTTGTGTCTGTGGTCACCCATGTGTCCCTGGACTGTCAGTCTTGCACTTCTGGAAGGCATCAGAAGGACCAGGCATGGACGAACAACTGTGTGGCCCACTTGCAAACGGACGACAGCAAAGATTTCCCCATGGACATCTTGCAATTCTGAACACATGTGCAAAATCCTCAAATTAAGCCTTAAAAAAAAAAAAAAAAAAAATCCAGTTGGAAAAAGACAATGTGTTTAGGGAAATTTTGATGAATAGCAGCTCAGTTAAAGCTAACTCTGCTAGTATTTGTCTTCAGAAGATCAGATGACAAATACTAACTTGTAACAGTGCAGTAACTTTTCTAAGCTCCTGAGGTCTCTGGAAACTGAGTCACAGGCACAGCACTGGCCAAGAATTCCCTTGAGAGAGCACTGATAAATTTGACAAGCCACTGAGAATTAATTCTCTTCTTGAAGAGTCCAGCTAACAGGGAAATGCTGACATATACATATAGTTTTTTTTTTTCTTGCAGTCAGAGAAGATTCTACTTTTCATTGCTAGTTTACCTCATCTTTATTTTAGAAGGGTTTCAACAAGTTAAGACAAAGGCAAAACAGAGCTTCCTGTTGACAAGTCGTCTTGGCAAAAGAAGAAGGAAATATTTTGAGGCTGGTCTGCTTTTTCTATTGAAGAGCATGTTACTGTGCTTTTTGGTGTAAGGAGAACGGTAGTGGAATCAGGGTCAAGTACACAGAGTTTGGCACATACTAAAGTACTTAAATCAGCACAGAGACCTCATGTGGTTAAGGATGCATTTAGACTCTGTATGTGGAACACGAGTCCTGATTTTCACCTCCTTTGTGCTCCGGAATACCCCAGGGCTCATTGAACCAAGCAGAAATTTTGTAATGGCAATAATAAAAAAAAAAATGTGCTGTTTCAAATTATAAAAGGATTAAATACGATTAAATTTGAAGCTGTTCTGGCAAAGTGCAATAGTAAAAGGCCATTAAGTGAGCTGTCCATTTATAGAAAACATAAGATATAAAATTCATTTTTAATGGACTGTTTCCATGGAAATGTTCTTTACTAGAGACATTTTATAGTGTATTAAGCAGCACAAGGAGTTAAGCTGACTGTGGTGGTGACTGTAATGCAGGCTCTATGGTTTGTAAAAAATTGAAACCGTTAAAAGGTTTACAGCCAAGAGAGTGAGGAATATTTCAATACCGTTTATCACTCACCCAGCAAAATTGAGCGCTAAAACTCAGCACACCTACTGAAGTGGAATCCCCCTATTAGCTCTTTACCAGAATATCTCAGGAAAAGAGAGAAAATCTGTTCCTTCATTATGGAGGCAATAATAATTACAGGTAATTTGTACATCCTCATTCCATTAATTGATGGAATCTCGAAGCATTTCTAAATATTAATTAAATAACTCACTTCATGCAGTAAAATCACTCAATTGCACAATAAAACCTTGCTTTTATTTGCAACTTGCTCCTTTTCCCATGCCTAGGGGTTGTCATGTAATGTTGGAATTTCAATAACATGCTGCTGAGATTATGGTCCAGGCAGGAGAGGACAATGACTGAAGATCAGGAAGAATATGGTCCATGTCCCGGAGACTTTAAAAATCAAATAAGAATGAAAAAAGATAAGAGAAAAAGTAGTCTGAAAAGGAGAGAGGCTTTGCCTTCTGTTTTGAGACACGGCTTTTCCAGACAAAAAAGATACCCTGAACATTTTCAGTCAGCATTTCTTTAATAGTAGGTCTGAGAGGATTTGGACAACATGGTTGACCCCTTCCAGTAACTCGAATAATTTCTGATTTCTGTGGGTTCCCACAACATCAGGCACTGGTGGAGTGAAGTGGTTTCCTCCTTTTGCGTGCTTGACAAGCTCAGTCAGTGCTCTCTATGCAGGACAGATCTGAAGGACTGGCTGCATCTGCAGGATCCGGAGGATTGTATCAGTCTGAAGCTCCCCTGGCCTAAGCTGCCTTGCACTGTGCAATGCATGTGTGCATTCACTACATCCTTGCTGCAAAGTGAGCTTACCTTCTGTGTCTGTGACCAGTTCACAGGTGTGTAGCTTGAGCCAGTGAGGTAAAGCACCCATGCACTAGGGCGTTGTGCTCATTGTGTAACAGAGCAAAGCTATCAGGAGTTAAGACCGCCAAGAAACTAGGGGTCTCCAGTATACAGCTGAGGATGGAAAATTATTTTACCTTCTCTTTGGAATGAAGACAACCCTAAATTCCATAGGACAGAAGGCCCAGAGCTGAGGAAAAAGTAACAGAAGGTACTGAAATCCAGTTAAAATTCAGTCTGGTTACATCTGGGTCTGTATATATAGATAAAGTTAAATATGGAGAAATTCTTCATTTAGAAGTCGAATCTGCAGTAAAGACCAGATAGAATAGTATTTTTTAAATACTGTGAAGCACTCTGAAATACAGGCACAGCAGGAGCATCTCCTTTTACTCGGTATGATTGAACAGCTGAATAAGGATGGGGGCAACCTTAGCTGATGGTTTGTAGCTCGTTTCAACCTTCGTGCACACGGGTGAGCGCACCTGATTCATCTGTGGCTACCAGCTCAGCCCTCCAAGACTGTTGTCCACTGACAGCACAGCAGGAATTTAATCCAGATGTCAAAGAGCCATGAGTTTTGCAAACAGATGGTCTATTGGAAATCCACAGGCAAGCTGCATCAGTACACATCAATCCAGCACCTTCCTGCCTCTGGCTTGCTACTTGGGGACCCACTCTAGTGGAAAGAGCAGTAAAAAATAACCTTGCTCTTTCCTCCAGATAGTAATGGGAATGGCTTCATTTGCTAGCCAGCTGGCCCTTGTTAATGAAAGGTCGTTACCGATGACCCAGAGGCATGTCTAGTCAATTCTCTGATTATTTTTCCCCCCCCTTCGGTATTCACAGAAGCAGAAGTAAGTTGCTTTAATGTGAAGTGACAGTTTGCAACTGAAACTATTTATTTCAGTCAGGGAGACTAAATGGCCATGAAGAGCCTTCACATCTGCAAAGGCCCAGATACAGAGAGAGTCTGCTCCAACGACACTTCTTGTCCCTTCTCTAGGTACCACTTGGCTGGATCCTTTTACTGAGCCCAAGCGATGCCCTAGCGATTCTCATCCTCCCAGATCTAGTCCTCCGTGCCCAATTATGCCAGTGGCTGCTGGTCTTGTCCTGAACCCTTTATCAATCCAGACCTGGACTTTCACACTGCTCCACCAGCATTGCCTCACTTTTAACCACATCCTTAATGATTTTGAGTGCTGCCACCATGGAAACTCTGCTTCCTCTCAGTTCTGCCAGCCCACATTGAAAGTAACATATATCACTTTCTGCTACTGTTCTCATAAGCCTCCCTGGGATAGAGACCTTTGTCTATATGAGATAGTAGAAAACTGAAAATGCAATGTATCTTAATATGGTCATATTCATTTAGAAACTCTTGTTTCCATTTTCTTAAAATGAGTGTTTTAGCCAGCTCTAATTCAAAAGTCAATAGTCTAGTTTAGTGCACACACAGACAAAATTTTATTTCTGAGGGCTCTAAAGAGTCTACTTAATCTGTTTAATTTCCCTTTCCATTTAAAAATAATCCAAAATGTAATCAAAATATCTAGTGGTGGCTTTTGTGTATGCCCAGCAATATGCCTTGACTTTTTTTGGTTAATTCTGGACAAAACATTTTGGGAGACAGCAATGCAGTTATTTTTGTGACAACTCAAATGCACGAATGCAGGCTAATCTCTTACACAAATCATTCTCCTCCAAAAAAGAAGTCAGTCAAGTGCCAATAAGTCATGGAGCCAGTGGGTTGAAAAAAGTATCAGAAATAACAACCAACACATTACAGCAACTCCGTTCACTCACTTTATGCTGCAGTTTCTTTACAGTATATGGTGAAGAACGGGTTCAAGGTGGAATGAGGTAAACCAAGCCTTACGTCCTATATATTCTCCATGCACGTTGCTAGAGTGTCTGTACTTTGTGCTCACAGTGTCGACATTGTGCCTACAAATAGCTCAGCATATGGAAGAGCTGAGATCTGCTGGCTGACTGGGCCAGTTCTGGCCCTGATTTATATATGCAGGTTCAATGAGAATTTAACCTGTGAGAGAAGATGAGTGCGCTCACTCCCCATTTTCAAAGAGCTCCAGAGCTCTGACTAAGACGTTATCTGACCTTAAGCTTCTGCATACCAATGTGAGGATGGGCAGGACTGAACTAAAGATTCAATTAGCAGTGTCAACGTGCTCTTGTGTATTCATGAGGCTGATGGCTTAAGGACATCTCTTACCAAGGTGTGCCTTTCTGCTTGAGGTGACTGAGATTCCTGGGATGCTGGCACACAGCAATGACTTTGACCGTTAGCTCGGTTACATTCATTATACTTTATTATTTGCCCTTCCTATGGATAAAAAACTTTGTTTATTGATTTATTCTTTCGGGGTACAAGTCTGGTGGTGTGATTTGGGCACTGAGATAAAGTCAAATGCCCTTGCTTCTTTTCCTTGTCTGAGTGCTGTCCCTAGTTATGGCCCCAGACAGGATGCGCAGTACCTTTAGCCATAAAAAATAAAAGCCACTTTAGTAATCATATTACCTCAGAATGTGATTTCTGATTATGCAGTTGCATCAGAACTTCACTGCTCCCATCAAAAAAGGAGGCAAGGTAGGATTTCAAACCACCTGGGATAATACAGGAACATGATACCCTCGCCTGGCTCCTGGGAAACTTTATTTGTTCAGTGGAGATTTGTCAGGAAAGAATCACAAATAAAAGTATCAGAAAGGGAAGAAAATGGCTTCAGAGAACTTATAGCCCACTGGACAACCAGGAAGAGGAGAGCCAAAGCCTGGGAATCAAAACGAGCCAAAGAATTGGAGGACCAGAAAGGTATTTCCTCTCAGCGGAGAGATGAATACTGAGGGGATCAAAGCAAAACACAGGGACCCACTGGGACCATCAGTGGAAGTGAAACTGTTGCCTGGTAATTGCTCTAACAAAAATATCGGATTGTTTTTATTTATTTATTTATTTATTTATTTCTCCTTATGTATATCCTGCATTTGTTCTCATGTAGCAAAAAAAAAAAAAAAAAAAAAAAA
>VXAL01007256.1:322695-343569 GCA_013399475.1 Chauna torquata | reverse complement strand
GAGGTGGGCCCATGCAAACCTCATGAAGTTCAACAAGGTCAAGTGCAAGGTCCCGCACCTGAGTTGGGACAATCACAAATATCAGTACAGTCTGGGCGGAGAATGGATTGAGAGCAGCCCTATGGAGAAGGTCTTGGGGGTATTGGCGGATGAAAAGCTTGACATGAGCCAGCAATGTGTGCTTGCAGCCCAGAAAGACAATCATATCTTGGGCTGCATAAAAACAAGCACATCCAGCAGGTCAAGGGAGGTGGTTCTCCTCCACTACTCCACTCTTGTGAGACCCCACCTGGAGTACTGTGGCTACAAGGCCAGGTTGGATGGGACTTTGAGCAACCTGATCTAGTGGAATGTGTCCCTGCCTATGGCAAGGGGGTTGGAACCAGATGATCTGTAAAGCTCCCTTTCAACTCAAACCATTCTATGATTCTATTCAGTTCTAGTGGCAGGACTTGGTAGGTCAGGTTGATGGTTGGACTTGATGATCTTAAAGGTCTTTCCCAACCTAAACGTTTTTATGATTCTATGATTCTACTACAAGTCTTGTAGTAAGCAGTTGCTTTTGAACAGGCCAGTGTAGGTGGATAAAGAAAAGTAGGTACCCAGCAGAAGTAGATACTTCTGCATTATGTAGGAGATAGAAAGGTGTTTATCTTTCTTCTGCAGGCAAAAAAAAAAATCTTTTCACACAAGACTTTCTGTACCTACTGTATACAGGCAGGAATCTGAGTCCCTTGGCACAGGAGACTGGCAAGGTAATGGGAAAAACAGGGAAGGCTTACAGATAAAGTTTTATCTGGCTATTGTAATGACTTTGAGCACAAATCAGACTGTGAAAAGGAGAAGGAGTGGTGGTCCACAGAGAAAGCAAAGGGACACAGACTCTGTTCCTGGTGGTGGTTTTAGCAGGGACATTTTAGAAAATGTTAATCAGATGCAGATAGCAGATGTCCGAAGTACTGATGAAATCTGTCTTCATTCAAAAATTCATTTTTCACCTCCTAATAACTCATCAGCAGATCAACTGAGATCAGACTGTTGAGGACTGACAGACCAAGGGGTGACCAATGGTTGCTCCACCCAGGAC
This sequence comes from Chauna torquata, assembly GCA_013399475.1. Lineage (NCBI taxonomy): Eukaryota > Metazoa > Chordata > Aves > Anseriformes > Anhimidae > Chauna > Chauna torquata. The sequence continues at coordinate 342,482 of VXAL01007256.1, read as the reverse complement.
TTGTACAAAGTGCCTTAAACTGCCACAGGCGAATGTGGTTTAATACCAGGGATGTGAGAGAGCATAGCTCAGAGGCTGAAATATGTTGCAGGGACTTGTTAACAGCACAGCTGGCCTGTGAACAGGAATGGGCCATCCCAGGATGTGCCCATTGAATACTTTTCTACTTAATACAGCCAGAGGGACTTTTTTCCTTGGGCCATTTGAGATGACGTTTGATGTCAGTGGTGGCATAACCCTGAAACAATCAGCTGTGTTGCAAGAGGGAGCATTGCAAAAAGAGAAGTGATTGGAGAAATACACAGCTGTGAAAGCTAAGACTGCAATACCAGGCTTGCTGGAGGTTTATTTCATCTTGGTTTATTTTGATTTCTATGTTTAACCACCAACTCAGAATTCATTTCAATATATCACTAATGACTGGCTGCATTTGCAGTCTGTTTTCCCAATGAAATGAAACACATGAAAATACGCACAGGGAGCGTTTGTCTCTCCCCAGTAACATGTTCATTCCCTCAGCTGATCTCAGCTCCATTTGAAAAGAGATTTGAGATCTTTAATGTCTGTGTTACTTTGTGAAATACCTGTCTGAGCGGAGGTAAGTGCTTGTTGCATTGACAGAGCAGGCTGCTGTGGGATGGGGCTGAAGATAGCATGGAAACCAGCAATGAGCTTGCAAGATTGAGGTCAGTGGGAGATGGATAAAGGGAAAGGTTGGACCATACTGGTCTGGAGAATTGTGGAATGGTATTGAAGGACTTAACCTGAGCTCTGCTACCCAAGCTATAGCTGTGGTTGTGAGGGCTGGTGGTCAGTGAACCATCTGGAGATCCTGCAGGACACAGTTACACCATTAATGAATTTACTTGCCTACCTCATCTGCAGATCCTGGTCCCCAGATCTTCCACATCATTAACACAAATACATTTCCAGCATCTGTTTTTGGGCCCGGGACCTGATGGTTCCTACAACACTTTATCAGTTACAACACACTGCTGATGTTTTCCAGGCAGCTGAAATTTCCCTTCTAGTTTTATCATTTTTGCCTTTCCCAGCAGTGAACGTGGGGCAAACTGGGAATTGCCTGCTATTGTAAGTGGTGTCAAGAGGGAGCGAGGGTCATCAATCTCCCGCCCCTCTGTTGTGTGACGTGGGAGGACACCCACAGGACACACGCACAAGCCCATGCATGAACAGCCTGTGCTGATTGTTGACGCACCTGCAGCACTCCCAGGCATTGATGCAAACCCCTGCTTACTGTACACATTCATCGGTTATTGTACAGCAACACAGTGCTTACAGCGTAGATGCAGATCCTTGAATCATACCCATAGAAACATGTGAGCAAGCCCACCTGCTGCCTACTGCACTCGTGCATGCAGGGGGCTCAGCAGACACAGTGGTCCACGTGTCTGCTCCTCACCACACACAACACACAAGGACCACAGCTTGTACACACATACACACACAGACTTGCAGGCTTGTACCTCCCCCTCACAGGCTGGAACAACTCTTCCCCGGCTCACTGCATTCACTCAAACACACAGACACTCGGTGCTTGCAGCATGCCCGCAGCCTGTTACATGCACAGATAGCCCTGTTTCCTCAAAACAGCCACGTCTTGCCTTAAAGCCACATTCAGTGGACTTGTGAACACACTGTTGCAGGGCTCTGTGCACTCTCATTTTCTGTGTACAGGTGCTTACATACAATTTTATCATGTGCGCACACAAAGGGCTTGCTGAATCAATGCAGCTCCTTGAATATATCCAGGCAATCATTGCTTTACATCCGTATGGTTCAGGACCCCAAATGGTTTGTTTAGCCCCAAAGCTTGTTTTGCTTTTCCTACAATCTGCAATGTTTTTAAATATAGTTATTGAATGAATTTTTGAAGTAACATTAACTCTTCCTACAAACCTTGCCTGTTTTTTTGTGCAGAAGTACAAACACAAAACACACGTGTAAATCCCCCGAAATATGCCCTCTAGGCATCCTCACACAACACTGCACACATACCGATGCATGTGTAAGAGCATAAGTGAGGAGAAGTCAATTTTCTGGTCTTCTCCTGGTGGTTTGTCATATTGGTCGTTTTTTCCTCTTTTGCATTTTAGGTACTTAGCAATTATAGGTTGCTTGTCATCTGACCTGCTGCATCTTCTCTTGGTTTCCAGTATCCCTAATTTATGCTAATATCAAGGATGTCAGGAAGTGAGGAAAGCTCGGACAACCCACTTCTTGCCATAGTGTTTCCATCAATTTTCCAAATTCGGAGACTTATTTAGCAACAGCAAAATACCTTTCTACTGCTTCTATAGTCAAAGCATGGAGATCTCTGTCTCTACTGGTTTGCAAACAGGGAAGGGAGAAGGGAGCTCCACAGACAGAGAGGAAGAGAACCTTGATGGGGCATCCAGGGGGCATGTGGGGCTGCATGGGGACCCAGGAGAGTCCTGCTGTTGTGTCCCTGAGGTATGCCCATGGCCTGGTATTGAGCACTCCATCCCCACCTCCTGGCAGATGTTCCACACTTCTCTCTCCCTATGAACTGTAAATGCATTTGGAAGGATAAGTAGAAGGAGGGTGCTCCTTTAAAGGTATCTCGCCAAGGACCTTTTCCAATGCAACCAGGAATATTAAGAAAGGGAGGCAATGATGGGAACCAAGTCTGGTCAGTCACACTAACCAATGAGGGCGTGTGAGAATGTAGGATTGGTTATTCCAGCAGGGTTATATGATTGATGACTTGTAAACTGGGAGACAAAGACCGGATATAAACCTCCCAGTCTCACTACTTGCTGGGCTATCAAACTACAAGTGCTGCTTCCAGGAATACCAACCTGGACTTTGCAGCTGATAAGACTGTGATCCAGGTGGGAGGTGTCTGGACTGGGAAGGTGCAGGAAACCTCAGAGCCCCATAAACCCATTCTTTCCCCGTTCTGCTTTTTTCCTGGACCACAATCACCCCCAGCCAGGTGTAGCCTGGGGAAGTGCTAGTAGGCATGGGCCAGGAGAATGTGAAGGAGCAAACTGACATCTTATCAGCATAGATGATTGCAGGACAGAGCAGGAGGCTCTACACATGTCAATGTGCTGGAAAGGAATGAGCTTTCCATGGGTGACCCATCAATAATATGGATAGAAAGCACGTGAGTCATGACACTCAAGAGTTGTAAGCTCATTTCAAGCTTCCGTTTCATCTTGCAAGAGAGGATTGGATAGGACAGGCTACTGAGGTGACCACAGGCCAAGTGACAGTGACATGCAAGGTGACGGAGTTGCTTGGCATGGAGGGTGTTGGAAAGGATGTCACCAAGCAGCAGGTACAGGACATGGCTGATACTGGGGGTCCATTACATGCAAACCTTTCCTTCCTTCCCCTGCTGCTGACACATCCCATGGTGTTGGTGTCTCTGGACTGCATGCAAGCAGGAGGAACTGGCCAGCCATCACGCTATGCTGGACATGGCTGTGACAGATTTGTCAACAGGGGGTAAGAAAAATTCATGTCTGATACTTTGCATAGAAAGCTTGTCACTTCTACCTTAGTCTGGACAGGAACTGGTTTTTGAGATGTAAGAGTCTAATTTTTATGGGTCATTCTGTTTCTGACCACCAGAGGTGACTAAAGGCATTTTGACCTGCTGGTTGGCTTCTCTGCTCTCACTCTGAATGTCAACAAGAGCCTGATAGCACATACTCAGGAATCAAGGGTTATCCAGCAGAGTCTGGGCATGGTGGGAAGAAGGAGGGACTGGTAACACCTCACCTAGACAGCCCCAGTAGGAGAAAAGGTGCATGGCTAGTATAAAAATGCATCATGCAATAAGAAAGGAAGAGCTAAACAGGTAGGCAGCCCAAGGCCAAAATGTGCAATCAGATGGGAGAAAAATGTAGCAGGGAATGGGAGAGAGGAGGAGTGAAGGATCAGAGTCATTTTTGGAGCGATATGGAAAAGCAAGAGAAGGATTGTAAAGAAACCTTATCTCGTTCCTGCCTGTTCTCCCACTGCCGTCAGGATTATGCAAATGAATCATTCAAGTAGATTTCCCTGGTAATTAAAAACTCTGCTCTTTTNACACTGAGTTAAATGAGAACTTGCTGGAGAACATAAGAGGGGAAAACTTTGAATCCAAGATGTGGCAGGAAGTAGGAATGACTTAAGGGCGCGGGGTCCAGCAAACTGGTTTAAAGGCTTTTGCAAAGAAGCAAAAAGAAAACAGGAGAGGAAAAACAAAGAAAGATTGGATGGAAAAAATAGAATATATATAAAAAACAAACCACAACCATTAAGTTGGAGTGCTTGTGTCTCCTGAGTTCTGGCTGGTAGGAATTTTGCAAGCAGATATAAATAGTAGCATATCTGTAATCAACTCAAGGTCCAGGGAACTGGGTACTCTGCTGACTAACCTAGACTGAGCCCTGTACCACCACAACTCAGTTTGGGGTATAATTGCACTCCACACAAATTACAGAAGAACAGGTGACCTCCATGAATCTCTTTGCAGCCCTGGCAAGCAGCACATAGAGTGGTCTGGGCTCCTGGATGGATGCTGACTCAGGGCAGGATCCTGAACAAGGCAAGACCTTCTCATGAAAGCACCCAGATCTGCTCCTCTCTTGGAAATTACAGCTCCTCACCTGTGCAGAAGGAAGACCTAATGGTGACTAACCACAGCTGAGAACCTTCTTAAGGAAAATAGTGTTCTTCCCATCACAGGGAGGTATTTTTAGCCTTGCTGCGTTATCTTCACAACTTGAAAGCTCCTGTTCTTAAATGCTACACATTCTTCAATTCCCTCCCCCCGCCCCCCCTGAAGAACTTTCTTTTTTAATTTTTTATTTTAAGCAGTCCCTTACACATGCAGACAGCTTGCATCGGGGTGTGTGAATATAGTCACATAGACATGATGTGTAGTGGCAGACAGAACAATAAGTCCAGAGGAGATGAATTGTTAGAGAGCTGACGATGCTGTATTTGGCATGTATTAAATGCGGTTATTACACATATGTGGAACTTATCACACATAGGCAATCAGAAGCAGTGCTCTGTGAGTAAAATGTTTCTGAGGATCACGGTCGAACTGTTTGGATTTTGTTGCTGTTTCTTTTTCTCCAGCACTATTTGAGGCACATGCAGAAACTGAGTAGAGCAAACATTGCTCCCTGCCCTGTGCCTGCCTGGCTCCTCACCTCCCTGTGGTTTTATTTTCCTGCAGATTAACTCAAATGCATGATACTTCCAGGAGTACTAATGGATACTCTGTCATGCCTGTAACACATTCACTCAGAAAGCAGGTCAGGACTGGTGCAGCACAGAGTCCATCACAGATATGTGGATGTTTCTCGTGCCCATTTGATCTGAGGTCTCGCAGATGTGTTGGGCAGCACAGCTGTGCTATAGGATGCATCATTAACCAGTTTCTAAAAGTTTGGAGATGCCAAATGTAAGCCAGAAGCCAAAGGGAAGAGGAGGAAAGTTAGAGGGAGATCATCTTCTTTTCATTATTGTGCAGAAATTCTTCAGCAGACTACAGGGAAAAGAGAAATTCTGCTCCATTTTAAGACAAACCATTAAAGGAACACCATTCTCCACAACAAATGTCAGGTATTCAAACATTTCTTCACAACGTTGAAAAGGACAGAATGTTTCAGTACTTCATCTGAAATTGCCTGTTTGAAATAGATGCCTTTCTTTTATGTGAAGAATACATTTTAGGAGTTGAAAAAGAAGAATAAAACCCAAACAACTTGTTCCAATGTCACTGAAACTTTTCCTTTGAGCCAAACTTTTCTGTTCTAATGTGTTCCTTATAGGATATCAACGTTTCAGGGGTTATTCAATTTCAGAACTGAAAAATTAAATAACTGGTGGAATGTCCCATAAACCAGTCTAGTGTGTGTTTAGTAGCAGTGACTTGCTCTATGTGTAAATAACATCCTGGCTGCTAGTTTTACTTCTATCCACATCAGTGCAGAAACAGATTTTTCCTTTTCAGCAAGCTTTTCTTGGGGTTATCTCCTCTGATCTCACACTGCCTTCTTGAACATTGACCCTAAGAAAAATGTTTCCACTTTGTTCCTGTTCTTCTGTCTTCTCTTGATTAAAAGTCTTGTACCTAATGTTCTCTAATACATGCCTACTGCCTTCATGAGAAATTAAGTGGCATAATTTATTCATTTACATTGACACATTGCATTGTAGACAGGAGAGGCTGACAAATGGGTTCATGCTGGTTAAACTCGGCACAGCAATAAGCAAAGCTCAGGTGAATCTATTTTGCCCAGGCATGAGAAATTATGAAATCAAAGAGAAATGTCTCCTTCAAGAAGAGCAGAAGAACCTGCTCAAGCTCTCTTGAAACATTTCTTAGTTTTTTAGATGTCAGTAAATGACTAAGTTATTCTTCATGCAAAGTAGGCAGAAAGTAGTTTTTCCTTCACCTCTTTGCCAAGAATGAATCCTGGGTTTCCCTTGTAAGAGCAGCTGACGGTACTGACACTTGGAGAGCAGTGAATATAATCATGTTCTCTTTAATAAGGTCACTGCCTGTTTCTGAAGATCACGGCACATTGCTATCAGATTTGATGATGCAGTAAAAGTAGAACTGATTAGTTAGTTTGTGAGATCTTTCTCTTGCAAAATTGTAACACTGCCTTTCTATTCCATAAATGATTTAAGATTCTTGGCTTTTAATTTCTTTTTCTTCACAGTTTAAAGATTCAGGAGCAATGGCAAAGACTAAGAATCAGATGATTAATTTTACAGGAAATGAAAAGATTACCATTATATTTCATGACCAAGTTACCGTAGACTGTGATTGAGCCAGATCCCAAAGGCTAGCAAGGCACTGGCCTGGAAGCTCTGAAAAAAAAGGGGTGTGATTTCAGGTGTGATCTCTAGGGTCTGGGTCCCAGAGGAATATCCTGACTGCTGAACTGCAGCTTTATTACTTTTTGCCTCCTCCCCTTTGATCCAATGAAGCTGGAACATTTGTGGGGAGATAGAAGACATCTGGGGCCAGATCTTACTAAAAAAATCTCGGCAGAGATAACTAGAATAGCTCTATTTTGTCATAGGTTACAAGACAACTACCACCTTAGGTAACTTTGATAACTCACCATTGCAATACAAACTTTCCCTACATAGCATGGTGCTCCCTTCCTGTCACTGAAGCATCTCCACTACCTCTAGCCTGTATCTGTCCATTGCACGCAGCTTGTGAGCATCTGCAGCCCTTTCTGGTACCCATGACTTCCTGAGGTTAACGACTTCTGGTCTTCTTATTCTACTTTCCAGTACCTTCAACCCTGGGATTCCCACTGGCATGCTACAAACTATAAATTAGCATACTAGGGTGCTTTTGATCTTATTCTGCTGAATTTTTGTCATCTTTCTTTAATTTCATGTGGTTACCCCTGGTTACATAAATCTATTTTTTTTTTTTTTTTCAAATAGAAATGCCAGGAATTTCTATTAATAAATCTTTTTCTGTTCCTCTTGGGGAAAACCAAACAGATGGGATTTATTTTTTTAATCATTAAAATGTTATCAAATTTTCATAACAAATAATTTCCTTGTATTTAAACAGTGCTGAAGCAAAAAGCAGGTACTCATAAGTTACATGTGCCAAACAGAACAACAGCATATTAAGTCCTGAGCTACTTCCAGGATCACACTACTGACAAACATTACTTAAACTCGTGGGTCCTGAGGGTCCTTTCAAGATACTGGACGAGAAGCATTTGAGCTTGGAAAATGACAATAAGAATAGGATCAGGAAATCTCCATGCTTCTTAGTGATGTTTCATCTTTCTTTTACAAAAGCATACTGTAGAAATCAATGGGCTTAACTTCCCAGCTATGAACTTCTACAAGGTGGCAAAAAGCGTGACTTCAGAGTCCATCCTCTCTGAGGGACCAAAAAGAAAAAAAAAAGCCAAAAGCTGAGAACCTGCGCTTGATAGTGACCATGACCAAATTCTAATGGAATAGAAGAATATGACTTACCCTGAAGGACCTTGGTGGTGGGAGGGAAGAGGACTCAAATCCCTTGCCTTTCACAAGGAGGTGTATTGCAATAGGAGGTATAACCCTGTTATTCGTGCCAACTTCCTCTACCCCTCCAGTCCTGAGAGGCACTTTTGGGAATTTTTAACTTAACAGTGGCATATCTTGGGACAGCAGTGAAATACTGGGGGCAGCTCCTGGGACTTACTGATTCCATCTTACCCAAAGAGACACTGGAATAAAGAAGATCCTTTGGCTTCTTGAAAGTAAGCCCTGTTGAAATGGCCCTTGGAGTGGAGAAGGCACATGGGAGTCCTCTGGGTAAGTGCATAGAAAGGGTTTCCGGTGGCAGTAAGTTGTACCAGGTGGCAGAGCTGTCATCAGAACCCTAAACACACAACCTTTGTTTGCAGGTGAAATTCATCGCATTTGGAAACAGCATCTATGTTATGTTAAATGTGCTCATGCAAGTCATCTGTGAAACATAAAATGTAGACTGCCCCAGGACCTGTACCACTAAGGCACATTTGGGGTAGATTTTTTCTTTTTTTTTTTTCTTTTTTTTTTTTCTTTTTTTTCTTTTTGGATAATGTAGATATAGATGGGGATAGTGATGATAGTGATTTTCTTCTCCTCCTTCTCCTTTACTGTTTTCCTGACACAGCAGGAGCTTAGAGGGGAGTTGACTAGGTTCTTTTCTCTCATTTTCTCTAGAAATAAAGGGCTTCTCTAGAACTGATGTTCATCTATAAACTTTTCTTCAGCAATAGATAGAAGGGGATGGCAACTTTTCCAGCACAGACGGTTGGTGGCTCTGTCCTTTTAGGTTAGAAGTCATTTGTATAAAGATAAAGTGAAGCTGATATCAGTTTTCAATTTGGGAGCTCTAGATTTAGCTCTAGAGGAGGCAGAGATGGTGTTCAACAGCTCTGGACCATACATGAAAACATGTAGGATTCACTCAGAAATGGCTGATTGATTAGCAACCACCTCCAACTGAGAGAAGACAGAGGGAAACTGAGGCTATGGCCATGCTTTACGGGGAATTTTTTTCAATGTGGTATATAAACCTTGCTAAATTATTACCAGAACTAATGTTTTAGTTTGAATTACTGGGAAGGAACGGATTCAGAAAAAGGGGATCCTTTTGTTCCCAGCTATTTCCTACCTGCACCTGGTTCTCCATTTTACTTGGACAGCATTGCATTAATCCTGCTAAAGTCATGGGCTGAATTCAGCAGTACCTCAAATCTGGGTTTGTCTAGGCTGGTTCTGGTTTTTCTCCTGAGAAGAGTCATTTATACTTGTCTATGTGGAAGCAGGATGGTTTCTGTACTGTAAATGTCTGGATGTGCTTTGTCTGGCATCAAGTCTGATGCTAATAACTCAGAGCTGGACTCTTCTCCCTGAATTCAAAGAGTGACTGCTTGAACAGTAACTGGTGTTGGCTCTAATGTTACATGACCCACATGTAAGAGATGGATAAAAACACAGTGGGATTGGATGAATCACTGCCTTTCAATGTGGAAGCTGTTAGAAGAGAGGTGGAAAATGCCTTTGTTTGGTGCAGGCAGCAAGGTTTTCCTTATTGCACGTCCTCTGGCTGAACTAATGAGTGAAACAGCCAGAAGTCAATTAAGTTGCTACCAAAAGCTCTGCCATGACTTGCCCCTACAGTGAGTTTGACTTTGACTGTCTCTGGGCTGTTCTGAAAAGCTGTACGATGTTGTCAGAGAAAAGCAAGCAGATATTCACATTGTAGAATAATTGAGATGGCAGTCAGTAAATCTGGTCCGTGGGGATATTACATGTCTGCTCACGTTTGTACATGAAAGGATCCTCCCGGCCAAATCTCTCAGACTCTGTTCCCATCTGTGTCCTGCCAATCAGTGGGGTGGGCACTACCCAAAACAGATGCTGCTGGGCACTGGGGTGCCCATCCTCCGTGTAATTAGTGGTAGTGTTGCCCTAGAAAGCAAATACATTAATAGCATCTCCCCTAGCAGAAGGGAGAACAATTTACAGAGGAATTTGGTCTATACTGTTGAAAGCAGGCTGCAGTATCAGCACAGTGCAGACGATGGCAGCAAAGTATAAAATCAAGACAGGTGGGAAAATACCAATTACACTTAATAGGGACCAGAGAAACTTATTTATAAGTTTTTGGGAAGCTGATCTCTGGGGTCCCTGTTGATTGGAAGTGAAGCATAGTCCGTACATCTTCCTGCAGGACAGCAACGTTCCCCTTCATTACAACAGCACCTGCTAGAAGAATATTTGTTTATAACAGTGGCTCACAATGGATATAGTGGACAGCAGAGTAATTTTCCCCATGATAATTAATACATGCACAATAAGGTCCCTGTGGAGCTCATTGCCACATTCTTTTCTGTTGCTAGAAGCTTGTCACTTCAAAAACTATCTTCCTTTTAGAGGAGTTGCAACTTTGGGAATATACTTGAGATCACAGTGAATGTATTTATTCCTGCACAATGACGTGAATTGGTGTGATTTCTTGCCAGGGTAATTTTCCCTTAGTTCTTCTGCACCAGTAGTACCTTTTTAATTGTGGTTACTGCATGCTCAGGAGGCAGGTATGTAACTATGCAGGTAATTGTGAGCATGCTCAGGGACCTGAGCAATGAGTCTGGCAGAGATGCACATGGTTGTGTACACAGAGAAGCTTGTTTCTTGTGCATCTGCTGAGGAGCAGTCTGATATATCTCCTTTGCATCACTTAGAAGAGCTCCTGAAGGTCCATGCTTGTCCATGCTAGTTATGATTAACTGTTCCTTGTTCCCATGGTCTCTAATACAAAGGTGAGTGGAAGATATCCCACCATCTCTAAGACTTTATTACCACTTTTCCCTTGCAGAGTGACTGATGAAGTTACCTTGCGGCTCGATCTCCTATCCAGAAACCTTTCTGCTACGGCGTAGGCAGATCTCTTGCTTCTTTGCAGAGTCCTCAATGAACTCTGTTCCTCCACTTTCACAGCCTGTCCATGTAGATGGATATCCAGGCATGTAGAGTCTTTCATAGCAGTCAGTCCTTGGTGGAAATGTATTTCTGTGGCTCAGCAGCCGGCACCAGCTTCCCTAGCTCCACCAACAAATGTACTAAGCAGCCCTGGAGCTGTCAAGTCACTTTGCATCTAGATGATGTGGGATCATCCAAAAGCTTGCTCACTGCCTGGCAACCATAATAGCTGTGAAGAGCTGCAGTGAAAGGGCTGCTTTACTTGATAACTAACAACATACCCTGGCCTTTCTGTGTCAGTCACTGTCTGCATAATACATTTTGTCAATGGTGTGATTTTTGAGCAAGTCCCTTGTATCTCCTGTTAGGAAGCAAAGCCAGGGAAAAGTCAGGGAGCCATTGAAATTCCTGCTGGAACAGGGGCTGGATATGCCTTTTTACCAAGGGATGGAAAAAATTGAATGAAGGAAAGGAGGGTGGACAGACCAGTAAAAACCTTTGGCAAAACTTGAAGGTTGTGTTTATATGGGATGGGCAGTGAAACACACAATCTCGTCCCAGGAGATGGGCAAATGAACCCACTTTTCAGAACAGATGTGTCTTACCCATGACTGCGGTGCAAGTCCCAGTGAGATGGTGGGACTGGCAGCAGGATCCTCAGCTCACCCTGTCCTCTTACGTGTGATCACTCATGGGCTAGCTCAGCTTTGAGTTAACAGTTCATGTGCCGCTGCAGAGCAGCTATGGACCACTCCATGGATCTCACTACCTCACGCACAGCCCAAATGCAATGACCTGAGCTGACTCCACAAAGTCACCAGTGCATGTCCCTTGTCTCTATTGACAGCAGTCATTGAAATCCAGCTGCCTCTTGAGTGGACCTCACTCTTAGACCTCACTGTTAGATGAAAGTAGCCCTGGGCTTCAAGCCAGTCTCGGGTACCTCATTTGTTTCAAGCCAATAGGTACAGATAAAGTTAAAGCAGCTTTCCAAGAGAACAGTGGGTTCCTCATGAAAGAGATGATGAGGATGCCCAATGGCACGACCACACACTGGTGGAAACAGCTAACCAGCCAGTATCTCCAGCACGTGGATGAAGTGTGCAACACACTGGGTTGACTCTCACTCCAGGAGTCTCTAGGCTGGTGCAGGACAGACATGACCTCTCTGTCTCCATTCCCCACCCAGAAAGCAATGATATTAACGCTCCTCGATACTATTTAGGTTGTAATCACTGTAAGGGATAAGCTTTTTCTTACTGACAGCTCCTTGCCTCAGTCCTAGCTGAAGCTTGTGCATGCCTCTGTTGTACAAATACTTGTCAGGAAATGTTGATTCAAGGTGGAGCTGTGTTTATGATTTGAAATTTGTACAGAAGCATAAGCAATAGTCAAAGCCGAGGACTCCAAAAATACTGCTTGCATAAGTTCAGCATTGCTAATACTCCAGAGCTATTAAGCAATCTCTCTATCTATGCAAAGGTTCCTGATTTCTGTCCTACTAGAAAAGGAGATAAGTGAAGTACATCTGCATAGATTTTATTCAAGCCCTTAAAAAAAGTCGGGAAAAAAATCTCAACCCCTTCTCATTTCCATGATGTTGAGAAAGCTGATCTGTGACAGATGTGGAGGGAGACTGTGTGTACCACAAAGACAGCTTTCTGCTTGAGAAGATAGCCTTTGTCCTGAAGGTCCTACTCACAGGAACAATACTTACCTCTTCTGACTTAGGGGAGTTACTTTTGGGGAAAAAAAGAGTCTTTCAGGATTTCTCAGTTGGAAGTGATCTTTTTTTTTTTTTTTTTTAAATTTAAGCAGCATGAGTGTTTCCAGCTGAGCAGGCTGGGGTTGCTGGCATACAAGCTGTTTGGATTGCGTGTGGATGTCCACGGAGGAGAAATCAAGGCTGTGTGAGAACATGGGGCTACAGATGAGAAAAGTACTATCCAAAATTGCTCATTCCCACTGAGTTCAGGTACAAACCCATATCTTGCTTCCCCACAGCAAAGCTTCCTGTCACAGTGTTAGGACATTTCTTCCACTTCAAGACCCAAAGTTCCAGGTGCTGCTTATCTGTAGATCCAGCATTGTGGTCCTTCCACAATGCAGAGGCACAGAGGAGCCACAGTGCTGCATGCAGTTGGTTCATGCTTGTAGGCTTTCCCTCTCTTGCACAGCCTAGATCTGCAGCCCTTTCCCTGTCATATGTCCTAGCACGTACTATTCTATCACAAGTCACTGTGAAAGAGATTTTCATGGTTTGAGAGGTGGGAAAGCACAAAGCTGGTCTAGCCAATGATGTTGTACATCCTTATCATCTGAGGTGGGTATCCCTGGCTATAAGGGATGAAAACACCATCAGCCACCCTGGAAGTATATTTGTTGACTTAAGTTTAAATTTCAATATCATTAGCAAAGGTTTAAGTCTCAACACGTCTCAGGTGGTATCTTGTCCCTACACTTGCAAGGCCTCTTGTCCCTGCACTTGCTATGGCCAGAAATCACTCACGAGTATTCAATTCATTCAAAATACTTATTTATTTCATTATTTTTCACAAAAAGGTTGAGCTGAGAAACCAGTACATTACAGAGATCTGATGGATTGCTGAGTTTTTATGGAATGTCACCTGAAATAACTCATAGCAAATAGGTGTTTGTGCAGTGCAGCACAGTAGAAATTACTTACAGATTATTGCCCTGCTATAAGAAACAAATGATGAGCATTTAAAACAAATACAAACTTTAAAGCAGTGAACACTCTTTCTGTTACTTCTTTGCATGATTTATTTTTAAAGGCAAAAGAATAATAATAAAAAAGTATGTTTTATACATAATTTCTGAGGATGAGGAATTATTTTTGAAGGAAACGTAATGAAAATCTATTCCTGGACAGGTATTAAGTGAAAGCCTCTCTCCCATGGTAGAAGCTACAGATTTCACCTCTGTAACCTGAAATTACAGGCACAAATTTATTTAAAGACTGACTGTGTAAGAGATTTGTTTAGTTTTAGGGCCGCAGAGCTTTCCTTCAACATTTCTGTGAATTCATACGCACACAAGAGGAAAAAAGGAGAGAAAGAAAGAAAGAAAGGAAAGAAAGAAAGAAAGAAAGAAAGAAAGAAAGAAAGAAAGAAAGAAAGAAAGAAAGAAAGAAAAAGAAAGAAAGGAAGGAAGGAAGGAAGGAAGAAAGGAAGAAAGGAAGAAAGGAAGGAAGAAAGGAAGAATAGTTTGGTGGTAATATTTGTGTATTTTTCTCAGATTTTTACAATTCAAGAAATGTCCAGTGATATAAAAGGGGAAGTCTAGGAAATCACAATTTCATGGAAGAGAAGATGGGATTGAGAATGTGATTTTCAAAGATATGTTCTTGCAAAAGCCAATGCTATGGAAAAGGATGAGTTGGACCAGAAACAAGTTCTGGTGAGGGCAGGAAGGACATTCCGCTTACAGCTTCTCTCAGCTCCAAATCACTCTTCCCATCCATCCTGACAATTAACAGGCTTCCTTAAAGTCAAAGTTTTCTTTACATCTCCCTGCCTCCAGGTAGGAGGTACCAGGGCACGTACACAGACATAAGTAAGGTTTGTTGAGGCTATGGACCAGGATAGTCTTTGCGGGCTTTGTTTGCATTGCACCTAGCATATAGCTGGAACTGACAGGTATTATTACAACTAGAAACAGTGCAAAAGGCGCAGTGGTAAGATAATTAATAAGTGCAAAGCTAAGCAAGGCTGATTTAATCTGCAACCTCTTGCTTCATTTAGTAATAGTGATATTTACCTTTAGCTGTATGCATTTTCTTTCTAAACTGGGGTTATTAAAGATATAGAAAAAGCTCTACAGTCCTCTTCCTTTTAAACCAGTAAGTTGGAGTCACCAGGCATTTCATTTTTAGATTGCCCAGGTTCCTAGCCTGGAATGTTTCTGGCTCCTCGCAAAACACAGTTTGCCACATCTGTGAAACGATAATTTTGCACACCCAGAGAGGTGTTGTGATGAGTATCAGAGCACTCTTCTTTTACATAGTGCCAGCAACAGATGGGATATCCTCGTAAAAGACTAAAAACCTGTGTGATCTGCATGGATGTTAAGCTGTTATCACCATTTTCTGAAGAAGTCGCTTTGCTACTTTAGCTGGACAGTTGCTTATGTTGGGATAGTATCATTAATCTGTCCCAGAAGTGGGCCAGGAGGTGACAGGTACTTTGCAGATGCAGGGTGAAAAGGGTGCATCTCTCAATATACAACAGTGCAGGTGTAAGATGAGAAGAGTGGTAGTAACAGAAAAAAAAAAAATAGGACACACGGAGACAAAAGGGGATCCTGGTTAAGGTTCCCTTGAGCACCTGTAGTCACTATATGAAGTCTCATTTCTATTATCTTTAGGGAACTGAGTTTCCTACACAAAGTACTATGGAGACAAGCTGTCACTAAGAACCTCAACAGCAGATTGACTTCTTGCACATGGAAGTAGTTAGAAAGAAGAATTGCCATTCTTGTGGAATTTTATATCCATTTCCAGCCCAAACTCAGGAAGGATAAAGTGTTATCTAATAATTGATTTGGGAGTGCCAGGACACCCATTCGGGCATGCTGGAAATAAATAAATAAATAAATGTGAGTACTCTGTTCAATCACTTTCTGTTCAGACTTGTCCATTCAAAGCCATGCTAATAATGACTTTCAATTTACAAAAGCAGCGTAGCTGTGTGTTCAAGATATCCAAGTACAGGGTCCATCCCAGCTCCCATTGCTGGAAGATTTCACAAACTATTATGAAAACTCCTCTTCATCTTCCACCCCCTTCCTCTGCTTCGGGCCCTATGGAGCCTCTGCAAGGGGTCCCATCTTAACTGACCAATTGGTTGGGGCAAGGCTGAAAGTGAGAGGACTTGTCAAATTCTCTTATATCAAAGCACTGAGATATCAAGGGGACAAAAGTACTTACAGATATAAAGACAACTTCTGAAGAGGCCTCCAGGGGCTGTGTATTTACATCCGTCTCTTTGGTTAGCTTGCCAACAAAGAAAACCTATATGTGTTGTGAACCTGTTAACCCAGAGTTGTTCTTCAGAATGCTAGTACAAGAGGTTACCAGATTCTTCGAAGAGATGATGAGAGTCATTACCTGGATGGTGAGATAATCCCAAGTGTGCACTCTCTGCAAAGGCAGGAGGCAAAGAAGCCTGGCTGTTGGTCTGATCTGTGTCCCACCGTGCCTGCAAGTCATGAGCGACCACAAGAATATAGATAAGCATATCTGCACTGGATCAGTATAAAGTCACCCCAAACCCATATCCAATATCTCCAAGACATAAGAACAGGTGCATAGGAAAGGTTATAACAACAGACTGAGTATGTAGTGATATATTCCCCTAGAGTACTTTCCCCATGTAGGAAGGTCTGTGGTTCAGGGTCTTCAGACACAGACGTGGGACTTTTGTCTTTTATAGTTCTGTATTTATAGCCCTTCCTTTCCTCCCCCAAGAATTTAGTCGATTACTTTTTAAACACTCTAAGTGTATGCAATATCCTATGGCAAGAATTTCACAGCTTAACTGTGCACTTTGTGAAGAAATGGACAGCTTGTGCCAGAGGCGATGTCTTTGTGTAATAACTCTGGATGTAATTCTTAGGTCACGGGGGTCATCTATGCTTTCTGGTATAAAGGGAGTATGAGCAGTGCTTGGATCCTCCTCCTTATTTGTTCCTGCTATTATACCAGAGCCTGGATGCTTAACCATGGATCAAAACCCTGTTGTGCTCAGCGCTGAGCAAACCCCAAATGTTTCTCCTGTAGCAGAACACACCTGCATATCTAAAGGGCCTCTCATCAGCACTGCTCCAAACACTGTGCAAAAGAGTTCTGCAGCAAAAAAGACTTTACAGAAAATGGGGGAATCATCTGCTCAAGGTCACCTAGCAGAGTCAGGAATAAATGTTGAGAGTTTCCAATCAACCCACCTTCCTGGTACCCACAAAGAGACCATAGTTATTTTGAATAATCTTTGTGAACCAGTCAGCATCAAGTTTAGATCCTCCAGCCTCCACTATCCCAGCAGTTTTTGCACTCTCAGACACTTCAGCACTCCCCGGAGTATGGAGTTCCTCAGTCTGGGATGCATTATTAATATTCACATCCCAATCAATAAATGCTACTCAGCAATAAATAATAAATGAGTAAATGAAAGAATATAAATAAACAGTTATTATTTGTTTATATTCATTAAATCAGATAATTTGAATTGAAAATGCACACATACAAATTATTGCTATATGTTAAAATCACACATCACTAGAATCACAGAATCACTGAATTGTTAAGGTCAGAAGCGACCCCTGGATCCATCTGATCCAAGCCGCTCTGCTCAAGCAGGGACACCTATAGCAGGTTGCCCAGGGCCATGTCCAGGCAGCTTTTGAAGGTATCCAAGGAGAAGACTCCACAATCTCTCTGGGCAAGTGCTCTCTCAGCAAGTGACCTGTACTAGTGCTCTGTCATCCATGCAGTAAAGAAGTGCTTCCTGATGTTCAGGCTTAATCTGAGAAGAAGTCTACAAGGAAACTAGGGAAAAATGCTATTTAATATAAATGTGGGCAGTTTGTGCAGATTAGCCTCAGGGACAGAGAACAGTCCCTACAGTGATTTATTTAGCATAGACATAGACTAATTGAATAAATAAGTGGCAGTAAATTGTTGGACTTAACTGGAAAATATCATTAGAAGTTATTTACTTCTGATTGTGTCTCTATTTTCCGTGTGTTGTATGTTCCAGAAATGTGTTTATATCTTGCTCTAAATCAAACAAACAAACAAACAAGAGTAACTGAGGTGAGCTGCTTATGCTTTACTCAGGAATTGCCCTTGCTGATGATTATTGAGCTGTCTGAAGACCAGTCTTCCTAGAGTGGTTTTGAGATCAACAGCTTTCTTCTGCATTCACACTGTATTTCAGTAGGCAGATGAATCACACCACTAACAGCCTTTGTCCTTGAATTTGCCCTCCCTGTCCCTTTGGACCTCATAAAGAAAAAAAAATCGTACTAATAAGTCTTCATTTTTATTATTGAATATAACAAGCCAGGGACCATTCCCAGCAGGCAGTCTGGAGAGTGACACATTGCTTTGGAGGGAAAAAAAAATTGAGTTAAACAAAATTACCTTTGCCACTTGTCCTTGGGGACTGAGAACTGCTGGCATATTTTATTTATTAGGATGGAAGTGGCCCCCCAGATGTATTCCCTGATGTAGTGTTGTCCTACCCAGTGTATCTTCTCATGGTGAGTCCTAGCAGAACTTAGGAGGCACCAGAGCCCTTCAGCAGTGAGGGGAATTCAGGAAGGGAACAACTATGGGGACATTGATGAGCTCTTCATGGCTGGTGATCTTCATACTCAGGAGAGCTCAAGTCTGACCAACCTTGAGAGCTGACCCATGAGTGCTGTTTGAGTGCCCAGTTGCCAATAAATACCAGGGGTGCTGACCAAAAGGAGGAGTAGCATGGACCACCATGCCCCAAGCCCCAGGAGGGAGTTTGTTAGCGAAGTAGAGTGGGAATAGGGAGAGATTCTCGTGTTTTCCCTCTGCCTTTTAGACTTTCCTTTCTGTTTATTGCCAACTTTGAAATTCAATAAATGATCCTTTCTAGCCTTAGTGTCTCTGAAACCATAAATCATTTCCCACACGTTATAGTTTCCCTGGGACAAATGACTCAGTCCTGCTCTTCAAAATACTCCAGATGGTACAGTCCTTTTATTTATTTATTTACTTTCCTCAAATAGATGGCAAAATATTTTGGGGATAGGGAATTTTCTTTGCATCTAAACTTTCCACTGCCAGGATGGAAATGATACTCCCCTTGGTTAGATAAATACATTAATACTTGTCAGGCAATTTCATTCTACAGGGAAGAAACTCAAAGTTGTATGAAACTAGATCTTTCTTCTTATTTCTGTAAAAAGTTTTGTATCATTGCAACTGTAGGGGATGTAAAGCCATGTATGCACACCCTGGTTGCTCTGGTGGATGTATGGCAGTATTTCAGACCAAAGCTGACTCACATCTGTCTGTATCTGTGGACTGGTGGTAGGTTACTCATCTGACTACAGCTGCCCTTGACCGCTGCAGGACAACCTTTCTCTGTTGCCCAGGCAGAACAACTTTCAAAAAAAAATATATGCAAAATGGGGAAAGGGAGACTCTCCATTTGTTTGTGGATGATTTGCCAAAGAGATTCAATGTGCTAATGTCTTGCTCAACTACAGGGCAGTCAGTAAGAAATAAATGTAAAATGGGATTGGATGATGTGCTATAAAACTATACACTGTGGGGTTCAGCTTAGTGTTCTGGAGTTTTTTCAAAAAGAGAAAGTGCAGAAAAGACTGTTTCTGACATTCATATTAGGGAATGATCATTAGAGCCTTTCTCCTTTGGTGGACAATTAACCTCTCACTTAATGGCAGGTGAAAATGGTCATTCTTGATTTGAACCAGAAAACTTGCTTTGTATTAAAAGGAGGAAATAAATCCTACAGACTGTAGAACAAAGTAGTCAGGACGAATGAAGATCTGACAAGAATTGCTCTGCTAGATGGTGACGGGCTCCAACCAGAGAAGACTTCTGAACATTTTAAAAAGAATATTTGGTTGTCTTCCCTTCCCAACTTTCAACATTGTTTGATGCACATCCGAGTCCTGTAGGCTCATAAGCAAAACTCCTACTCTTTGCAGTCTGACTTGAAGCAGAGAGCACAGGCTTTTCCTTTAAAAGCTGCACCTCATCCAGGTAGAAG
>VXAL01007256.1:304184-322487 GCA_013399475.1 Chauna torquata | reverse complement strand
CCCCCATTCCTTGGAGAAGGGGGAGTGAGAAAGCAGTTGTAGTGGAGTTCCACTGCTCAGCTGGGTAAAACCACCACAACCTTCCTCTAAGCTCTTTTTAAGCTTGACTTGGTCCTTTGCTTTCCTCCTCCTCCAACTAGAACAGGTCTAGTGGCATGATAATTTAATATTTTTAATATTTCTATGGGCAACTTTCTCTATAAAGGGATTCTCCCTTCTCCCTGACATAAAATTAGACCACCTGAAGGAATTCCTTGGAACTGCAATTCAGCAGCCTTTAGAATCCCCACCCCCACCCCCAAATCCTTGATTACTTAAGAAATGCCACAAAAGAATGGGAACTTCACTCTAGCACTGAGTTGAAACATCAGGGTAACTTTTATTTCATCCTGCTGCAACTGCTGAGGTCAGTATTTGGCCAGAAAACCAACTCTGTGATTGCCATGACATTTAACTAGCCACACGTGGTTGTCTTCTGAGCTTGACTGTCCTGTCCTTGACATCCAGCGTATCCATATCTGAAGTTGATTCTTAAAGCTGAGCCACATCAGAAAATGGTGCTTTTGCTAAAATATTTTCCCAGCTTTCAGCATTCTCCCTGCCTGTCCTGCGGGACGTAGAGATATACAACATCCTGCAACAGTCTTGGCTGTCCTTAGGCAAGAAGGTATAAAACCCTGATGAGTCTGTGGTGTGGTAGCAGGTTGGACAGTTCCCTGTGGGGCAACACCCTCCTTTCACACATGCGAGAAAGCATCAGTCATAAAACCTGCTGGGCTGAGAAGCTCAGCGCCAGAATGGCATGACTAAGAACCAGCCTCTCCCTCTTGCGAACACTGTGTGCATGTGTATATTTAGATCTGTGTGTGCATATATATCTATATATATATAAATACATGTGTATGTAGACAGTAACTGAGCTTTTTTCAGCTTGATGTATTGCTGATTCTCTTCTTACTTCTTTTAATCAATCTTGTAGAAGGTCAATAATTGGACATTGAGCTTACCTCCTCCAGTTCATCTTAGATTAGAACTCAGTCCTCCTCAGGAAAAGGATACTATGAGGCAAAAATCAAGACTAATTTTTTTTTCCAGTCTCACCCAAATACAATACTCTACCTTTAGTGCAATTTTTTTTTTTCCTCTTTCTCTCTTTCTTTGTGCAAAAAATTGAGTTACTGTCCTCTTAACCCCCCCAGTGTTTCTAGACTTTCTTTTTTTTGCAGCAGCAGCACAAGAATGGACTATTAGGAAGAAACCCAGCTCCCCCATATCTGTCTCTCCAGTAAACCATGACCTGAAAAGTGTGCCCTGCCACAGCAAACCCACAACAGCTACCCTCTCTCTCCAAACTTCTATCCCTGAGCTTGGGACAGTGAAAGTCCTATCCATGGTCAACCTCAGAAAAGATTTCTCAGCATGAGGCATGGCTTTCATTTGGAAACCTCATTGCATTAATCCTCTTTCGACTCACATTAGAGAAAAGAACAAGCTGTCAGAGTGACTTTAAAGACAATGAATTGTGTAAATAATGAGAGAAGCAAATGTCCTTGAAGAGGCTCTCATCTGCTTGTACCATACTGTGGCTTTAGCAGGAGTCATTGTGGTTTTAATTAACACCTTTCTCAGTGCAAAATTACCACATTGTTCTCAAAGGCTGTTTTTCCTTAGTGACACCCAAATGAGAGTTTCCGGATTTTATTTTGTTTTCAGAGCCTCCTTTAATCCAGGGTTTCTTCCATTTACTTGGACATCAGGCTGTTAACACTGCACTGCTCTGAGCAGAGTGCCTGGCGGCAGCCCTTACCACACTCATACTTCCCAGGTGTGCCTTGAGTATTGAGCACCCCAGGAGGTGACCACACTTGCAAATACCATCCAGTCGGTTTGCTGGATCTGTGCCCCTTCTCTTCCTCAAGTGCCAGCAGCACAGGAGAGGCTTTCTCCTCTGGATGTCCTAGAAAAAAATTTAATGACAGAGAAGAGTGTGAAGTTTGCAACAAACAGGAGAAATTTGAGCTTTTTGGAAAGCAAGGGTGGGCAGTAAGATACAGATGCTGGGGCAACCTCAGCTGAACTTTGACGGCATTCCTTTTAAACAAATCGCCTGTTTATCTGCCATTTCCTTGCTCAGTCTGTAAAGGGATTAGATGCTTTGATGTTGGCCCTGCTGTCACCTGGGAGCTGGTTTACCCTTTATCCATTTTGGTCCATGCTGTGGCTTTGCTGCAGAATTCATCCCCTGACTCCCAGCCCTGTTTTGTGTTGTTGTGGGAAGGGCACTAGCCAGAGAATGGCACTTGCTGTCCATGCATGGTGGTTTAAACAGAGTTAACACCTGCAAACCCCACATCCAGGCTGGATCTTTTATCTCTAGAAAGGAAAGGAGGAAAAGGTTTTCAGATCCTTTGGGAATCCGCCCTCCATCATAACTTTGGTAGAAGACATATTCAGACCATGGCCTCACATCCTGATCTGCCAGCAAGTCTAAAGGGTTTTAAGACACATACCTTGCAAAAGCAAGGACAATGTGTGTTTTGCCATATGTTTTCAGCGGATGCTGGATTTTACTGATGGATTTCAGTTTACCATAGTCATTTCTCCAAGACAATCTTACAGATTAACACTTCTGTAGGGTGAAAACCTGATATAAACAGGGTTTTGTGGAAGCCCTATGACACGTTACAAATGCAGGATTAACCCAGTTGCAGTAACCTTAAGTCTGACCCAAACTCTGACCCTTTCCCGTTTCACACTGTTCTCGATTTTTGTGTGTAAGAACCATGGTATAGGACGTCATTTTAGGTATGGATGGTTGCCAATGCAAATAAGCTGTTATTTTTATTGCATTCTTAGCATAATAATATATTCTGTTCAAAAGTAGTGATGTAGGAACATAAATATATCTTAGCCGCATATTAGCATTAGTCAAGAAAAGACATTCTTTGTGCAACATCTGCAATATGATCGTTTGAATTTTATTTTCTCCTTTTAGATGTATGTGCAGTAAACCTTGAAAGGCATTATATATGGAATTTGGTGCAATGCCATCCCCATTATTATCTCCACAATTCTTTTATATATTCAAAGAAGTTCTTGTTTTGTTTCTTTTTTCTTTTTTTCTCCTTCTTTTTTCTTGTTTTATTGTCTGTCTACAATTTTTAAAGAGAAGTTCTGTGGTGTGTTTCAAGGGTAACA
The DNA here is from genome assembly GCA_013399475.1 of Chauna torquata. Classification (NCBI taxonomy): domain Eukaryota; kingdom Metazoa; phylum Chordata; class Aves; order Anseriformes; family Anhimidae; genus Chauna; species Chauna torquata. The sequence continues at coordinate 319,289 of VXAL01007256.1, read as the reverse complement.
GTTAAGGCTTGTGGCAAGGAAGAGAAAAGGCCATTTCCTTGTTTGTGGGTGGCATTTTCAAATGAATGGAGGCCATGGGCATGATCCTTGTCAACAGAAACTCACACTGTTCCACCAGTCAGTGGACGTGTCCTGACTGGCATCAGTAGCAAATCCTAACAATATGCACACTACATTTGCAAGAGTAAATAAAACATGCTGTGGATGATCATCTGGCATCAGAGCCAAATGATGCTCGTATCCACAGATAGGAATACTCTTCTCTATCCTTACGAAAGATGGCAGCATTGTTCATTGTACCTCTTGGGAAGAGTCCCTGGCTTGTGCTATCCCCAGATCATGATAAAGACTTCCCTGGCAGGCTCCCATTTACCACAGACCACCTGGAGCCAGAGAACACATAGGCCATCAATGTGAACAGCCATCAGATATTTTTTCAATACCAGCTTGTGCTCTGACCTTTTTCTTTATTAGCGGAGACTGAATCAGGAATGCAGATTCTTCCAGGTCTGTCTTCTTGTTTTAGGGGTCTGGTGTAATTAACCCCTTAGTAGGTTTGTTCTTTTCGTCATTAACACACAGGGCTGCTAGAAAGGCTCTGCCCAATCCATGTGACTGTACCTACCTGTTATTTACTCTTCTATTGCACAGCCCAGTCACTAGAAAATCAATGTTCAGGTGGAAATGAATATGAAAATGACTGTTACTGTAATGCAAGAAATAAAAGACAGAGGAGGAATTTCTTCTCTAGTGATGACATGTGAGTAAATCATTATGGCTTATTTTGATATCATTGACATTTTTCATAAAGACTTTCTCCTAGGAGCCAAAGAGATCTGTCAGCACAGAGGGAAGTGTGTACAAATGAAGCATAAATTTACATTCCTGAGGAATGAGAGAGGTGTCAATAATTTCGCAGCCTGGGGAAGTGGGGGGCAGTTCTGATGCAAAACCTGGAGGAGTGAATCCCAGGTTGAGATGGTCTCTTAGCTCACAGTACGATCACAGCGATGCAATCATGAAATAACATCAGCATGCATAAGGCAGGCTGCAACCCTCATAAAAACGTGAGGCTTGTGGAAAAGAGAGAAGAATATTCTGACATGGCAGTGTGCCTGGCTTCAGCTATGTTTCTAAAAATATGCCTTACAGGTCTGTTTTGGGAGAATAACTACAAAAAATGCTTTAAAGGCGACGGTATTCAGTGAAGCTGCAGGTAGTACCCTGGTACTGGTGTAATGAAAGATAATAGAGCCATGAAATAGCTTAGGTCAAAGGGAATCAGATCCATGGATTTACCCATATGAAGCTCTATAATTTGTGTTAAAAGATGATTGGCCAGTTTCTCTGAAGTATATTGTTCTCTGATTTCTATGTAGACACCTAAATGGCTTTTAGAATCACTTAACTGTCCTGATGAAACTGCCTCTGCCTCTGGTAGCTTAGAGAAATGGGTTTTAGCTTGTTTGTCCATATATTTTTCTGAAGAGGATGCTTGAAGGGAACCCAAAAAATGAAATTCCAGTAAGCCAGACTTTCCTGCAAATATCAGCTTCCTTCTACTTCAAAATATTTAGAATCTTGCTAACTGAAAAAGTCTAAATTGCCCTGAGGCAGCAGTAAAGGTGAGCACTCACATTAACCTCAAGAGTGGTGGGGAATCACACCCTGAAGACTGCAAAATCCAAGTTATCTTTTTCTCATTCTCCAGAAGACCTTTTGGAGTTTTCTTTCCTTCAGTACAAATCCTGGCACAAACTTTCCAGGCAGCAAAATTGTCATCACATCCCTTGGGAGACTTTGCTGTGGTCAGAAGAGCCTTAGTTGTTCTGATACATCAGAGCTTGCTTGATCAAGCATGGCTGGGGGTCACTTGCCTTTGCAGTCCATCTCCTGCAGGTAGAGCCCAGGGAAAAGTGTCCATTCCGGTGTTATGAGTCAGAGCAGTGAGCAATCATGGTGTTAAGCCATCCAAACTGCCCCTGTGCTTTCCTGAGCTGCCAGTGTCTGACTCACTACGGTTAGCAGGGAGGTGAGGTGTCTGTGCTGGTGTGGGTCTCCCTCCTCATTCCTTTTGAACATGGTTCAGTTTTGTTTTAAGGGCTTAACAACTGAGTGAAGATCACAGAGTGAATACTGGCAGATTTCTGGTTTCTTTTAAAGAGGGGATGTGAAGACTTATTTTCTTGGCATTGTGGTCTGCAAGCAGCAAATGGAGGCTATTGGGGTAATCGGGGGCGGTTACCAGCTTTCCAACATGTCCCAACAGGCACCAGTTTTAACAAAGAGAAACATAAGAGAGTGACCTCAGTGCTAGACCCACGCTTTTCTCTGACTCACTTTGTTATTTTCTTTGTTATTATCCTCTTCTTGCCATTAAAATCAACCCCATCCTGGTGTGCAACAAGTGGCTCTTGTTCATTCACCTTTTTGTAGAGAATCTATAGCAGAGTGGCATCAGAGGGCTTTAAAATATCACTTAACCCCTATTCCACGTAAGCGTCTAACACCATGCTGTATGAGGAGCCCCTGTGGACACAAATCTATATGATACGCCCTTCAAAAAGCCTGGGATTATGTAAATAGCAGGAGAAGAATCATTTACATGGGAGACCACAAGGATCTGGAGACATTTTGCATTTATAAAGTCAACCCTCTCAAAGCCCCCCAAAGGAAATTAAACCTGTAAAAGAGAAAAGCCAAATGTTTGTCAGTTCGACTGTTGAGGTTCTTTTTTTTTTTTTTTTTTTTAAATGAAAACCATTTCTGCTAAGGTATGCAAGCAGATGACTAGGCCTTGGCCTGAGGTTTAGCTAACTGAACAGACTCTAAGAAACTACTCTATATGGCATGAGAAACTGCTGAACATAACAAATTAACAGACTGAGAAGCTGACAAAAGCTAGAGAGAGTGCCATGAGGAATGGACAGATTTCACAGATGTTTAAGGGGGAGTTGTGTGAGAAACAGCCAAAATTCACAGTTAATTAAAGAGAGCATTGGGGACCTTTTGTAACTGGGATTTTGCAAGGCCAACAGTGCTGCAGTAACTGCTTCAGAAATACCAGATTTGGGTATGTGTGTAGCAGAACCGGGACTGATGGGGAAAAAAGTAACTGGGGAGGTTATTTGGGAGGAAACAAGGACAAAGAAAGGAAGGTATCAAAGGGAGAGACAGAGGAAGAAGCAGCTTGGGGAAATGGAGTGAAAGGGGGATAGAAAGAACTGGTTGTGTCCAAAAAACCTGCTGGTCAGTCCGATAGTCTGACAGCAGCCGCAGTCTGATCTGCTTATCAAACTCCATTCCTGACGATTTTCTGGCTGAGCATGCAATTTGTTGTGTGTAGACAGATACAATTCACTAATAAATGTCAGGCTGGACTCACCAGTGATTTGGATGAGAGGTCTGGGTGCCAGGAACTGGAGAAAGGACACGAGAGCATTGTCCCCTGGATAGACCACAGGGATTGTGGAGGGTGGGTGTCTTCATCTGATCTGGGTGCCTTAGATCCCTTCCTAGTCCATTGATAATCAATGCATGGAGTCAGCAGAGCACAGAGATGACTCTTCTGGCTAAATGTCATCATCTGCTGTAAGATGTGATGAATTGTACCTTAAGTTCTGCAGGCACCACTGAATTGATTTCCATAGTCAAGAAAGATGTCTGGAGTGACTGGTTGAATGAGCAGGCTTTCATTGCCCAAGAGAAATCCAGTGAATAACAGGGACTCAGAGGGCTGTCTGGATTGGTGAAGGAAGGTTTGTCTTTCTCTTTGTCATTGAATGAACCACAGCATTGCCAAGTCCATTCCCATTCTACATCCAGCTTAGGCCGCAGAGAAGACTTCTATTCTCATAGCAGGTCCCAGGAAATCTACTTAACACAAAGCAATATCATGGGGACGTACCAGCCCCATTTCATGGTGCAGCCATACTGCACAGCATCACAGAGCACTGCCAGACTTGAGCTGACCAGCCCTCTTCCATCCTTGACATCATGTTCATCCAGGCTTGGCAAGGGATACATTTTTGGAAAATCTCCCCTCAGGACCAGCTCTCCCCCCTAACAGGCTGATGCAAGTCCTGAGCACACTGGTATGTATCCTTTTGAAAATCTCTCGTTCTGGGAAAGGGAAAAGGATTACTTGTGTGACACTCGTACCGCTGTGGAATACAGTACTGCCTACACAGTTAAAAGGTGCACTTATTTTTAAGCAGGAACTTGGCTCACTTCTACTTACAAGTTTGCATGATAATGCAATTGTTAGTTATTTTCTCAAGGTTTCCTGAACTTAGATGAACCTCAGACAGTTAGAAGGGAATGGTTAATTAGCCAAACTAATGAGACTAGAGATCTCCAGTTTCAGTGCAAAGCTAAAGAGGGCTCATTAAAGCAAAAAGCTCATAGAATGAGCCAATCTAGCAAAAAGGAAAAACAAAGAAGAGTGTTAACCCTTAAAGAGCACTTTGCATTTCCATCCAAAGATGGAAATGGACCCATTTTCTGAAAGAGAATGTTAACTCAGTGGAAAGCCAGGTCCATGCTAGAATATTTTTGACAAGGACTGCTGTGCTGTTGAGTAGGCAGGTTTCCCATGGAAAATAAAACAGCACTGTCAATTCAACAGTTTAATTTTTCCCATGGGAAAGGAGAGAGAGGAATAAGGTGCAGAATGGTGGGTGAGAATGCCTCAGTTTCTGGTAAAGGTACAAAGAGGAACACATGCATTATATCAAATGCTAGCAGAAAGAGAAAAAAAAAAAAGGTCTTTTCTGTGTAAAGTTCAGGGAGGCAAGCAGGTCATTTCTTCCCAGTCAGCTGGGGATGATGTCTCCATTGTGCACCCAAATATACGATGAGACACAATTTAGTGGTGCCAGGTTGTTCCTGGCTTTGCCCTTTGCTGTTTTTGTCGTTGCAACCTTTATCACACAGAGGGATCACCGCAACATAGGTCGTCTGTACTTCTGTTGATATCAAGCCCTCTTGCTGACACACAACCCCAGCTCAAAGTTCACAGTTTTGCAAGGCATTGTGCAACAGGCTTAGTTGTGTTTTTTGTTTTGCTTTTTGTTTGTTTGTTTTATATCTACGTACAGAAGTACCAAGGGAACAACATATTGATTTACACAAAGCCCAATATTTCTCTGTGAAAAATAAACAGACGAAACCTCTGCTTTGCACTTAAGTTTGTTACACTGATATTTTCTTTCCTGTTCTCTATATTAAGCCCTCTTGTGAAGAACAGGAGAGTTAAGAAGGGGGAAAAAGTGGACCAGAGATTAATATGTGCTTTGTTGTACTGCTATTACATCCTTTTTTCTTATCTGCTTACAAAAAAAAAAGGTGAAGCCCAGTGAAAGGACTAGTCTTTGTGTAACACCTTCTACCTTGAAAAATATTCCATTAGCTACGTGCAATCCAAACTCTTTATTTTACCCTTACTTACAGGGGCACACATCTCCTTGACGTAAGTACCAGCTGCGGGGAATTTTGTCTTTTCTCTAGGGGCCCTGTAAGATTGCATCCAGTTCTGGAGAGGTGGGTGGGAGCTGCTTGGCTGAGTGCAGCAACAAAACCTGAGAGTGCTGAAGAAGACGGAAAAATGTTTGAAGGAGGCAAAACCATAGGAGGGAAATTGCGGCTTTGTAGAATTAATGGGACTGTGGCAGCCAGGGATGGATGTGGTGGTAAATTGCCCTGTTGGTGTTAAATGTGTTTGTAATGGTCCCAAATTATGAGGCTTTTTCTACTTTGTATCACTGGGGAAGAAGTAGTAATGGCCATCTCAGTTGTATTAATTGCAGTGCAAGTTAATAACACCCTACCTATGTAGATCACCTCACTGTGCGTTCTGGTAGAAATGGTCAAGACCATTTCTTCACCTTAATAGATGTAAAATACTGATCTGTGACTTAAAATAACCAGCAGCTGGGCACTGCCCCACTCAGCTGACTGCATTGTCGTGATAGATAGGATAGCAATATTATTGATGAGGCTATTTTTAAGGATGACGTGTCTACCTAAGGCAAACACAGCAAACGCACAGTTTGTGAAGCAATAGTGATAAACAAGAAAGCTGTCTCAGCTCAAGGTGCTTGAAACTGCCAGGTATCTTACATAGAAAGATACTCATGTGTTTTTCAAATGCTAATGAGTCAAACCTCAAAATGTCACTGAGATGTATAAGTAACATTATGTTATATTAGCACTAGGGAAACTGAGGCACGGAGCCAAATAGCTTATTTGGCACTTTAATCCTTCATTTGGAACAGAAAAAATCAATAGATGTGACTATGTTTAAAACACAGCTTAGCTTACTTTAGCTAGGAAATATGTTTTGAAATCTTACCAATTAGGAAACCTCAAAAAACATAAAATAATGAGTAAATAGATCTTATACTGTCATCATCTCACTTGATCTACTCTGTCTCAGTGCTTTATGCATTGCCAACTCCTGTTAAATAGTTTTCTTTAGAACAAACCAAAAATATCTATTCCACTGCTTCTCCTTTTTTGGTTCTGAACTCCAATTTAATTCTTAGAAATAAATAAATACATAAATCAGACTTGAGTAAATGATTTCCAAGGATAGAGAATTAATGAGCACTATAACTAAATGCTTTAAATTTTTGATTCTTTGAAAGTTTGCTTTCATTTCTAGACTGGATCCGTCTTGATTCAACTTTCAGACAACTGATGGTTTTTATAGCTTTCTCTGCAAAACGGAGGAGCCCATTACCTCCCAGCCTTCCTCTGAAATAAATATTGGAGAAGGCGAGCGTCTGGACTGGTAGGGAACAGGCTGGGAATGGAGATGGGAATTAATTGTCAAGAACCATATGTGCACTATACTCTCCCTTCCAACAAATACTGCTAATTCAATGCTAATAATATGATTCATTTATCCTCTTAAGGTTTCATGGAAAATGATCTGCAAACCATTATTGAAGAAATATAAGCCCACTTCAGCCTTGTCTGAGCTGTTGCTGAGTTGGCATATAAAGAAGCCACTAAAAATCAACAGGAGATTACAGCTTGGAATATGAATCATTCATTGATTCCACAAACATATGCCAGGGGTAAGTGAGAAGTTTTGGAGAAGAGCGTGGATCCAATTGAACAATGTCAGAGAAAAATGTAGTTCCTGAAGTAGATAGTCAGAGGAGTCAGGACCATTATTTTCTTTAGGATACATATAGCCTGGATACAAATTGCATTACAACATACATAAATGGCATCTTGCATGCTTCTTCCAGGAAAAATGGAAAAACCAGTGGAAATGGTCTGAATGGCAATGGTGCTGTATTTACTCCCTGCTTCCCCAACAGGCAAAAATCCTTATAGTTTAATGTTGCCTCTCTCCCTTGACTGAGCAAGTGCCCATCCATATACAGTTAAATCTTTGTTTCATAATTCAGGATTACCATTGTCTCATGTCAAGACTCCTTCAACACTCTTTAAAACGCTGACTTGCAGATGAGATAGTAAATGAGATAGTCCATTAGAAAAAGCGCTGCATTTTCAGGGAAAAGGAACAAAATAAGATGAAAAAGAATCCTTTCTCCAATTCTTGATGATTCTTTTGAAGAAATAACAAATTAAAATGAAAATAATTAACAAGCAATTTGGGAAAAAGATGTTCTTTTTACTTCTCATTACTTTTTAAATGAAAAAGAGAAGTAGGTTTTTGTTGTAGTTGTTTTTTTTTATATTTTTTATTTTCCTGTGTAAGTAAACTGCCATTTTGATGGCAAAACTGTTTAGAAGAAATTTGAAAGATTATCTTTAATATTAAACACTGGTTCTATCTATCTCTCTCCAAAGGTCGTAATGGTCCTTTTTCAGCCTGATGGAAGAGTCAAGATGATATCAGTCCATTATGGAACTTAGCCACAATTTTTTTTGTGTGTGCTTTATAGTTCCTTGCTTTTCCTGCTGGGTCGCAGATTTTCTTGCAGTCAGACTCAGCATCTACTGTGATATTTGTCTGGAAGTAGAAAGGAGAAAAAAAAATCCAGTTCCCTAAAACTTGCAGAGATGCAGTTGAGTATAAATGGCATCCTATAAGGCAGGAAATAAGGAGAAGTTTGCATTACTTAGATTATTTTTTCCAACAGAAATGTGCTCATGAAATGGATTCCAAAAATATGTTTAAGGAAATGTGACTATTTTTCTTATTGTGCTGGAATCCATTTTTTCCTTGGAAAAAAAACTAAACAAGACTACCTCCAAAAGCAAATAAGCAAAGAATAAGGCAGAATGCTAAGTGCTGCAGAAAAGTCAATTGATCTGACAATAAGGAACATCATTTATCACTTTGGCTAGCCAAAGTTTTCTGATCTGATAGGTCTGGGCTCCCAAATTACAGCACATTTTTTCTTCTCCTGGAATGGATGACAATTGCACAAAATCTCAATAGCAAGGAAGTCGGATGCAGTGTATTGTATCCAAGGTAATGAAGCCAGGTCTGGGCAAATTAACTCAACTGTATTGAGAAAGATATTCATTTCAGCATGAGATGGCTAGCTTGTGCAATATTGCAGTAAAGCACTCACTAACTCTTTCAATGCTGCTTCAAGTATTTTTACACTATATTTCACCATGGTGCTGTGCTTGAACACCCTAGTCAACTTAAGAAAAAACTGTAAAACGCAGCAATCAACAGGCTGAAAATTATATTTCAAAATTGTTAGCAAACCATCTGTAATAAACAAGCAAATAATTTTCCAAAGAAACATAAGCAGACAGCAAATAGTACTGATATTACATCAGACTTCCAGCTAAGAATAATAATCAATGATTCACCAATAATAGTTGTGTAAGTACAGAAGGAGATATGGTTCATGGCATGGCTTCATGACCTTGGAATAACCTATCCTGGCATGATAAAACATTTTAGGAGTCCAGTGTGGGTCTCTTTTTACTTTTCATTATGTCACATTGCTAGTTCTTCACTTCAGATTACCAATGTCCCAAAGGAAGACTACTAACCAAAATCACCTCTTTTATCTTCATTAAGATACCCCCAAACAAGATAAAATGATTCATATATACAGCTAAAAGGAAGAAAAAAAAAATAACAAAGCTTTTCAGAAACTTGGTCTACGTCAGCAAAACAGCGTGGGTTGTGCCAGACAGCAGCAGCACAGAGAAGACATTTACAATTTAAAAATAACATTAACTTTTATAGCACAAGCAGAACAGCTTCACTGTCCCTTGATCCAGCTGAGAAGATCTAAAGGGTGAATAAATTTATTCTTTCCAAAGGGGAGTGAGACTCATGTTGGAGGACAAGAAGTACCTAGGGNTATCCTTCTTCCATTCTGCAGTGGAGGGGTTGAAAAAGCATTTAGTATAGCACCAAGGAAAAACTGGATGTATATAGGGGACCTGAGATAAGGATCTTGAGAACTGGAGCTGATGAAATATATAACCGTATCAGCATGTGTTTCTTTGGTGAAGCACTGGAGAAGTCATAGTAGAAGAAAACACACAGATGGGGATGACATTTTGGGGAGAAGAAAGGATTCATAGGAAAAACAAAAGTAAACAAAACAAAAAAGACTCAAGACAAAGTGAAGGACAAGCTGCACAAGGACTTGGAGAAGAGTTTTGAAATGTTTTAAGGATGTAAGTACGAATAAAGTGGATCAGTGGAGATGTTCACAAGGGTAAGTGGTGCGAGCTAACAAAGAGTTCAGAAAGTGATTTTAGCAAACACATTTCTGATGAAGTAGATAGAGAAAGCAAGAGATGAAGATATGAAAGATTTTTTTGTAGATGCATTAATATTAATTACAAATAGAAATAACTTTTTTTCATGTGGATGTTCATTTTAATGTAAAATAATTAGGTCCAGAAAATGTCTTATGTTGATGTGAAGAGAAAGAGCATTTGCAGTGAGCAACAGCAGTTCTCTTTATTAAAAAAAAATCAAGAAAGATTCTGTTTGAAATGAAAGCACCAAAGCTTTATGGTCTACAGTATACAGGTGTCTACATTTGGGTTATGTGCCTAAGCTTCCAGCACAGTCAACGAACCTCCAGCAGATACATGCAGCCCCAGACAGTGATTCATTCAACAATTACTGAAGGTACAAATTGGCTGCCCCCAGATAGGCATCTAGTGCCATTCTGTGTATAGTTGTAGATCAAGCCATTTCTGTGTGGCCGGCAACATAGCTAACGGGGACAGTGTCCTTCTGAAGTGGGACCTGAGGGCTAAAGTGACATTAAGTGCTTATGTTCAGGGAACTTCTTTGCACAACGCATGTTTAGGTTCAGTTGAATTATTCCCTAAACACAACCCATCAGCTCTCTAGTAACAGTAATGGGAGTTCGGATATCTAGTGACCACAGACTATGTCTCTATGTCCTAATCTGCAGCTGAATTCTCCCCCCTCCATTTAAAGGTTTCTAGCAATGGATATTCACCCCTTTCTTACAACTTTGAATTTATGTACCGCAATTTTTCCTATACAAATGGAGTACAGCTGACAAATCACACAACAGTTTACTCTACTTTCACCATTGCAATTCTATTTTTACCATCTTTGTAGATAATTTATTCAAGTTACAGTGTTCCTCCATTGATGCAATGCCTGTCTTTGGTCCTGAAATGGGGGCTTGTAGCCATCATTATAACAATTATTATTATTATTACTATTATTACTATTATTATTATCTTTCTGGTGATATCACCTACCTAGGCTGGCTGCTTCTGTCTGACTTTTTCATGTTACAGCATTATTTTTGGCAAGATGGAATTTTTAAGAAAGCTGAAATTTTTCCCTGGTACATGCAGGTATCAGTTTAGCTGAAAACTGCAATAGTAGCAGTTTAGTAGAGTCAACAGTCTTTAGGATGGAAATTGCCTTTTCCTAAGAGAGATTCTAAAAGAGATCAAGTTAACCACACCACACAATTGACTATTTCTCTCTGTTAAATGTAAAGACAGCCAAGGAATAAGATGATAGGCATCTAAAGCAATATGAACCTCAGAATTTTTCCTCCAGTTTGGACATCTCTTTTAATCTATTTCATTTGGCAAAGTGAATGTAAGATTTATGGTGGTGTCGAGTTCTCCACCCCAGGGAGTGATGCCCTCTGCTTGGACAGAGGTAACATATGCAGTGGCAGCGCTTGCTTCGTGCACGGCTACATACTGATTTCAACTGTTCGGGGGAATGTGGAGTTAAGTCACTTGCTTCTAAGTCTGATAGTGTCAATGAAGGAAGATAACTGGTGTGGAATGTGATAGGTTTGTGGGAGGTGTGGACCTGAGTCTAATACTAAGTGGGATTGGCAGAGGATGCTCCTTTCAGACCTTAGCCAGGGACTATCTGGCCAGCTCGGGTTGCTTAGTTGTGCTGGAGGAAGTTGTTGTCCCTGGAGTGATGTTTTATAGATACATATATATTAATGTTATGCATGAGGGTCCTCTCATTTAATTTCATACTTTTGAAAGGTTGGTGTCTAAGTCAGACTTAGGATGCATCAACAGACTGTGAAGAGAGATAAGCATTTCATTAGTTAGGTGTCATAACTTTTGGAATAGATGAAGTTAGGCAGATAGACTGAGCTAATGATATTAAGGGTCCTGTAAATGCATAATAGTTTCACTTTTTTTTTTTTGTTGTTTTTCCCCGTCTGGATCCTAGCCTGCTGCTGGGTTGGTGATTTCAGTGTCAGGATTTGAACTTATTCTCAGTGTAAAATTGGATTGTGCATCATACTTTGTAGGAACTGGAAACCCCATGAATCCAAGCGTCCTCTTGTGATGGGTGCTGTACATGGTATATGCAAGGTCTTATTCCTAGGAGAATTTTAGAAATAAGAAAGACAAAATATTTAATGAAGAGAAGGGAAACAGAGGCTGTGTTTCTTGCCATAGTGATTAAATTATTGAAAAGGCACATAAGTCCTGGATCTAAGCTGTGGCACGTTTTTTGTTGTGTACAGCTCACTGTGCTTTTGTTCAGAAGCACCCCTCAGTTTCGTAGTTTAAGCAACCAATCTCCAGCTAGCAGGCTACATACACTATTAAGAGTTGTCTTCTGATGATGGGTCTCCTGCCTTTCTCCTAGATAAAAGAAAATTAAAAAATAAAATAAAAACTTGACGGTATGCCTGAACCAAACCATGCCTTCCTTGTGAGTGACATCTGCTGCTCAACTAGGTAGAAAAGATGTGGTAAAAGTTTCCAAATTTTGGTTGACCTCTGATGATCAGCTCTATAGATTGCTCATGATCTGGTATCCAGGATCCCAGGCCATAAAAAGTAGCAATAGTTTGACAAAATGCAATATCCCAGCACAAATATATGACTATTTAATTTTAAGTATGTTTTAGCATTCCAACTGCCTGGTCCCATAAGCTTCAGAGAAGTTATAGCTACTTGGGATTCTATGGCAATACGCACAGACTTAATAAAACTGTCTTGGGGACTAATGAATTATTTAAAGACTGCATAAAGAAAATGTAACCTATGCATTTAAAGTAGGAAAATCCACTTTAAAATCATCATTCTGCTGTCTTTATCAATCTTACAAGGTTTTTTCTTCATATATTGGTATTTTGTTTGTCTAGTCTGAATGAATTCAGAATGGTAAGTATTGTCATTTAATTTAGGCCAATACTTTGGTCTGCATAAATTTACATTGATAATAAATATATATGTTCTCTCTATTCTATGTGTGTATTTGCTCTATTAAGCAATAAAGTGGTTTATACGAAATCCGAAAGAATGACATGTAGAAACCACACACCCAGGTGTAACTTACATAGGTATGCAGGTGCTTTATACCTGGTGCTAACCTTGACTATGAGGACTGAAGAGATCTTCACTTTTTGCATAATGATAGGTTTGAATTTAAAGCTGTGAGAAACGAGGCTGTATGGATAGAAAACCCACTAGCTCAATAAAGTCTTGAGAGGTCAGAAACCTTTAGTGAGTTGAGCATGTAGGACTGGATGGGAAAGAGGAAAAAAAATGGAGGGAAAACCCTCTGAATAAAGTGATGTCTGAATAGATGTGAAGTTTGTTGAAAACTTGGGCTCTTTTACATGCAGAAGGGGATCTGTTCAAAGTTACCTTAACTGAGGAGAAAATCCTGGAAATGAAGGGAAAAAACAGAAAAATTCTTACAGTGGCCTTAGAGCAAATCACCAGGCAACACACAAACAAGTGAAGAAATTCTTCTGTTTTGTGCTTAGCAATCTGCTTGCTCTTGCAAAGCCTTTGCAGGATTATACACCATCTGTTAAAACCATTCTCTGCTCGTGGAGTAGCTAAAGATGGTGACAGCAGTCCTGGATATAGACAGGTTGGTCATTCTTGCATCTTCTTTGGAGCCTCTCTGTCCATCCCCACACTTCACCTGCTAGAGAGACCTTGAGTTTACACAACAGAGCACAAACACCTCGTGACTTATAAAGTGTCAGTCACTTCAGTAAGCCATGGCAGTGCAGTGGTGGATGGAAGGATGGTGGGTTGGCTTAGCAGTGAGATGGAAGGATGGTTGAGGATGAAAATGTTTGCAGGTCCAAGTGTTGGAATAGGATCAGATACTAACATACATGATTCTGTTTTCTTCCCCTCTCCAGGCCATGGGAGTCTCTAGGCAGGTGAATAATCAGATAAAAGTTAAGTACTTTCTAGGCAATGTGCATGAAAGAAAGAGTAAAATCAGTGAGATGCGTAAGATGGGAAGTTGAGGAAGTAGATGAGATTGGCCATACTGAGGCAGGAGGAAAGGAGCAAGCACACAAGGCGAAAAGATGATACAAGTCAGCTGGAAAGATTATTAGCCTTAGACATATGAAGGATTTGGGAGAAAAGAAGAATTAGAGAGGAGAACCCAGAGGGATCCTAGACATTCCAAAGGTCTGTCTGGTTCCTCTTTAGAGAGCACAATGAATCAATCATGACAATGGTCTTTCAACATGTGTCACCAACGAGCAGCCAAGAAACTGAAAGTTTGTGGAAAGGAAAATACTAAAGGCTTTGTGCTTAAAATTAAAAGGCAAATTGAAAATTTGAGATGTTCTGGGCAGAGATGTTTCTATTCCTCAGATCCTCTAAGATCTATTGCCTTCCCTGTTTTACAATCCACTATATACATGAGGACACTCGTTTCCTAGCAGAAAACCCCTTGGCTTCCTATATACCATATTCTCTCTGCAAGGCTCTTCCCACACATACCTGTAGAGCTGGTGAAGTCAAAAGAAATAGATCTTGGATCCCCTGAAGAAAACAAGGTGCACTGGTACATTTGCTTGGGGGATGCATACAGAGTGGTTTTACTTCGGAAAAAGGCTTCCAAGTCATCCCTTACTCATGGAAAAGAGGTTCTAGACAGTGGAGATTTCCTTTGGATGCAAAGATGGATGGAAAGGGAAAAGGAGCAGGTCTCATGCTGTTTTGCAGTTCCAGACCTTCAGGCTTTGGGATAGAGGTATTTCTGACAGGAGAGATGCAAAAAAGTTGCTGGTCTGCTCAGCAATGTACAAGTTTTGCCTCCTCTTCTCCTTCTCTCTTCTCCCCACCCTAAAATTATCTCTGCTGAGTTTAGCTATATGTTTTTTTTTTTTTTCATACATTCCACTCATCACGTCAGCATTCCTGGACTGTGTTGGAAAAAACTGCTTCTAGATACAGGAAGCGACAACGTTATTTTTCACACAGGCTCTTCAAAATCCACAAATGTGCCCCTGAGCTGGGAGTATGGGCTGAGCCATGTTCCTCTATGATTTACCTGCAGAGAAGGCTGTGGATTAAATCTGGGCAAGGAAGCCAAGACTTTCTGAAGGCATGGTGGCTAATTAACTGGGCTGGCAAGTGAGCCTTAGCATGGGTGGGGTGGGAAGGGAGCTTTTAAGATCCATACCCACAATGCCAAATTGCTCCGAATTGTGGGAAATAATATCCTGCACCAGAGAGAGGTCACACCTTCAACGAAAGGTAATACCAATTCATTTTGGACCATTGTGTCCCCATCCTCAAAGGACACCTACGGGTTAGACCAGGAAATGAGACAAATCCATACAGAATACTGAAAAATAGGTGTTTGAAAACCTGATGTTTGCACCAACATCTCCCCCC
>VXAL01007256.1:247944-285730 GCA_013399475.1 Chauna torquata | reverse complement strand
TTTTTTTTTTTTTTCCTCCATGGAAGGGAACAGTGGTGATAGAGGAAAAAATAATTTTTTCCACACTGATTTTTGTTTCAGTTCTCAGGTGCTCTAACTGCTCCATTTGTACCTGCAATATACAGGTAAGAGTGTGAGAGAAGTGCCACTGGAAGTCTCAAGGAAGATAAGATGACATAACACTGCTGAGATTGCCAAGAGAAGAATGATACACAAAAGCCCAATTAAGGGGTTCTTACAGCTCCAGATGTCTATACATCACTTAGGGCAGAAACAGGTGTGACTGAGGAGCTGTGAGGATCTTCACCTACACCCTTCTCTGGACCTCTGTCAGTGCAGAGGAACTGCTGACAGCTGAAGTAGTTCTCATTATGAAGCTAGCTCGCCCTCATAATTTTCTCTTTCCATCTCATTCATATGATAAAGCTACGTAAGAGAAACTGTGGGTTTAATTAGCTCTTGAGGTACCCAGGTAGTAATAACCACTCCTGCTGCTTCATCTCTGACGCTGAGTTTCCTGTTCCTCTATTCCCATCACAGCTGACTGCAGAGTGGGCTACCTACTAATTGGGAGTGTCTCTCTTATTATATTTTAACAATCACACGCCTCCTACTCCCACCTGACTCACTTTCAAAGGCAGCCTGCATCTATGACAGCGTTCTACTTCTGGGGGGCTGGACTCTGATGCTGAAACTTCTCCATCGTGGTGAGTCAGAGAAAAGGATGGGCTGGGAGAAGAAAGGACTGAATTGCTTCCCCTCACCTTCATTTAAGGGACAAAGTGTCAACGGAATAGCTGAAAGACACAATTTCAGAAATGCATTAGTCATCTAGGGGTGTTTTGTTTAGATGTTTTGCTAGAAAGCTTGAGCTTTTGAAGTCGAAGCTACCTCTAGGAATTTCTTCCTACAATGCCTCCAAAAGGAGAGTGACAAAACAGTTGCAAAGGCAGCCAAACGCGCCCAGGGCTCGTTGTATCCCCTAACTCTAGTTCTCCACATTTCTGCACCTCAGCAAGCCACACTGGGGTCCCATTATTAATAACCCCTGGAGAGTAAGCCAGCGGAGTACAGGACGTTGATCCGTCTCACCCAATGCAGGTGCAGAGGTGTATCTGCCTCAGGTCTTAGCACAAACACAGATACTCTGGTATCAAGTCAGGGTTGAGAAGGTATGACCCATCTCGCTCCTCTCTCTTTTACCCTTTCTTTAAATCACATATTTTATTGAAAGTTAGCAGAATTTTAAGAATTTTCCACCCTGACAAATCAGGTAGAAATTGTGTTCTGGTTGTGTAAGTTGTTAAGAAAGAACACATGAACAGGGAAGAAAGAAAAAACAGAATACAAGAAAGTAAACACACATGCCAGGTGATCACGAGTAGTTCGAGTTTAGTTGCCTTTAAGACTTCAAGCAAGAATGAGCAAACAGAAGAAGACTTTTTCTGAAGAATCTGATTGAAATAGTTCAGCTTTTTTAGAGGCGAAAAATAAGAAAAATATTTATTTCATAGTCATTATATTAATTTCACCAAATTTTAATCATCTCTTATCCTTCCCCTTGAAAAAAATGAATAAAAGTCAAAGAAGTAGTATTGCTAAAGTATAATAAAATGCATTTTCATTCCACTACCCTTTTCTTGAATTTCCATTGCAAAAAGACAGGTGGCATGATGTTAAACAGTGAGAAAATCAGCCTCTCCAAAATAAGTGAAAATGTACAGCTATTTAAAAGTAAAATAATCTGCAAAAATCTTCATTACATTGCTAGTGGAAATGTTTTTCATAACATAATGGAAAATGTCACCAAAATGAGTGTGATTTATCTAAATGTTTACATTTTGAAGAAGCTCGCTCTTTTCAATTATGAAAAAAAAAAATATCTATTTCAGTGTTTTCTATTAGCAAGAGTAATAATAAGACTAAACCTTCTTGAAATCCAAGAGTGGGAGTGGGACAGTCTGCTTCAGAGAAGATCTTACATGCTGAAGGAGGAATTGAGAGGCATTCCTCGAATTATACCATCTGCAAAACATACTTGCTTGTTATACTTTGATGACAAAATAAGGCTTGTTATGTATTCAGAAGATAACACGATATAAAAAAAAAATTGCCTTTTCTTTTTTTTCTGCAGGAAAATGGAAGGGAGGGAGCAGCCAGAACCAGCATTGTGTTTTGTTAAGCATAAAATAGAAATTTAAATCAAAGGACCTTGAGGAAAAGGAACAAATCAGTATGGTTATGTCACCTCAATATTGTGTGATATCAAGTTCCTGAACCTGGCCTTAAGCAAGCATATTTTCTCAGAGGACATTCTAGCTTGGGATGGTCTAGAAAAAAAGTATTGTTTTTTAACCCTTTCAGTTTCTTGCTGAGATATCAATGAAGATGGAGTGAAGTGACCAATAGCATTCAGGTTACATAAGCAAGCACCATCATAGAGTAATATAAAAAGAATCCAAATTACGCAACGAGATAGAGATTTAGTAGAGAGGTTCATTCAGCTGAGCAGACAGTTTGTCATTAAATACATCACTAATAATATGTTTTGCTGATCTACATTTTTGTAACACTTCACCATGCTGCAAATCTACAGAGAGTCTGAGAAACAAGACCATTAAATCTCTGTAGTGATAGAGCTGGTTTAAGCCACCCGATACACAACAAGGCATTCCTCGCTGAGAAGTGTGGGCGATCTTAACATGATACTGAAATGCTGTATTTCCTCTCCTAATGAAAGCAGCCCTCAAAATCTCCATCTCCAGTTATCTGCTTCAGTCGAAAGTGCTGAAAAGAGAAGCTCAATTTTGATTTTTCTTTTTTTCCCATTCCAAGGAAACTCTGCGTTGCTCTGTTCTGCTTCACCATTGCTATTCCGGTGCTAAAGCTGGAAACAAACAAAGAAACAAAGTGGTCTTCATATCTGGCATTTACAATTGCTGACAGCTTACCCATCAGAGACTTTTGGGTAGAATATTTATTAAAGGCACCAGTCTAGCACTCAGCACGCAGCAGAACTATGCATTCATGACTGTCCCATTCTCACTTCCCTGCACCTTGACAGTTGATCATATTATAGTTTTCCTGCATTCACCTTCACCTCCAGTAAGGAAAAACACTACTATCCCTTTGGTTACTAGACCAGTGGGAGTTAGAGACATGAATATCTCTGTTTGGAGATGTAAGCCTAATATATTGCATGCCCCAGGTCCTTGCTGCAGGATATCATCTGCCTGTAGCTTAGCTTCAATGTGATAGGAAGACAGCTGAGCTCAGGATGGTTGCTGGGGTAATGAGCTAGATCTTGTCCTCAGTCTCACCTCTGCCTGATCCATCCAAGCCAACTTGTTGTTAGCTGGCATGAGGCTTGAGCTGGTATCACTGGAAGCCAGTGCTGGTTGGGACGTCCTTCCCCTACAAAGGCTAAGCATAGGAACTGCTCAAGTTGCTGCTAGCAGAACACCAAAAGAAAATTCTGCTGCTATCCGTGTTCCATTTTTCTTCTTGGCAGACATAGGCATTAAGTTTCTGGAGTCTTCAGCTGAGACCCCCACAGAACTGGAAATGAGGGGAAAAGGAAGATTTTTTCTTTCTTTCTTCTCAGCTCTTAGATGTGTACAAGCTGCTAGAGGAACCTACTTCTTCAAAATGTAGAACTAGATTTGGGAGTCATGTGGCAACATGCTAGCTAGATCTGTAATTCATTCAGATAAATCCATCTTGGCATGGAAAACTAGACATAAGTGAGGAAAAAAGCTCCAAATTTATATAGTTTCTTAGGAAATTTCAGGATCATTGCCGCTTTTCCCACTGACTGTCAGTAGATAACCTTGGAAAAAATCACATAATGATGTATGTCTCCTGCCTATCATTAAAATAGGTCTAACAAAAATTCCTTTGTTTTCCATATTATTTATCTGCCTTCTCTTCCTCATTTGCAAATGCTTGGACATATAGACAATCTTCGGTAATGTATATGACATCATTTACCACCAGTCCATTCTTAATTTTCCTTGATGTTTTCTAGATATTTAATGTTATGATGTTCAGTGAACAGCAATGCACTGAATTTTCCAGATTTCCAGTGCAATGTGGAGTCAACACAAAGGAATAGGATGGTCCCTCTGATATCTATTAAGGGTTGTACTTACTCAAAGACAGTTTTACAGTGGAAGAAATCAATAAAATTTGCAAATTTTGTCTCCTTGTCAGATGCAGGTGGTGACTGGGCAAATAGTTATTGGTATGGTTGCATACATGTGCACAAGAATAGTGTAAGCTTATTTTCTGAGGAAACAAGGTTAGAAAATCATCTCTTGAAGTGTCACATAGCCTTCAGCCATCAGTTTAAGACCTCAGGAGGCATGAATTTCACTGGAGAATAACTGAGATTCTTTAATACTCTCTAAAGTTCGTTATCGAGGATTTTTTCTTTGATCAGGTTGTAGGAAGAGTTCTTCTATATACTGGTATTGATAGTCAAGATTAGATATAAGCTGAAGCTAAAAGAAGAAAAGAGAGAGTCAAAAGAAACCTGTTCTCGAAATTAAATATCCTATCATCTCTGTAAATGATATCCATTAAATCTCTGGCCAACATAGTGGGCAAAACAATAAAAATGCCAATCTTAACATTCTGGGAGGCTCAGTGCAATCAGAAAATCCATCAGAGGAGCTGCATTCTCATCTCCTGCTGTCTTTTTGCACATAAAAGCTCATATTTCTTCTGGCTGCTGTTACATCATGTTCAGCATCCCTATGCCTGAAGATCAGCAAATGAAACTTTGTAGTGTTTTCCTTTCTCTCTGGCTAATGCATTAGAGTTTTACTAATTGCTTTTGTTGGTTGGGTAGTAGGGTGGTTTTTTTAAAGGTTTGTTGGATGTGTCTTTTTAAATAATTATTTGCGGGGATTTTGGAAAGAATTATGTATTTGGTTGATTTGTGTTTTTTTTTTTTTTTTTTCAGGATGCTGTATTTGCTTCTCATGTGACATTATTGTCTGTCTACAACAGACTAACATTCTCATGAGATATTTTTCAGGCAAATTTCTTAGAAAGGCTAGGACTAGGGAATAGAAAAGTATGAAAAAAAAAAGGGGGAAAAAAAATCAGAGCTTGACATGAATAAACATAACTCAGCACCTAAACTAGTTGAGAAAAAGAAATTACCAGTACGCCTGCTACCTCAATTGGTATGCAGAAGAAATGTCACACTGTGGATAAGGAAACTCACAAAACATTGCAAAGAGGTTGATTTTACTTGTGTTCTGGAGGTTACCAACCCTGCCTCTGACAGAAACACGGCTGTTAGGTTAAAAGGGCTGATCATCTGGTCCAGGGTGGGAACTCAATCCCCTGCCTGGCAATTATGCCTGTCTTGGAAGGACAGTATTCAAGTAATTAAGTATTCAAGTAAATAAGCAAGCAGCTTCCCCAGGCAAATTTCTGTCCATCCAGACAGAACACAGTGCATTGCTCCTTTATCTTTTTAACTGATTACTTATTGCTTTTCCTTACAAGGATCATTCTCTGCTGATACAGAGAGTAGACAGGAGAGTCTTCTCTTCCAGGAAGGAATGAGGAGGGGGAAAAAAAAAAAGATACATTTTATTATTTATCTTTTTTTTTTCTTAATAGTGGATTAAGAAAAACATTAGAGAGAAGGAGTGATCGATAGCTCATTCACTGGTTGTATTTGATGCTCTGAGCAGCCACGAGACTTCTTTCTTATGTCATGTCCTCTGAATATGCCCTTACAACCATGTGAGCCTAGCACGGGAGAAGGAGCAAGCAAGCTCACAATAAAACAACCCCAAGTCCAAGTCAACGCCTGTGTGCTCAGAAAATCTGAACAAGCAGTCACTGTCACTGATATCACATTGATACTCCTGATCTGCCAGTGCATAGAGATAAAAAGCTAAGTATGGACTTGTCTTCTTTGTTGTTCTTCCACATGCACTAATGCAGTGGGCCCTGATCTTTGATAGAAATCCACAAGCACAGTCAGAACTAATCACTTCAAAAGATGTAGTGGTTCAGATTTAATGAGCTGCACAGTTCTGTGCTTTAGTGGAGTAAACACTGTGGTGTAAGTCTTATTTTGTAACTGAGGGCTTGAATGCTTCATCACACTGTGATTGATTCTGTCTCCAGAGGTATGGGTAAACCTCACAAACTGGGATTTGTTCTTTGACATTACTGAAACTCTCTGAACATCTCAGGTCTACTAAGCCAGTGTTCATGCGTAATGTATATGCAACTTCTGAGGCTCGTTTTTGACCCTACTACTGAAAAGACCATAGGAATGCAAGATTTACCATGCTGTTTTGCCTGTCATAGATGTAAGATCAAGAAAGAAATATTACAAGCGTGAAAACAAGCAACATACACATAACCCATGGAGGTGGACTTCTACTATTCTGTCAAATTGAGTTGAACTGCCCAGTGGATGTACAGCTGTATGGGGTGGGGGGGGGGGGTGGGAGCAGAGGTGATGATGTAGGCAGATTTACAGCAAGATGGTACATCAGGAAACCAGACTAAAGAGGAAAAATGAAATAATTTGAAGGAACATGGATCTTCATCCTATGAGATATAAAGCTAACTGTTGGCCTTCAGGGAAACACTTTCCTTAGGAGGGGATACATTCTTATAGAACTATTTCCAGTGCAATCTTTTCGCCTTTAGCGAAAGCCTTTAGCTCAGAATCCAGACGCAGACATCAGTGCGAGAAGGATGACATGTATAACTGGATGGAATAAATTCATTAATTCCTGGGCTCCTATTTTGTGACAACATTTTGCTTTACTGCCAGACCAGGTGGGATGAAAATTGATGCCAGAGGTGACCGTTTCTGTTTACCACTCCTTGAAACTAATATGGGATGCTGATAATGAGGACCAACAGTAGATGGTGCTGAGTATCTGTCAGCTGTCTTCCTCCAAGGAAAAAGAGAAGATAGAGACACACCATGAACTTTATGTCAGAGTCTCCAAACATCTGTAGTTGTGGGGACTAATAGTCTGTTTGCTGATCGTGCATTGCCTCCGCTTACCATGAACTCCAGCTGCATAAGATGACATTTTTTCTTTCTGTGTTGTGTCTCACTTCCTCTCATTTCTGATGTGTTTGCAACCAGCTTTAAAGACTCCTGGAGTCTGTCAAAGAACACGGGCCTCTGATGGATTCTCCCAAGGAAGTAACTCACAGATGATTGTGCTGACATTTCAGAGAAGAAACCACCTTTTAGCACCCTCCCTGTGGTGTGTCTGTTCCACTCGAGCATTCCCAGGAGTGGATCTATTCAGAAAAATATGCTCAGAAAAGATTTTCACAAAGGAAGGATCAGTGTCTGTTACTGTAGCCCCCAGCCATTTTGAGTACTGTGAGCCAATATGCTTTGCCTTGTGATGCAGAGGCTGAGTGGAAAGTTATTTCTGGATATTGTTCTGCGCCTGAGGGAATGAACCACTCTGTAGAAGTTAAAGAAGACTTGCTAGCTGTTTGGACTCACTTTCAGAGGATTATGTACCTCACCAGAGCATTACAGATTTTACTTAGACTGGCTTCAAATATCTCTCCTTTAATACTCTCACCATCTCTCTTGAAAGAGATCCTTCTGATGGACATTGAAAAGTTCTTGATACTGTCTGGGTATAGAACCTTGCATGGAGAAAACCAGCCAGTACGGTCATTTTCAGGGAGTCCAGGAGAGAAGTTTAGCAATAGCTGTGTGATGGACTGTGTATTTTTGTGCATATTCCTAGCATTGAAAGGAAGTTCTGTTGGCTGTTTGGTGTTGCAAACATCATCATGAGACATTCCCCCTTACATCCCACATTACAAGAAATTTACAGTTCTAGTCAGTGTACATATTCTTGGTAAGCAAGCACAAGGGAGAGAAAGGGATAGCTTAATGTGAAAGATTTTCCAGTGCCTAGGAAAATAGCTCAAGCTTTAAATCAGCCAAGCTCTATTTCTTGCCAGAAGCACTTTGTGTAACTCAAAGTCAAGTATCTATTCACTTGAGGTTCACCATGCACTTCAGATCTAATGATAAGGCACTCATTTACAACTACAATGAGTTGAATAGTTCTGTTGGCATGGGTCGTGAGCAAGATTTGACTCCACATCTTGGTCAATATGGAGAAAAACTTCCTATCTTCTTCATAGTCTTACCTTGTATTTATTCAGCTATATGGGGTAGGACTCTTCTTTTGACCATACTTGGAGCCCTAGATGCGATTAGAAAGCAAGCTGGTCAAATTCACAAGTTGATGAATGTATACGCATCGTGTAACTCATGTCTTGTGCAACGTTACTCGTCAAGAAACTTAGATGGGACTTTCAAAAGACTTTGGCAAGTCTCTGCAAAAATTAAGAAGTTTCTGCAGAAAGCACTGAGCTCATCCAAAAGTGCCATGTTGTCACAGTCAGATTTAGTTCCATTGACCTATTAGACTGCTGGAAGTCTTCCAGCGAGCAAGAATTAAGTACACCAACATGCACCCCAAAGCCTAAACAAAAAGTTCACATTTCTGTCTTACTACAGCATCCTTGCCAAGTCTTTCCATAGGGTACTGCCACTGTATGACAAACAACACAAAGGCAAAGAAGGTATGAACTGGGTGCAACAAACCGGGTGACTGACATTGAAAAAGCTTATAGTCTTAGCAATATTTCCCCTCAGCTCTTGAAAAACAGAGGAAAATATGTAGCTAACAGATAATCAGCTAGCAGTTAGTTAGCCAGAGTCTGTAGAAGAAGGAAGACGAGGTCTAGAGATACGGTCACAGACAGAATTAATTTTAGGGAGACCAATGAGTTCTGTCCCCACCTCTTTCATAGGATGCAAGTTCAGATTCCTTGCACACTGTATCTGGCATTGGATGCACTGATGGAGTCTGAAAAGCCTTCAGTGTGGTTCTTCTGATCAGGAACTGGCATTCAACACCTATATCTTCTGTGGTGGTCTCAGTACAAAGCTTATGCCATAATACATATATGTTTAACAAACAGGACCCATTGTTTTTGCACTGTGAGCTGTCATCATGTGGAACTGCTGCTGAGAAATTTGCTGAGATTTCAGCTGGAAAGGAGATACAGGTTTCAAAATAATGGCCTGATTCAGGGCTCAGATATATCCCCAGAACTTTTTTTTTTTTTTTTTTTCCCCCACTAATGTCTTTCTCAGTTCTTGCTCTCTTTAGTATAAGTTAATTATCAGCAATGGACACAGGGGCCAAACGCACTGCTTTATTAAGTAACTTAGGAGATCATTCAGATGTTCTCCTGATGTCCATTAGCATAGGACTAATCATTTAGTGCTTTTGGAGGGAAGGAAGGAAGACAAAGAAAGAAAAGAAAGAGAAGGAAAGGAAAGAAAGAGAAGGAAGGAAGGAAGGAAGGAAAGAAAAAAGAAAAAGAAAGAAAGAAAGAAAGAAAGAAAGAAAGAAAGAAAGAAAGAAAGAAAGAAAGAAAGAAAGAAAGAAAGAAAGAAAGNGAAGGAAGGAAGAAAGGAGAAGAAATATAAGACAGAATTCTCAGCCTTGTTGCATTTCCTACCTGCATTCCCTGAAGAGTTGTCTGAAGACCTAATCTTCTTAGAGTGGACTAGTTGCTTGCAAACAAAGATTGGAAATTATGTGAGTTACTGAAATGTACTGCAGGCTTAGCAGTCATCCCTCAAGGCTACTTTTCCTGGGAAGGACCTATGCATAGTAGGTATTGAAGGATAGCTTTAATCTGGAGAATTTTTGCAGGGTCTACATATTTTCCTTAGGCTATCTTAGGTGACAATCCAGTAAGATTTAGTACTCCTATATTCCTATATAAATCACAGCACAAGAGAAGGAGATTCCAGGGGAAATATTTTCAAGCAAACACGGGTAACAGTCCAATGACAGCACATTGCTGAGGCTGATCACATGACCATCATGATGCTAAAATGTAAAGGGCAATGATGTATTGAAAAGATCTGGGTCAAAATGACACTATTTCAGGAAACTTGTTTTTGCTGAAGGCAACTGACGCATATAAGAGAGAAATACTGAACGTAGAGTAGGTAGAGCTGCCCAAAGATCAGCTCTCATCTTATCACCCCAAAGAGGCATTTTTCAGACTGTTCTATCCAAGCAATACAAAGTCTTGCAAACATTTTTGTAGTTTTGTGAAGTGGCACAGGATGAACCTGAGCGATGCCGTGGGTATATGGCTGAAAGGCGATGCCAACAATCTGCCTCCAATCCAACAGGATCTGATTTCCCAGGCTGTCCGGCGGTGAAGCTCCATTGCTCTCAAGGCCTACTTGACTCTCGCTTTGCTGGTGTAGCCACATATAGAACATTGTCAAAAATCATTAGGATAAGAAGGCTGTTTCCCTTCTGAATGTCCTGAAAATGCCTCATTTTGTTACTGAATGGTTAAACACTTCGATTCACATGCTTGACTTGACCGTCTGTATGAGTACAACTGCTGCATGTAAGTGTGCATCTGTGTGTGTACACATACAGAAAACGTGGAAGGATCATAGCATGAAATGTAATATAGAGTAGGACCCAGGGGAGGGAAAGAAAACTGCCTGAAATTAAAAATGTGCTTGCTTGAATCATTTTCTATAAGACTACTTATGTTGTTAAGTCCTCATGCAATCAATACATTGCTTGTCTTAATTTTAAATGATGACATTTTTTTTCGTGTGTTGTTAAGTCTAATTAAAAGGAATTAGTCAAGAGAATGACAAATTTTAAGCTAACTACAAAATTACTTCATGTGGCATTTATTCAGATAAGTCAAACATGGCAAGAGTTTTAACCAAACTGGCAAACTCAGCAAAAGTGATGCCTTGGCATTAAAAATTGTTTCTTAAAATTAAGTCATTTGTTATGAGGGGTATTCTTTTCTTTTCTCAAATAACTTCTTTTTCTGTACTTTCTTTTCTTTAGGACTGCAGAATAAAGAAATTGTATAATAGTGAGTAATAAAATCTGTCATTCTTGTGAGTAATGCTTTGTAATTAGAAGAAGTAAAAGTAAAGTAAGTACAATGGTGTGTGGTGTGCAGGGCTGGGGGTGTATTGTTGCATTCAAAGGTTTTTATATTAATAATGACGCTGAACTTTCTACACTTGAAGGTTCTGCTTGAATTAGCATCAAAAGGTGCAGAGGTTTATCTGTACTTTCAGTTCCACATGCTGCCACTGCTATATAAATTTTTCACGCAGAGAGACCTGGGACAAACCCAAATCTTTCTCCGCTAAACCTACAAGCTGCGAGTACAAGAGCTTTGGGAAGAAAACTCTTATCAACTGCTAAAGATTGTCTTTCCAAACCAGACGCTAGATGTCTGAATTCCTCTCTCAAAAGCTCATGCACACTAGGTCATGCTCTGCAACAGGCACCAGAGGGATTTTTTTCCCTCGTCAGGACTGCCAGTTCCCCAGATTTCACCTTGCTGCTCCTCTTTCACTTCCTTTGCTGCAGAAGCACCTGGAAATGCCATCCCATTGGACCAGAGAGCTTTTACTTGAAGTATTTCAGGTCCCTTGAACCTTGATCAAATCCTAGGCTGGGTTTCAGTGGGCTGGTCAGCATTCTGTCCTCAGAGCCATGAACGTCGTTTTTTTCTGGCAGCACGCCAAGCCTTTGCAGGGTTTATCCAGAGCCAGGCATTTTAGCCATAGTACCCTCCCCTGCTCCAGAGCAGATGGCTCTGACACGGCTGCCCCAGAGCTGGGGATTTTGGAAGATAGATATTTCCCAGCCTGGGGCAGCCAGCTGGAGGATCTGCCCCAGAGCTGGGCGTGCTGGGAGCCACCTGCAGCTGCTCAGTGAAGTTAGCATTCTCATTAACTAGTATTTAATGGGCTTGTTAATTGCCAGCTAGTAATGAAATGCACAAGAGTGTCAGATTTGCTGAGCAACTTCTGGGATCTAGGAACTTCTTGTTCCATGGAAATGTGAATGGTTTTAGCTTTCTTGCTCATTTCAACAAAGAACATCTTTTTCAAAGAGGCCAACAAACCATAAATACAGGTTTTCACCTAACTCCCCTGTCTATTCCCATCTTAGACACTCCAGGGAATGTTGATCCCACCATCTCCAATGTTAAATTGCCCTGAAATATAATTACTGCCACTTTTTGGAAATTTTATCTTCTTACAAGGCTGAATTTAACTAACTTCAATTTCCACTTATTTAATTCAGGAATACCTTCATCTTGAAAGACTCAAAGTACAAGGTTGCCCTCCTGATATCTCAGATATTCTGTCTACCCGCAAAAAATTGCACAAAAACCATGCTTCTTACCCACTGAAATGGACTGATGTGATTTCACTCCCTAACATTCATACCATTAGTCCCTTTTTCAAAAACCTTAACTTTCACTAGTTTAGCACTTCTCTTCAAGTGAGGGAGTGATGTTGTATTTTAGTAGCAGAGACATGATTTTAATAAATACTAAATCAAAGAAATAAATACATTTTGCAGATTGCCTTAGTGCTTTTATTGGTGGATTTCTCCAAGAAATCATGGTATATCTATCTCCATGATTTCTAAGACCTACTCAGCTTCCTAATCCCTTTAGTTTTTCTGTTTCCAGAGGTCAAAACCTTTGATTTGGCTGTTTTCAGTGTACTTTGAACACTCAGTGTGGTGTGTGATTACCTTTGTAACAGTAACTCATCCTCCTTATTATTTATTTCGTATTATTTATTCATATGTTGTATGCCAGTTTTCACTAAACAAACCAACCAAAAATACTGTTTATATACCAGTGAAAAAGTACTGAATAATGTTGTCTCAAAGTCTACTTCTAGGAAGATTGCAGCAAAAAGTTACAATTCACTGGAAATCCTTCCATCCCCATTAAAAATAACTTTTTTTATGTACTGAGACAGTTTTTAATTGATACAGGATGTGTCTTTTTTTTCTTTCTATGGCAGCAGCTTCAATCTGAAAGACACGTGGTTTAGATCTAGTGAGATCAAAGTAGGCTATATCATCTTGGCTTTCTTTATCAACTAGACTTGAAATCCCATCAAAACCATAACAGGTTTCTTTGACAAGACCTACTTTCTGTGGAACAATGTCATCTGGTGCAGTAGTGATATTTTTAACTTTAAATGTTCTTTTCCTGATGAACTTCTGAATTAACAATAGTTTTGCTTGCTGAGGATCAGTTATTACAGTGCAGCATTTAACTCCTTTCAAGGGTCTGCAAGCCCTCTAGTGCCTTGAAAGATCTCCTTTGATCTCCATTTTTCCAAGATGCGCTAAAATTAAAGTGATCCCAAAGCAGCTTCCAACATTCAGTAGATTTTTCTAAGTCAGAGTATCAACTTATGTTCTGGAGAAGTTCTGAAATATTTTATTGCAGCACCTTGTGGCCTCAGTTAGTAGAAATGTTTATAGGTCAAGTTAGCTATATTGGAACATTTACTGTCACGACAGAGCACACTAATATGGGAGTACTGGCAATGCTGTGGGCTGCACTGTGAATGTTGCAATGTTCGGTCTGTACGTGGCTGATGTATTTTGGCTGTATGCCCAGGGATCATGAATGGTGGGAGAATTTTGCTGCATCCAGGTGTTATAGCCCTTCTTCTTATACATACAGGAGTTTATAGCTACATTTTGTCAGAACAAATGTGCTTCTGGGCAGTATTCTGTCTCAAACAGTGGCCCACACATCATGCCCAGTAAAATGTAAAAGATAAAAATATAGTGTTATTTCCATGATATGTTCTCTAGAGATGGGTGGCTGAGGAAATGCTGCAGCCAGAATACTTGAATGTGCTCTGCAAAATCAGAAGAGAGTGGTTATTTTCTGCTCCCGTGTACCCATGATCTAGAAAGCAGAGCGAAGGTTAACAGTTATGCCCAATTCATCCTTGCTGCTTTGGCACGTGCACAGAGATGCAATTTTCTTATTGGCATGTTGGAGCTCTAAATTCCTTAAGCTGTTTGCCTTTTCTGCAGCAGTACCTCCATTTGGTAAATAACCCTGGGGATGGGAGCAATGAAGGTAGTGAGGCAAAGCAAAATTATTATGAACTTGTTGAAATGTATGAGGGAACTAAACGGTTAGACAGGAAAGAAAAACACTTGGGGAAAAAAAAAAAAGTTCATTTCTTAGTGGGTGTCAGGTTAAATAAGTTAAAAATAAGCCATCATCTNAATCTAGTTGAGTCTGTGCTTTGGCAGTGACATCACTGCTTTATATTTAATATTTTCATTTCATATTTCATTTATTATTTTAGATCTTGGTGCTACCTCTTCTGACTATACTGGGGCATGCTGGCTTGGAGAGATTTCCACAAGACAGTTGCTGGTGGATTTGAGGTCTGAAAAGGTCATCTTAAGACCTATCATCTTCTAGAAACCATCCACATTGTTTGCTCACAAGCAAATATGGATTTAATCCAAACTCTGAAAAGAGATAGTTGAACTGCAGGTTGCAGGAGTGTTGTAGGTATGAGATGCTCTGTATGAACTCTGTTTTTACAGTCTTTCCTATGTGCCCACTACAGGCTACTGTCGTGACATTTTCTCCTCCAGTGACATCACTTTTTTCTTCAGTGACAAATTTCCAGTCTTCAGTAAAAGTTTCTCCTTGGTATACATGCACACACAGATGCACATATAAATCAAATTTAACCTCAAGATTTTAAATTAAATCCTTTCTCAGCTTTTCAGTATTTGGCCAAGAGCTGAATTTGATCTGGTTTGCTTTGCCTGCTCAGGAAGAGAGAGCTTGGTATGCTCCAATACCTTATGCTCCGATATTTTATGCTTCAATACCTTATGCTCCAATACGTTATGCTCCAATACTTAGCCCTAGAGAGTTTTGACTATTTAAGTGAACCCTAGCTCAAGTTTTAACAAGATTTGACAACCTCAGGTATAGAGGTCCCATAACACCCTTGGTCCAGAGGTTCTTTTCACTGAATGCAGAAATACCGAACCCTGTAGTGGGAAGAACAGAATAGACGGGCTCATTTCCAGACCTATAATGCCATAGCTCAGGCAGCATATTTGACCTAGGTCTCCAGGCTGCTTGCATTTGCTAACTAAAAATGATTTCAGGTGGATAAAGAGTAGCTTATAAGCTTGCTAGTGTAAAAGAAGAGGTTTTTGTTTTTGAATGTGGAAGGTACCACAACAAGCCACTAGTTCAACCTGCAGCAAGAAAGATGTTTGGGAAAAAAGCTTTGTAATGCTGCTAAGGCTAGTGAAGCACTGAAATAGATTGTCCAGGAATTGTAGTCTCCATCATCAAAAGTCTTTGAGGTCAGATTAGTCTTACATCTTCCAGAAACAAGGAAGGCCTTATAGGTAACCTAGAAGAGACAAATACCTTCATAATGTTTGGCTCTCAGTTTTATACTATTTTCAGATGAAAACGTCTCTGCAAAAGAAAGTTATATCTCACTTGCTATTTGCTGGAGCTGAACAAGGAGACTAGAACACTATCTAATAAAATCTTCAAGGTTAAGTCGAGAGTGCCAGGCACCACTGAGAACAAAATTATTTTGACTTTTCCATCATTTCTCAGTGCATTATTGGCACAAATTTGGTTTTCTGATCTGCAGTGTAGAAGAGAAGTTACTCTTTTGGTTAAAAAATCTTCCTACCCAAATGGGGGAAAGAGACAAGGCTCCTTCCCCCAAAAACTGATCTCAGTCTCAAAAAGAGCAAACAACACCAGCCAGGCAGCCCTCAGGAATCTACTTTCCATTAATGAAGAGCATACCTATTCTTAGCTATACTCATATACATT
The DNA here is from genome assembly GCA_013399475.1 of Chauna torquata. Taxonomy (NCBI): domain Eukaryota; kingdom Metazoa; phylum Chordata; class Aves; order Anseriformes; family Anhimidae; genus Chauna; species Chauna torquata. The sequence goes on along the minus strand of VXAL01007256.1, from coordinate 269,953 downwards.
TTAATATGCAAACGAAACCCTTCCCATCTTCTCAGATGAGATTCTGACATTATCTGGTTTGTCTGTGAAATGTGGATATGTTTTTCTCCCTCGTGTGGTGCATGAATAGTACGTGCTCTAGTTAGAAGGGAAGCAGAAATAGAGGTGTGTGTACACGTGCGCCTGTAAATCTGCTTTCAGAAGGCAGAAATCCCAGTTCCTTAAGCACCTCCAAGTCCACTCCATAAATCTCTGCCGGGAATTTTATCTTTGCAGAGCACAACTTTCAAAATTATGCACATATTAAGGAACTTGCTGAAAAAGTGGGGCAACCCAGTGTTATTTTAAAATGTCTTCTCCGTACCTTACTGACTTGCTATCATATTTTCTGCAGCTTTCACATCATGCTTGCTGACCAGACAATTTATTAAAGATTGTGTGGGGAATACTGAAATGAACTGCTAACCACGCTGAATAATGATGTCTGAGGGAATAGTAGGCTTTCAAATAATTTTTTTGAAGTGGCAAACTTTATCAGAGTGTGTATAAAAGTAGCAGGAACTGCATTCAGATCCTGCATCTTCATTTCTGATAAATATATTTCATAACATAGCTGTTAATCCTCTTAATAAGAAAGCTGTGTGGAAAACGGATTTATTTATTTTATTTTCCCTCAGGTTGCAGAATCTATAGGAAAGAAAAAAGGCCCACAGCAAACTTTGCATTGAGCCTGATCAAACATTGTTTTTCACTGGTAAACTGAAAAGTAGATAATGCTTTCATTCAAAGAGAATGTTTCACTTCAGTGCTTGGTTTTTGATTTCAGTTAAAAAATACTTGCGATTGAACAAATGTCATTTCCAATTAGAAAGTCAAAAGATTTTATTTTGAAATGAGATGTTTCATCTCCTACAGGTTTTTTCTCCCTGCTAAGCTTTTGTTTAGCTGTCTGAGACCCAATAATTTGGTGAAACTAATACAAACCAGAAAGGATTTTGAATTTACCAAATAGGCATTTTTTGTCTGTTCTCAGACTAAGAATTCAAATCTAGCAGATTTTTTTTCCTTTTCCTGTATATTATCTGAATTTAGTGGGAAGAGTGCCCCTGGGCTGGACCCTTACCCTAAGTGCTTTTCAGAGCTGTGACCTCCACATCAATGTCTGGCATAGAGTATTGGAGGTTTAAGAGTTACTATATTATCAATATAAACAAATCACTATTAATTTCCGTTAAGGTATGCCTTAATTTAATTTCTTACAATGCTAAATTGAGTTGAGGAACAAAGTCTGCAATGATGCTCTGCCTTTAGTAAGCTCCAGTAGGTCTCTGATGCCTATGTGAGAAACCTGCTGCAACAGCTTCCTCCAGTCATTTCTCTGCTGAGTTTGTTTTTTATTTTTATTTTTATTTAGGAATTTGGAGAGGTGTAAATGGACACTGCTAGAGCTCCATGAGCAATGAGGTGAGGTGATGAGGAATAAAGATAGGACTGTAACTGGTACTTACACAATGTTCCAAGGACCACCTGTGCTCATACTATAGTCCAGATGTATGAAGTGACGCATGAAGCTATCTCCAATTCAGGTTTAAGCCAGGTGGCTCAGCTCACACTAGCAGGTTGGCTATGTTGTTGTGAACTCCAGCATTAGGACCATGAATAAACAGCTTGTATTCCAATTTACCGCAGCTAAGATCTGCTGCTTAAAGCTAGCTTTTGCACCTACTTGCCCTTCATATGTTGCCTTCCTAGTTAAAAGCGCCCTTAGCTCCATCTGTGTCAAATGAGCTAATGCCAAAGAAGGGTCATTTGGAGTTTCTTATAAATGCAAATTGTCTTCCATTCCAGCTTTAATAAAGATCCTGTCATCTAAATTAACAGTTGATTACATTAAACAGAACGGACTTAAAATCCACTGCCCTTTAGCTGAACCATCCCTACAAATGAAAACAACATAATGAGTCGAAGAAAGACCCTTTGGATTGCCTTGCTGAAATTCTTGGAGCTCTTCCTTTCTATACCCCAGAAGGAATCTGTCCCCAGAAGAAATAATGACGATTGTTATTTCTGGTTAGTTTTGTAGTGCTTCTTCTGTGCAGTGCTCCAGAAACAGAACTGTCCCCCATGATTTTGGTGTCCTGAAATGTGTCTGGACTTTTACCAGCAAGCTTGTAGCACCAGACTCCTGTCCTGTAACATGGAAGGTAGTCATAGACTGTGCCTACAGTCACCTGCTGTCACCTGCCTGTTGACACAAGCATATCAAGCAACTCTAGATGGAGGTGTCTGCAGATCACTGACACCAAGAGAGAGATATATGATGAAAACACTCTGCAGTGGGGAGGAATTCATTGCCTACATGAAGTCATTCAACAACATTGTGTTTATCCTCTGCTGATCACCTGGAGTCTCTTCAGTCAGCAGAGAGAAGCAGCTCAGGAGGATGACTAACACTGCTGTAGCACTAGCGTCCAAGCTGACCAGCATTTTCACATTCTGAGTGCCAGTCCTTTCCAACCAACAGCATCAGCACATTGGTTAAAGCACCCATGGGACCTTTATTGTCCAAAAAGGGAAGAGCTGTTAGGTTTTTAGCTATTTCTACCAACACTTGGACTTGGACACCCAAATCGCTGATTAGAACTCATCCACCTTGGGTGTTCCTTAACCTTGAGCTTACTTTACCTGTGCCTGATGATTTCCACCAACTAGATACTTGGATAGTCCTTGGGATGGGACCTGGAGCTTAATATAAACTCACTAGTCATAATGGAGAAAATAAAACACAACAACAATGAAAAAAACTAGGAGAGGACAGAAAATGAATGAGGGAGGCAGATGGGCAAAACCTAGCACAAAAGGCAAAAAGCGTGTCTTGAGCTGCAATCAGCCAAGCTCTTCCTCCTTTTTCTTTGTTTTCTTTTTATTTTATTTTATTTTTTTCTTGTTTTGTTTTGTTATGAGCATTATGACATAAATCCTGAAAGCTTCTCACTCAGTAGTGAAGTCTTGTTTTCCAGGACTTCATTGCATGTGTGCAATAGTTTTCTATCTGGGCTCAACCAACTGTGGCAGATAAGTGAAACAAAGCTGCGAAGGTGCAGATGGTCACATCAGACATTTGCATATCCTTGGTTTAATAGCCAAGCTATCAAACAGATAATAATGATGGGATATTGCAGACATTACCCTCTGGTCAAGAGCTTTAAGCACTTTGGATTTGGCAGGGGTTCATGACATCCAGCTGGAACTTCTCAGTCCAGGCAGGTTTTTACCGACCTCAGTCCTGCCTTGGTTTGTGTCCAGCCTGCATAGCAAAATGGTCTGTCCCTCTCTGAAAGAAATGGAGGGGCACATTTCTATCTTTGGGGAGGACTGTGCCTTATCTGCCTTCTGGACTCTTTGTATCAGGACAGTCATAATCTTAGACAGGAGCAAAAAAAAGTGAAGGACCCTCATTGATGGAAATTCCATAAATGTGAGACTCACTACTGCTGGCTGAGCTGGCATCTGGCACTTTCTCAGATGGGCTATTGACTGTCCACAATGCAATGTGAAAACCAGGATGGCCTGTGTCCCTGGAGAGTAACTGAAATAGTTATGCTTGGATTGGGATCCACTTCATTTCACCTTAGAGAACTCCATCTGAGCTAGTCACATTCAGTCCCCTTTATAATCAGAGGAGAGAAGTTTTTAGGGTGTGATTCTTCTGAATCATTAGCCACCTGCTGCAGGAGGGGATAAATTTTGCCCTCGACTTTGTGGCTTTGCTCCTTCTCAGCTGTGCAGTGAGCTGAGAGTGACTAACTCAGACAGAGGAACCCACCTTGTGTGAGAGCAGAGCCGAGACTGGTCTGCATACGGTTATCCCAGAACTGGGGAGGTGGCAGGGTATGGTCCAGAATTAAACAAGCAGGCTGCACCTGACTTAGCTTGGTCAAGATACAGACATCTTATGGTTATATGGTGACTTGGGAGAGCTAAGGAGTCTTCATGAGCTCTGAACCAGGGCCTGCTAATGCACCCAAGACCTGACTCTACAGCGTTGTGCTGTAGATGCACTTACCAGCACACAACTCCAGTTCTGAGCATCTTTTACAAGCGCTCTATTTCACCACAGACCTATAACCAAAATCCACCTGTAGGCTTCCTGTTGCTTTAGTGCTTTTCTGAATGCATCACTGAAAGCATTTACCTATGGAAAAGATCTTCCCCATGATGATTAAGTCTGTTGGCATGCTGTGAATCATATAGTGTCCTCAAATCCTGGCCCTGCAATGCTCTCGCTGCAGAGTAAACTGAAAAAACCCTCTAGGTGAGGATTGGAAGGAATCCTCGCTCCAGTTTCTTGCCCAGCTATATGTTTTACAGACTAAGCTCACTGCCCTAGCCCACCGGCTGTAATTAGGCAACCCCAGTGCTAACAGTGTCTGCTAGACTTGCTGAAGATGCAGAGGGAAAACACTTGTCAGTCACCCACCAGGAAGGTTGCCCTTGCAAAGAGAAGCAATGTGCCATGACCTACATCATATGCACCCACCTACACCGTGTGTGGGTTGCGTCTTCTCCTGGGGGAAGCCCAGCAGCTGCGTGTGGGTATTATTCCAATTAGTTTTCACACTGTCAGTGTGAGTGTGATACAGAGACATGCTGGCATGTCCTGCATGACAGCGTTCTGCCAACAAAAGAAACTCCCCCTGCTACTGAGAAAATATCATTTATTTGCAGATCTGTACAAAACCTTACATATATTTGTACTGTTCCATGAAAAGAGTGATTTTTTATTTTAGAAATATATATCTGCCTCTAAGTGTGTGTATCTATATCCCTCTCTGCATACAATACTTGGCTGGCATTTTTCAAACTCAGCAACTTAAGCAACAGAAGGGGTGTTTTTTTTAATCCTTATGTGTCATTAGCTAACAGCCTGCATGCCTCCATCTTAGGGAGGAAAATGCTCGCAGTTGAAACCCCAGTCCCTTTCTCACTGGCTGAGTCAGCGGGAAATGGTTATTTTTGTGTTGCTGGAAGGCAAGGGGTGGGAGGGAGTGGACTTGCACTGCCCGCACCACCCAGAAGGAATGGGTCACAGAACCACAGAAGCAGAATGGCTGAGGTTCAAAGGGACCTCTGGGTCCATCTGGTCCCTGCTCAGGCAGAGACTCCCAGAGCAGGGTGCCTAGGACCATGTCCAGGCAGCTTTTGAAGATCTCCAAAGAGGAGACTCCACATCTCTGGGCAACCTGTGCCAGTGCTACGTCACCTGCACAGCACAGAAGTGCTTCCTGATATTCAGATGAAACCTCCTGTGCTCATCTGTGCCCACTGCCTCTTGTCTTGGCACTGGGCACCACTGAAAGAGCCTGGCTCCATCTTCTTCGCACCCTCCCTTCAGCTATTTATGGACATTGATGAGATCTCCCTGAGCTTCCTCTTCTCCAGGCTGAGCAGCCCCAGGTCTCAGCCTCTCCTCATAGGAGAGGTGCTCCAGGCCTTTCATCATCTTTGTGTCCCTTTGCTGGACTCTCTCCAGTATATCCAGTTCTCTCTTGTACTCAGGTCCATCAGCACCACGTGTGCAGTAAGGTCCTGGGACAAGGCAACTGCCTCTTTCTAAAATGAATGAGGAGAGAAAGCAGTCGTTAACCAGATATTTTGTTCTAAGCTACTTTTGCTTTTGCGCACACCAACTTTGAGGCAGACATTTCAGGGGGTTTTCTCTCATTTTCTGTTTTAGGGCAACTCCATTAATTAAAGCAGCTCTGTCATAGGCAGTAATGAGAGACCTTGTTGTTACCCAGGGCCCCTGTGTATTGGGTTTACATGGTAAAGGTTTGGTAGCAGGGGGTCCACAGGGATGGTCACTGTAAGAAGATTCCAGAAGCTGCCCCATGTCAGAGAAGAGCCAGATCCAGTCGGCTCCAAAAGGGACCCGCTGCTGGCCAGACCTGAGCCAGTGAGCGGCGCTGGTTGTGCTCTGTGAGAGCAGATTGAAGGAAGGGAAAAAACTGCTGCGCAACAGCAGCTGGGAGAGAGAGGAGTGAGGAACAGCCCTGCAGACACCAAGGGCTGTGAAGAAGGAGGGCAGGAGGTGCTCCAGGTGCCGGAGCAGAAGTTCCCCTGCGGCCCGTGGTGAGGCCCATGGTGGAGCAGGCTGTCCCCCTGCAGCCCATGAGGTACCACATGGAGCAGATCTCCACGTGCAGCCCGTGGAGGAGCCCACGGAGGAGCAGGTGGATGTGGCCTGAAGGAGGCTGCAGCCCATGGAGAGCCCCCGCAGGAGCAGGCTCCGGGCCGGAGCTGCAGCCCATGGAGAGGAGCCCACGCAGGAGCAGGTGATCCGGTGGGAGCTGTCACCCATGGGGGACCCGTGCTGGAGCAGGTTGCTCCTGAAGGATGGACCCTGTGGTATGGGGGTCCATCGTGTTTTCTCCCCCTGTTCCTTTGAGGAGGGGGAATGAGAGGGCGGTTGTGGTGGAGTTCGGCTGCCCAGCTGGGTAAAATCACCACACCCTGGAATAACCGGGGTTTGGTTGCACCCAGAGTATTCAGATCATCCCTGTAGAAGAACCGGTCCCCACACGGCAGAAGAAATCAAACAGAGGGACCCCTGCTTCCCACTGGGGTCCCTGTCTGTCTTAAAAATGTCTGACTGAATGGTGAATGCTACACAAAGTCCACAGCACCCTCCCTAGATATGGTGGGTCATACCCAGAGATGTGAGAATAACATCTTGATGAGGATGTGGCCTGGACTCCCTAACAATGTTTTTCAGGGTTTGTGGGATTCATGCTTAAGCTTCACCATCCAGGGAAGACGTGTGCCATTGTTGTCCCTGTAACCTCTTAAGTCTTTTGGCTCTCAGTGTCCTAATGGACACAACAGCTACCCCCTGTCACTTACTTTCACTTGCATTAGGATGGTGGGAAAGTCAGGGGTTTTCTACATCCTGGAGAGATGTTAAAATTAAGAAAAGGCTGGCTAAAAGCAACCACATTGTATATTTGCAGGCAATACTCTGTGATTGATGGGAGACCTGTTACTCAAGACTCCAAGAAGAGAGTGAAATGCAGCAACAAATGCAGCTGCTGCTACGGAGAAGGGCAGATGGAGGAAGACTCAGCAAGTGGACTGTTTGCTTGCTTTCCAAACTTTTCAGCAGCTACAACTCTTCCCCCTGCCTCCTTCCCTGGTTGTTGCTGGATGATCGGCAGTAACTTGTCTAGAATAACTTTAAAGCCTAATAAACACCCAGCGTTGTGCTAGTCGGAGTTTTGGGAAGTGGTGATTCTTCCCTCTGTCCTGTCCTGTTAGCCATCAGGGGGACCCTAATGGGGTTATGACTGAGGTTCACCCTTTAATCCAGGCCAAAATACTTTGCTAACAGAAAAATAAGTTGCAACAACCCTCAGCTCAAGCATTTTTTTATTATTATTTTTTAAATTTAGGGAAGGGTTGGAGGTCTGAATCCCCATGAGATACGAAACCACCCTTTGCCACCAGGACTAGGGCATGTCAACAAGGACAGCTCTCACTCAGAACCATAGGTAATAAAGTAGGCATAAGATAAACCAGGGAGCGATGGTGAAGGGCAAAGATTATTCACACATTTAGTTATACCTATTTGCCTCAATAGTTTTCAGCAATACTAGTCTTCAGCTGAAGCCCTGAAAACTTCCCCTCAAGCTGTGCTTGGGTTGAGCACTGATCCTAGAGTCACAGAATATCCTGAATTGTAAGGGAACCACAAGGATCATGGAGTCCAACTCCTGAAATTGTTCAGCATAAGGAAAAGCCACAGATGTGTCAGGAGATCTGACCCACCCTCCTGCAAACCTCAAGTGCCCTAGACTTTCAGCATCCCCAAAAGGACTCAAGATCACAGACATCCCAGAGCCGTGGGGAGACTGATGGGGGTTTCTCCCCATGGTTTCACCCATCTAAAACAGCAGGGCTGGGATGAAATGTCATTTGAATGTCAGAGGAGCAGTAGCTGGCAGGTGGCTTTGCCTCACTCCTCAGGGTCTCCTGACTCACAGGAGGTGCCTGGGGGCTTGTACTACCCACCTCCTCAGCGGGGGACGGCAGGTGGGCAAAGCAGAACCCCAGCCCCGCGGGGAGAGAGATGCTTTCTGCCATGACTCATCCGTGTGCTGCCTTCAGAGGGAGAGGCAGCAGTTTCAGCGAGTGGGAGTCGCTTTGCTATTTTCTGTTTACAGGTTTTTCTCACCGTCTTTTCCCACCTGGGGGATGACGGTTTTGAAAAAGAGTGCAGTCACTTTGTGGCTGGAACAATTTTTTTTTTTTTTTCACTGATGAAGATTGAAAGTTTGGTTTGCAGGGGGTAATGGAAAATGGAGAAAGGAGGAGGGGAAGGAAAACTTATTTCAGGCAGGGACAGACTATGCATGGGATACTCTTATTTTACATCCCAGCCTCCAGCTTGTCCAAAGGGTTTATTGGCACTAAAGAGTAGTAACATATCAACTAGTGGAATCTGTGAGAAAGGGGAAATCAAGGCTCCTTTGCTTCCAGATCTTAGACAGACATTCAATTCTGGACACCACAGCCAATGTCAGAGTGTCCCTGCCACACTAAAACACATCAAATCTGTCAATCTTCCCATCAAACTCGGTTGTCACTCAGGTCCCTTTCATGCTGGGTGCATTAGCCATGGTGAATCAATTACATGGCTTGGGGCTGGGTTATTAATACCATTATTTTGTTTACCGCCTTTGGATCTCCCTAGCTTTAAAGCAATGCCCTCCTAACACCCTAGTAAAAGAGAAGGTCATTTTTTCCCATGTTTCACATGGAAAAATGATAATGGAGAATTGGATTCACTAAGGGTCTTTGCTCGCCAGGTTTATGTTGTTTGCAGGGCTTGATCCTGTCCACTTTGTCCAGGAGTGTCCTCCAGCCTGGGCCTCTCACTGCACACAGCTGCAAGACAAAGAGGCTTGCTCTGACACAAAACAGTCCAATGCCAGTATCACTCACAACTGTTTGGGCTTAAAACCATCTTTGCCAAAAAAAAGCAAGCTCACTTATCAGAAACCACCTGAGGGAATCACCTAGACAAGGGTAGAGGATATCCTGCACTGGACTGGGGTCCTTCCTGTTGAAGATTTGGAGTAAATGGTGAAGGGGATATGAGTTACCAGGAAGCTCTTGTATTAGATCACAGATGTCCATGAAGCAAGAGTCCCACCAAGGGAGCTGAACTTGGAAAGCTCATGAGGTAGCTTTGGCCCTAAACTGTCATCTCTGGCACCAGGATAAAGCCCTACACAGACAGCTGGGGTTCAAAGCTTGAAACGATAAGTAGGTGTTTAATAGCAGTGAACCAGCTTCAGCTGGGCAAACTGATGTTCTCCAGGGTACCCACAGCCTGGTGAGCAGAGTGTGAATCTTGGTTTTGGAAGTCCCGTCTTCTCAGACAGACTAGAGATTTGAATCTCCAACTCCTCTCTCAGTGGTGAGTGCAACAGCCAATTTACTTCATGCATATCTGAAACAGCAAAGCTTCATGAGAGTAGGCTGGCTTAGCCACCTTCCTCCAGGAGAGGTTTCCAGGCCTGGATCCAAAGCAGAGAAGTCCCAACAGCTTGCTGTTAGCTAGCTGACTCCCAAATAAATTTGCAGCTGATGTTTCCCGTCTCCTCACCATATCTTATGAAATACCTCCACCCAGTTCTGATCTTCACTCTGCAATTAGCAGCATGTTCTGTGGACCATGGAGCAGAGGTGACACCGCAGACAAGTCTAACCCTACAGAAGAGGAATTAGCCAGCACAACTGATACCTAAATCTAACCCTAAAGTGCATGACAAAGACACCAAAGGCTGAGGACTGCCCCTATGGGAAGGTCCCTAAGCTGAATATGTGGCATCTGAAAACTTTGAGGTGGAGAAGGAAATTGAGTTGAAAGCTTTAAAGTGCTATGTGACTGTTAGAAGGCAGCAGCTTACCTCTGTGGGGTACACCACCTTTCAGACACAAACAAAAGCAAATCCCACAGAACTGGATGGCTGACATGTAGAGTCTCAGTTCTTGGCAGGGAATGTCTGTCTTTCCAAGCAAGCTCATTGTGCACTTGTGGGAGCTGCTGAGTTAGCAGATGAGGCTTAATTATGTATGACTGGAATTTTGGAGAAGGAATCATGAAAAGATGCAGTATACACCTTGTCTGTGAAAGGGGTGAGTACTTGGAGAAGCACCCTCTAATGCTGAGAGATGGTAGCACCTGCATCTAGCCTTCAGGGTTGAGCCAGAGTTGTGATACCCACGACCACACAGACTCTCCCACCATCCTGCAGATCACACATTTCATTGCTGCAAGCCTTAGTCCCTTTCCATCTTACATGTCCTTTTTTTTTTTTTTTTTCCCCCCTCTTTCTCTTTTACCCTGTTTTGTATGGACATGAAATTGAATCTGGATCATGAGCCTAGACTTAGGACTGGGTAAAGCTCTGGATCTCATTGTTCGAACACAGTCAGACACTAATGGGAAGATGGAGTCTTGCAAAGATGAAGCAGATGAGTGAACTGATGGCCCTGATGGAGGGAACTGAAGAGGCTCAAGCCCTTTCAGCCATCCCTACGTTTGCTCTGGAGCTTTGCAAGACCCTGGTATAAACTTAGGTAACCTTCGTGGTGTCTCTGCCCTTCTTTCTTGGCTAAGGGCTGCCAAGTATAGCCAGGGGATGTCATATCTTGGCTATGTCCAATGCCTACGTTACTAGATCCATCTTCACTTTACATGCATCATGTAGTTTTTGCCAGCATTTTGGCTGAGGGCCCTATCCATGTGCCCTCTGAAGCAACACCTGCACAAGGGTTCTTGGAGCTGATATACTGAGAAGCAGCATAACATACACTGTGTTCTTTCCAATTTTGGAGACTATGATTAAAAGTTAAGTTGTTAAACAATAACATTTAGAATCTGAATTTTTTTTCTTTTTTTTTCTTTTTTTCTTTTTTTCCAAATCCTCTACATTTAAGCACAGATATACCCTCCAATCATCTTCTACTGCCTTTCTATTTAAAAACAATTAGAGACAGAGAAAATTATGTGTGACTAGGTGTGTACTGTGGAATATAACTCTTTTATTTATTTAAGAGGCAGCGATGAGCCATATATGTTATACAATTACATGGAAGATAGCAAGATTACTGTGTTTAGGAACAAAAAGAGTGTCAGTATTTGGAGAGAAGGGGGATTATTGCAGGTAATTTATGTAGTTTAGAGTGATTTAAGTCTAGTTAAACAATTGCACATCATGGTACAATATATGACATTATAGGACAAGAGGATTGAAAAGTTTTCCACTCTGTTTTCTATGCCAGCTTTCCAGCTGATACTCAGCCAGAGAAACCTGCAGAGCTCTGTCATTTGGGGAGAGGCTGCTCCCACTCTGTGTTATCCTGATGTCTCTTCTCTTTTGCATCGCACTGTGGTTGGTCACTCATCCTATGGCATGTCTGGGGATCTGAGTGGGTTTCTGCTCAGCCATTAGATGAGCTGCTCCTTACAGACCATCCCAGCTCAGCTGTTTGAAATTTCTGGCCAGCAGACTTTTGGTTTTAGTTCTTTCATTGTCCAAAGTTTTTCTTTGGGGAGGAAGTCAGAGCAGACTGCATTTAATAGGCTAGAGGTATGAGGAGTTAGGGAAGGGTATTCAGGAAGAGACATTGATGTTTTGGGACTTCAGTGCCTATCAGTACTAGGGTTGCCTATCTGAGGTGTTTGAGAGGATGGGGAATACCTAAAGGTCCCCTTATTGCTCAAACTGTTAACATACATCAGCTCTGTTCTGAGATCTGAGCGCTTCTCAGCTGTGAATGCTTGAAAGCTCTCAATAGCCTACTAGATCAGAAAGAAAGACTTCTTTCACTGATGGGGGACCTGAGGCACGTGGAAAGTGATAGATTTATCTTTTTTTTTTTTTTTTTTTTTTGTGCTAGTTTTACTGAGCTGCTGCTCAGCACCTCTGGGAAAAAAATACAGCAAACACCAACCTGGCTCCTAAAAACATATTAGCTTAGTTTAATCATCTGGAACACCACAAATTTCCATTATAAGGGAAGGAGATCCCCTAGCGAATGTCTGCATCCAGAAAGGGTGAGAGGGTTGTTACTCTAAAGCTTTGACTTTGAAACAGCCAAAAGGTGCACTTTTCTCTGTGTGCAGATTCAGTTCAGGAAGGGAAAGGGAGTTAAGCAATGCAGCTCTGAGATGGTAAACTGAGACTGAGAAATAAGACTCTGCAATCACCCTACTGTGAGTGACTAATGTGATTGCAGCAGAAGCAGGTGGCATCAGCTGGTATCATCCTGTCTGAGCAGGGTAACAGGGTTTGGGCACTAATGCAAAGGGGATAGGAGTTGGACTCAATGATCCTTGTGGATCCCTTCCAACTTGGGATAATCTATGATTCTATGATAAAGGTTTCTGAATGGTCTCCCTTGACACAGCGTCTTCCTTTCCTCTAGAAGAGGTGCTTGGAGGAACTGAACTTCAGATGTGAGGGCTGCTTGTTGTGCGGGGAGGTTTCAGACAGACAGGGTTTAACAGCCAACTTTTCAGGCAGATACAAGAGTACACGTTCCCCATTTCAGCCTCCAGTTAATGAACCCACTGTCTGTCAAAAATACCAGCTCACCAGGCTGTGCTTGTCCTGACTTGCAAAGGTCCGTTCTCCAATGTCTAACCATACATCCAACCCTCTTCACCCAGGCCAGCTGATGCAGTACGGTCTCTGCTTGGTGGAAAGGATGCAGATAGAAGGTGTTCATTTATCCTTGCCCAGGACCATGCAGCTCCCAGGCTGGAGGAAGGAGCCAGAGGAAAATACTCAGCAAGCTAAACCCTGGCTCCAGGCTACCTGTGTGACAGCTAAAGCCTCAAACCTGTCCTCTCTAATGCTCTCTGGATACCCATCCTGCACACTTACTTCCACGCATGAAGTCACTATGTCTTAGGTAGTTTTTATGGGTTTGAATACCCCTGGAGTCACTACACAGTGAAGCATTAAGAAAAAGAGAGTCCAGCAAGCTAAACTGCGAGCTGGATCTACCCTTCCATGACTCTTGTGCAACCTTTGGTCCTTCCTGCATTGCTCACTGGGGCTCAGCGCTTTACCACCCAACTCATGAAGTTCTCCAAGCATCACGCCTTGGACCACAGACTTCCCAGCCACAACAGTTCCACAAAAGAACCCCCTTTTTGTTGCTGGACCTCTTGGGCTCAACTCAAGGAATATGTAAAGGAAAGTCACTGGAAATCACCTGAGCTCTGAGGACAATTACTGGTGCCCAACCAGCTCTTACAGGCAGAGCTTAAGGCTTCAAGCAGCACCAGCTACAGCCACAGAGTCTTCATTACCAGCAGAGCCTAGATCCCAGCTGGAATGAATGACTCAAGCTTGCTTAACTGCCAGATTCTCCCCTTCACCATAAATGTTAATTCCTTCCTCAGCTATGAAGTTGCAGAGCTTTCATGAGCTGCCATCTTACCTGTGATGATGGTGCTCGAGCTCAGTGAGGTACTGAAAGTGGGTGCAGACCTACCTTAACTTAACCAACTTAACTTGCAAACTTGCACCCTCTCCCCAAGAACAGCAGAATTAATACTTTGACATCACATAACATCATTTTCTTTGGTTTGTTGTTGTTGTTGTTTTGTTTGTTTGTTTATTTGTTTTGGACACCTATAAAAACGGCCAGCACTTTCAAACATCTTCATCCCGGGAAGAAATGGGAAAGATTATTGGAAATAACTTTTCAACCTCAGAGAAAGTGAAATAAAGAGCAGCTGACTAAGACAGCTTAAGACACGATTCATTGGTGGCGGAGCAGAGATGAGATCTGAGAAAGACCAAGACCCTGCTCTAACTTCTGTAACACGGTCCTGCAAACTGATGGCAGCATGGGTACCGTGGCAAGCAAGATTGTCACGAGGAAATAGGTGTAGGTGCTGGGAAGACAACACAGTCAGGGAATAAAATAATCCCCTGAGACCAGGACAGGCTTCACAGATCATTCCTGCCCACTCTCATTATTATTTGTTATGCAAAGCAGCTGCAGGGGGTTGCCATGTGGTAACTTCTGTCAGGCACTGCTTTTGAGACATTATTGTTTGTTTTGCAGAGCCATAGTGTGTCTCCAGACATTGCTGAGCTGCAACAGTGCACTGAGGTTGCAATTCAGACAGCCTGCCTCACCTCTGGTTTGCAAAGGGTGTAGCTAATGAGAAAACCTACAGAAACCCACAGAGTCCTAATTCCTCTCTGACAGCCCCTCATTCTCTTATTTGTTTTATGCTTGGCTTTTTGTGACCCAAAAAATCCAGGATAATTTCCTCTCCAGAAAGACTCTGAGAATCAAGAAGCTCAAAAATACTTCAGTAGCTTCAGGGATTGCTGACACCGGATTTGAGCAGGAAGCGGAACGAATTTTCCGGGGCGGTCTCATATGTGTGGCTCAGATGCTGGGGAAAAGGGAATAGACTGACGGAAGGATGGTCGTAAAGCAGCAGAAAACAGAGACTTGCATCAGAGCTACTGATTTCCATCTCTGCGTCACCTAGCAACACTCCAATTAAGGACTTAACTTCCGAGAAATTGATTCTCTGGGAATTTTCCCATTAGGTGGCACCACTGGCCTTGAGAAGTTTCTTCTACTCTGGCTCCTTCACTCCTGATAGCCCTAAATCCCAATGCACAGACCCCCAAAGTTCAGGAATAGTTGAGAGCAGAATGAATACTAGGCTGGGATTTGTGCAGACTCAGAATTGACATGGGCTGTCAGTTCTAACTAAATTTGTAGACAAGCTTTTGATGGGACCCAGACCATCTTTGCAACGGGCATAAAGCAGCTTCTGGAAAACCCTGTAGAGTGATTCCATAACCTGGCCTCTTTGGGTAAAAGAGTGTTACGGCTACATTAAAAGTGTACGTCTGCTGCAGAGCTGGTCCCTGGTTCCTGAGCCATACGCTATGCTCCAGGACAACTTGTGCAGCCTATGGCTTTCCAGCAGTTGGTGGAGAGCAAAATGAAATGTTACGTGGTGACACCATCACCCACCCTGTGACCCCCATACAACACTGTGTAACACACAGTATATGCACAGGTTTAATTTCTAGGCAAAGCCAATGCTTCCGCTGAACTTAGTAGTGGAAATACCTTTTTTCACAGTCACTTGGAAATGTCAATTCTGGTGTAGCTGCAGGGAACTGAGCTGTATCTCAAATAAATAAATAAATAAATAAATAAATGCTTTTTTAGATGCATGCTTGAATCTCTGCTAGAAAGGGGATACTCAGTTTGCCACACTTATGCTGACACCATCCAAGGTGTCATACAGAGTCCTCCAGAGTTAACATACAAAGTTTTTGTTCTGTTTTGTTTTGCTTTGCTTTGTTTTGAAGGGAAATTCATTTTGGGAACTCGCCATCGGTGCCTTTTATTTCTATTAGCTCTATTTAGTGGTTAGTGGGTAAGGGATTTGCCTTTTCGGCCTTTGAGAAGTCAGGTGAAATAAATCCTACCATGGGAACCTTTTCCAGACTTCCAGGGTTTGCAGAAAATGTCCTGCCAGGCTCAGCAAAACTAGCCTTCTCTTGTGGTCTTTGTTATCTATCAGACTGATGTCCCCATCTCACCTTCTAGGAATTTAGTAAATCTGGTCATGAATACTGGTAATGCTAAATAGCTCATAGCTTTTAAGGGTATAACAAAACAGTGCTCAAGGCCTCCTTCAACAGAATTAGAGGCACTAATGTTTCAAAATAGACTGTCTTTAAGGAATAAATAGACCTTGAGCAGCTCCACACTCCAGACGTTAGTATCCCTTCAACAGCAAAGCTTTCTGTACAAGTAAACACTTGTGATGGGCTCCACAATAATCATCCAACAAATCATCTGGTTATGCAGCCCTTCTTCTTTCTGCCTTCAGCATGCAAATGAGGCAAAATATTCTAGAAAGAGTTTTCCATTCCTGCAGGCTGTTCCAAACTGTATCTGTGTGATCCTTAGTCACTGTGCTGAAGAAACTGCTCCTGTAAGCATCTTTTGTAGATAAATACACACAGACCTGCTCTGAACATACAGCCTTGGTTTTATGCAAGATTATTTTTTTTTCCTTTGTGGGAGGGTTGCTATTATCTAAAAGATTTCTGCCTGATCCTCTTTCAGGAACAATTAGGCAGACTTGCTGGGGTGAGTCCCCAGCTACCTTCCTGAGCTGGATCCTGAGGTCCAGCTAGAGGTGAGAGAGACAGCCAATAGGAGAGGTAAAAAGGAGTGCTCATTTCCACTTCAGGGCTGACACCTAATCACTATTCTATGACTCCAAATCCCTGAACAATATTCCAGTTTCCTCTCACTTCAACATCTCTACCAGACACAAAATATAACAGGGCTAAAAGTTTTTGGGTTGGGTTGTCTGGTGTCTATTGTCTTTAGCGATGCTCTGGATTTGTCCCATGCACCTGTTCTTGGCACCAGAGAGCTTTGGAGGGATGCATCTGTTATGTTTCCAGGTCACATGAAGGAGATCATTTAAAAGTGGAAATGGACAGCAATCGGAAGCTTTGCAGCTGTGGTAATGTATCCAAAAAAGTCCCCACCTCATAAACACCGAGATGTTGAGACCCTCAGTTCTGCATGTGTGATCAGCTCCTCAGTGGTCATGGGGAGGATCATCACTCGTGCCAGGTGTGAAAGTGGTTTTAAAGAAAGGAAACCCAGTTAGGGCAAGATCCAGATGTCTGGGTGTGGCAAGGGGTTCTATAGCCTAGTTTGGGAGCCCTAGGTATCAGGAACCTTGATTTGATAAATCTCTGGGAAGTAATATCTATTGCTGTTGAGCTGAACATCCAAACCCAGATTAAATGTATTTTTGACTTTTTTCACTACTTTTTTTTTTTTTTTTCCCCAAACATGGAAAACTTACTGTGCTTTTCACGTATGTATTTTGGGGAAATGTGAATTTGGAGATGGTGAAAGATGCTAAATTGTCTGTCCTGGGAGATAAAGTCTTCTGTTTGTAGAATAAGCTGGTGTGCTGGGTAAACATCTACCATATCACTGCATGAATATGCCTGGCTCCCATTCTCTAACTGGAGAGAGACAGACTGATGTGAAAGAATTAGCCAGGCTCCATGGATAACCCCAGATCCTACAGTGGGGTCCATGAAAAGATACTTGGAAATGCCTGTTCCGTGCTAATGCTCTTGATTGGGCGTTTAACCAAGGTTGCTGTTTAATTCCAGATTTTTGCTGTATTTTATGATATAGACCTTGGTCTTTAGGTACAGAAGCCCCACTTTCTTATTTCTTACCAGCACACCTAAACCTTTCCTTTCAGAGAAGGGCCTGAGACATCACTGTCCTTCTTTTGGTATTTTAGATACATTGGACGAGTTTGAAAATGTAATCAGCACATTTTCTCTGATGGTGTTACTTGATCTACTGCCTTAGGTGCAAACACCCTTGTGCTCCACCCAGTTCTGATCTTCACTCTGCAATTAGCAGCATGTTCTGTGGACCATGGAGCAGAGGTGACACCGCAGACAAGTCTAACCCTACAGAAGAGGAATTAGCCGGCACAACTGATATCTAAATCTAACCCTAAACAGCATGACAAAGGATTAGGATCTGAGGAAGGAGACAACAGGGCCTATTCAAAACCAGAAGCACAGAGAGACCGGTCTGTATTTGATTGTCCCTTTTATTCTCTTCACATTCACACTCATTTGTTGAGCTCTTCCTAAAATTAATTTGTCTTTCTCTTCATCCACCATCATCCTTGTCATATGACATCCAACTCCTTCATCAGCAGCTTCATTTTTATATAGACCTAGCTCCGTCTCCTTATTTTTCTTGTAATGACTAGTGAGTGACAGATCCCTTCGCTAATCTAAAGGCAAATGTACTCCTCTTTCAGCCCTTCAGGAAGAGAAGTTTTTTTTCCCTGCTCCTCTTCTGTATATCCCCCAGAGTCATGCTGTTGGTAAAGGCTCACACACAGAGCCTTTGTACATGGAGAAGTGATTTACAATGACAAAGATCCTGTGTTGACGCAGTAGGTCGGACCATTGCTTTTGAGCCTAGCCTGGCTGCATTGTTCCCTGAAATTACTTCTTTGACTCACAAGCTAACGTCAACAAAGCTTGTCTGAGTAGGTCTGAAAGATAATTACACTGCATCAGATTTTGTGAATGTTCCTGTCAGAGCAGGGCTGAAGTAGCTCAGCTGGGAGAGCGTTAGACTGAAGATCTAAAGGTCCCTGGTTCAATCCCGGGCTTCAGCAGTGTTTTTCGGTTGTTTTGGTGGTTCCAGTTCTGGTCGTGCCAGTACAAGATGGACATGGCATGGAGATACTGGAGAGAGTCCAATGAAGCACTACAAAGATGATGAAGGGACTGGAGTAGCCCTCATACAAGGAGAGATTGAGAGACTGGGACTTGGTTGCCCAGAGGCTGTGGAATCCATCCCTGGAGATACTCAAAAGCCGTCTGGACGTAATCCTGGGCAACCAGCTCCAGGCAGCCCTACTTGAGCAGGGTGTTTGGACCAGATGATCTCCAGAGACCTTCCAGCCTCAACTATTATGGGATTCAGTGGGTAGAATAGAAAGACACAAGTTTACGTATGCAGCAGGAATTGTCATCCTCATATATTTCCATTAGCAGTGGCCACCTGGCCAGTCAGCACAACCATACGGTCTGACTAACCAGCCAAAACCAGCTGTGATTATTATTGGGATATTAGAAAACTGGACATAAATATAAATGAAAACAAGTTTATACATTCCTATTATACATTCCTATCCTTACAGAACCTCTTTTTTTTTTTTTTTTTTTGACAAGCTAATAGCTCTGTGGTCAGAGAGTGCTTCAAAATTATCTCATCACCAGCTCTGAAATTCTAGTGTTTCTCATCTGTTGCAAGAGCTGCAATGCTACGTCACGCACAGAGCCCCCAAATAAACTTCCGTTCTCATTTAAGACACCATCTGTGTCCCATTTCTGCAGCACTTGGCAGAGCTCACTTCCCTTCTATGGTATGTTTGTTCCCCTCACAGAGTTACAGTCTTCTTTGGAGGTGGGAAAGTCAGCTGGAACGGATGCCACCTCCGTGCCAACGGAGATCACTTTGCTGTGAGTGTCTTTGGGTAGCAAGATGTTCTTGGTGTTCAGCCTTGGTCGGGTGGTCCTGAAGGGCAGCCCCATGGAAGAGCTAGAGCCAATATTAAGTCATATTTGGCTGCAAGAAGGGAAGGGGCTTCACTGGGTTGTTGGCTGTCAGTGAGGGCAAAATCAGTGAGATGAGGAAGAACCAAGTTGGGGCATCATGGGCAGGTGCAAATACAGTGGAACATCCAATTGCTCTGGGTCCTTTAACTGGTAATTCGTGGAGTTCATAGCCTTGTCTTCTTATTATGTAATTAAATTAAACTTTATTGCATAACTGACAGCTACAATTCACACCAAGGCAAAAACAGCCTTAGCTTAGGCTCTCCATCAAACCAACTGAATGATCCGTGCAAATCACATCACCATGCCTCAGTTTCCCTAGCTGTAGCTCTGAAACCTGCCCTCCATTACCTTCCCCAGGTGTGGTGAGAGTTAGCTTGCAGATGAAAGTACTTCATGTTCTCAACTTGTTTTTGTGTGTTATCCCAGCATGCGTCTCCACGGATGATGTTGTATTACTCACACACCTTGAGTCCTCTTTTTTCTAATTCCTTTTATTTGCAAGAGCTGCAAACAGTCATGCTATCCAGGAAAACACAGTTTTCATATTGCAGGCATCAGCGTCATTGAGCTGTGCTCAGGAGATTGTTCCTAAGGAATTCCTATGACTTTCAGGTGAATTTGCTTCAAACTTTAATGGAAAAGGGGAGTAGGGACAGACAGAGAAGAAAACAAGGAGAGCTCATTTCAGAAGAACAGAGAAAAAGATTAGGTAAATAATGAGCAAACAGAGTAGGAATGAGGATCAGAGAGTGGAGATGATGTAAGACAGTACAGAAGCCTGGGTCATCATTGATAAAGACCATTTGAAATGGCTGAGAAGGACTTTGGGATGCATCTGGAAGATAAGACCTATCACATAAATGGAAAAAAGAAAAATTTGAATCATTTTGGCATATGATGGCAAAGACTAGGAGAGATTCAGTGCTGTTTATGTGTATCTGAAGGAGATAAACACTGAGGTAGGAGAACATGTGGTCAAGCATAAGAGGAATGGAGCTAAACTGGTTAAGGACATGTCTTGGCTGTAAATTCTAAGATTTCTGCCTTTTAGAATAAAACAGCTCTCAGCTAGCAAATTGCTCTCCTTCAGGAAGGGCAGCACCTTCCAGAAAAGTATTGCAGTGGGTCTCATAGGAAAGGGTTTTGCCACATGGGGCAACTGGGAACCATCTTCCCATACCTAATTTTCATTTTACTGTACAACATTCTCAGATTCCATAGCAGATGATCACACTGAGGGTGCTCAAGCTCTATTAGATGTAACAAAGTGTATGAAGAAGGCATGATGAATCAAAACTTTCTCTTCATCCCCCTTTCCCTGAACTGTTTTATTATTATTATTCTTTTTTTTGAGCTGAGATACTATACAAGCCATGCAAATCAGGGAAGTATCTTGATTTTAACCTACTTTTGGATGTGTTTTATTCCCCTTTTTTTGGAAGCTGTATCCCAAAACTCCCCTTGAGCATAGTTTGCTTACCTTCAAAGCATCTGGCAGTACCAGCTTCCATAAACTAACAAATCTCATGTGAAGAATGTGAGGGAGAGTTTCTTGGTTAATGTGAAGATTTTGCTCAAGAGATAAGCAATGCTAAGCCTGTCATGTCATCAACCTTTCCCTCCTTGGCAAAGCTGAAGGATCTGGGGTACAACAGCAGGCACACAGAATATGGACCAACTTATGGCCTTATTAGCCATAACATTTAGGTCTTACTTAGAACATGACTGGTATCAGCTTATGACCATGGCAGACAGTGACTTGGGATGGAGATGTGGGTTACATCTAGGGATCTCCATCCCTACAGAATAGGTATAATTCCGGCTAAAACCGAATGTCAGGAGGGAGTCAGATCTTGTGAACATGTGAAATAGGGAAGGAGATAGTTCTGACCTTGCATTCTCCTCCAACTGCTTATTTCTTGGGGGGGAGGGGTGTGTGTGTGTGTGTGCAATGTAGAAAACAGCATTTGCTCCCACCTTGGTTGTCTCATTCACTAAGGAACAAGCTCTTTTTGCAGTTTTGTTTGCCATTCATTCCAACTCTCCATCTGATAGCAAAACATTAAGAGAGACAACTTTGACTCTGCATCCTAGGTCCAGAGACTATTTCAGCTGGGCCACCAGAACAGGAGGATGGCAGTACTGGGTAAGGCCATAATCCATCAATCACTTTCTTGTCAGCAGAGGGTAGTTTGACAAAATCTCTGACATAGGCAGCTGTGGAACTACCTTTCCTTTGGTTATCCCAGCTCCCAAAACCAGAGGTGGTGTCAGTAACCTTGGCATTACTATATTTAGCAGCTCTGCTAGATCTGTTCAAAGGGATTTTTTTCCAAAGCAATTGAAATGCTTTTTTTTTTTTTTTTTTTTTGACCATTGCCTTTTCTACCATTGGCTGATGAAGTCTGTTAGTGTTTGCAGTTATTTTCAGTGCCCTTGCTCATTTTGGCAAGAGAAAAGACCACCACACAAAGCAGGGACAACATAGTGTCAGAGGTGTCCCAAACCAATTTCCAGCAAGTTGAATTGATTTAAGGTCCTCTTTCTTCCTCTCCTGTATTCACACAGTGACCCACATTAACATGGGTCCCAGTTATATGCATGCTCAATGGACACATTGCTGTGCATTTGTCTCATCTGCTCTCAGACCAGCCTGCAGTGAGTTTCAAGAAAAGCCAGCATTTTCTTGAAAAGACATGGCAGAGAAGGAGAGAGAGACCTTTAACCAGATTTTTCAACTTACTTTATATTCTACATAAACTCTC
>VXAL01007256.1:231946-246334 GCA_013399475.1 Chauna torquata | reverse complement strand
TGGACATAGAAGGAAATCGTGGTCCCTAGGAGTGACAGCAGAAGCCCTCTGGCATGGAATAGGAATAACTAGTAACACATTTCCAGAGCACCGACTTGCTTGCTGTCTGTGCCGCCCACCTGCTTAGCTTGGCTGGCCTGCAAGCTCCAGGCTGAGTACACCCACCTGTGAGAGGGAGCCAGCCCGAGCGGCAGCAGGGGAAAAGTTCACCTGGAGGGGAAAGCAAGCACTCCCTGGAGGAGGTGCGAAGAGGACGGGGGATCCTGTGAAATACCATGTCTGCCTTTCAAGAGAGAGACTTTCTGGACTCAGTCTGGTCTGAGAGGATGAAAGGTGGGATAAGGGGAAGGCAAGGGGGACTCAAAGGGGTGCTTTAGCATCCTCATCTGGATGAGGATACCGACAACACCAAGTTGGGCAGGAGTGCTGATCTGCTCAAGGGTAGGAAGGCTCCACAGAGGGATCTGGATAGGTTGGACCGATGGGTCGAGGCCAACTGTATTAGGTTCAACAAGGCTGAGTGCCAGGTCCTGCACTTGGGGCACAACAACCCCTTGCAACGCTGCGGGCTGGGGGAAGAGTGGCTGGAAATGTGCCCAGCGGAAAGGGACCTGGGGCTGTTGGTCAATAGACAGCTGAACATAAGCCAGCAGTGTGCCCAGGTGGCCAAGAAGGCCAACAGCCTCCTGGCTTGTATCAGAAAGAGTGTGGCCAGCAGGACTAGGGAAGTGATTGTGCTTCTGTATTCAGCTCTGGTGAGACTGCACCTCAAATACTGTGTTCAGTTTTGGGCCCCTCACTCCAAGAAGGACATCGGGGTGCTGGAGCGTGTCCAAAGAAAGGCAATGAAGGTGGTGAAGGGTCTAGAGAACAAGTCTTATGAGGAGAGGCTGAGGGAGCTGGGGTTGTTTAACCTGGAGAAAAGGAGGCTCGGGGGAGACCTTATCGCTCTTTACAACTACCTTAAAGGAGGTTGTGGTGAGGTGGGGGTCAGTCTCTTCTCCCAAACAACAAGGGATAAGACAAGAGGAAATGGCCTCAAGTTACTCCAGGGGAGGTTTAGGTTGGATATTAGGAAAAATTTCTTCACTGAAAGGGTTGTGAAGCATTGGAACAGGCTGCCCAGGGAAGTGGTTGAGTCCCTATCCCTGGAGGTCTTCAAAAGAAGTGTAGATGTGGTGCTTAGTGACATGGTTTAATGGTGGGCTTGGCAGTGCTAGGTTAAAGATTGGACTGGATGACCTTGGAGGTCTTTTCCAACCTAAATGATTCTATGATTCTATGATGATGAAAACATCCAGAAAGTTTAGCTTTGCCATTAATTTATAGTGTATTCCTCAGGAAATTTTTCCTCCCCATTTGCAAACACTGCTTGACTTGTCTACAGTGTGAGACCATTTTGTAACTGTTCATCTAGACAGTCACCAGCCCTGGAGTTGGGTAAATCCCACAGCACTGCTGGAGAATTAACACTGCAAATGGCCATGGGAATACTTGCAGGTGTTGAGATATTGGTGGTGTTTTGCCTCTTTCTTCTGATTACTTCTGGGTCACTTGTTTGCCTTATTTATAACCGGTCTCTTCCAACATGTTCAACCCCCCCACGAGGGGTGGTCCCACACCACCACGCATAGCTGTGGCTCTCATGGGTCACACCAGGGATGCTGGCAGTTGATTCCCACGTATGTCACTTAGATTCCTTCTCAACACATGCGCAAACTGGTAAATCATGTTTCTAGAGGTAGGGTTTCTTGATGTTGAGTCCTACTCAACCTTTGGGACGGTCCTTGCAGCTCCAGGCTCCAGCAGCCCTGCTGAGCTGTGTCCTTGTGTTTCTCCTGTCGTGCACTGACACAGGAACCTTTACTGGGCTGGCAGGGAAAAGCTTTTCTACACTGCCACTTCTCACCCAGCCATAACTGAGCAGACTGGAGGGAAGAAAAGCTCCCTCTTCTTGTTGGGTGAGCACATGTTGTCCATGGCTTTGTAGTGGTCGTGTAGGTACAGCTATGCAGAGTTTACAAGCCAAGTGCTCAGATGCACGAGCTGAGCTGCAAGAGCTGTCTGTCTGCGAATTGCAGTCTGATAGAAGTCCAAGGTAATTTGTGCTGCTTGAACAGCATGGTGGGGTTGAGGTTATGTGCAGGACTTCGCTTTTTTTTTTTTTAATTTATTTAGTGGGGAAAGCCGATTTCAAACCCTGAGGTAGCAGGTCTTTCCCTGGGGAAGCACTGAAAAAACAGTGGAGCTGATTTGTCTCTACTGACTTTCCAAGAGAAGCNTTCCCAAAAAAAACAGAGAAAAAAAAAAAAAAAAAAAAAAAAGGAGCTATTAGCTTAGAAACTTCATTTAAATGTTTAAAGCTACAGGTGATGATCTGGGAGCTTAATGCACGAAAATCTTTGGGCTGAAAAAAAATGCATCCCTGGTGGCTTTGCAGGCCCTCCAGTCCTGAAGTTATTTGCATATGCTTTTTTTTTTTTTTTAAATGCTTCTAACACTAGGGAGCTTGTATGGCAAATCAACAGCCACAGAAAAGTCTGAACTCTGCTTTTGCAGGCTTTCAGGTTGGCACTGTAGCTGCAAAGCTAGCTTCCCTCAAGCAAGAGACAATCCAGCACATCTGTGGCCACCCATCAGGGTCTTTAATGGGGTGGCTTCAAAATCAGCAGGCAACTGTACTGCCTCTCACTCAGTCCGAGTTAAGAAAAGCTGCCGCCGTTTTCTATGCTAATTTTATGGTTTTCAAAAGCCCATTTCATGTCTCCTCCTCCTGCATGTACTTCTCTCTCTCTCTCTCGCTGTCACTCCTCCTGCGGAGGTGCCGAAACCTCCTCCGTCAATTTGTGAGAACTTCTGCTTGAAAACTAGAGCAGAGAATCACCCACATAACCAGGCTGGCAGGAAAATATCGGAGGCAGAGACACTGACTCAAAATGACTCGAGGAGTTTCCCCATGTCAGGGTGAAAGGAATGGGAGCCTGAGCCTGGAATCAACTTCACCAAAATCCCTGCGGGGTGAGAAGCCTGTCCATCATCTTCTGACCATGGCTAGTGAATTTCCTCAGTAGGGAGACATTCTTGCATTTGTCCCTACCATGTGTTCTTTTCTTTTTTTATCTGTGTTCTGCTTGCCTGGGACTTGCGGTGTTCCTTTTTTTTTTTCCTTTTTTTTTCCCCCATGGCAAAACTTGGCAGGGCAAGCTTTCTTCTAGACATTTCCAATTGCTTGTAATTAAGGATTATAGGACATAGCTGAGTTTCTGCAGACAGAAGCAAAACAGTAAGTTTCCAACCTTTGTGTCATAGCACATGTAGCTTAAGAGGATGATCTAAATGTAGTTTAAAGTCCTAAACACTATCCAGTAATTGAAATCATTCCTGTACTGGCTTATCATACTTTTTACATTAACTAGTTGAATTCAGAGCTTTGCCAAGGATGTTTTCCATGCTGCAGACGCTTGTTGGGAACCAAACTGCAATCCACCCACCCTTCTGCATGGACTACCCAACTTTCCCCAATCTGTCACATCCTATGTGCTCCCAAAGGCTGACAGAAGACCATTCACTCTTGTGCTGGCCCGAATCCCACCCTGGGCAGGGAAATGAAAATCTATGTATCTCAGAAGCAACAGCAGGAGCTCCACAGCCCTCTTTCTCTGGGCTTTTCTGAACACAATTTGCATATTTAAATAGCCTACTTCCATTTGTAATGAGCAGTGCTTCATGTTCTCTCCTTTTCCTCCACTAGCACCCTGCAGTCACAAATAAAATTAGACTTTGCTATTCAAACCAACAATAAAGAATAGCCCATTGCCCCAAAAGTTAACAGCCCAAACACTTAACAGACCAAACAACAATCTAAACTGCAATTAATTAATCAGCTATGGATACTAAAGCTAAGACCCTTTGAAAGTGTTTTAACTGCCTATTTACTTTAGTACTTCTGAAGAATGAGCTGAGTCTAAGAAGTATTTTGTTATTCTCCATTTTTAGCATTGGATGTTCAGGCCAGGTCCTAGGCCTCTGTGCATCTGAAAGAGGATTTTTTTTTTCTTTTTTTTTCAGCATGATGCATGGTCAAACCACATTTTGGGACACTCCTTAGACAGAGAGAAATAATCTTAACTCAAAATTTTCCAAGGCCTTGCTGGATGATCTGAATGGACAAACCACCCAGGTCCTCATATCTACCACCAAAACCCAATGCTGGGTAAGTCATGCACAACATCAAGTTCACCAGTTGAGCTAGGACCCTGTGCTTTTTAAAATCTGAGCAGCTCCTGTTGAAAAAAGCAGGACTGGATTTCCAGAGGAGCTCAAAGCCAGGTGTTTGGAAAAGCTGACTACTCAGTTGAGCTCCTAGGAACAGCTGGACTCCCCTCTGGGTGGTGAAATGTTGGGTCCCATGTCCTGGACTGCTACCCAAGGCTCCTTGGGACAGACTTCTTCTCCTCAGCTTTAGGTATTTAATGCAGTAAAGACTTCGGCTACCTGAAGCTCCCTTTAAAGTCAACGGGGAGAGCTAGTGCTTCTGACCAAGATACGGAGTTTAGCTTGCTGAGATGTCAGAGCCCAGCTTCACCGACTCAGATGGGCTGGGAAAGGGCAGGGCTGAACATGCGCTCAGCTAATCATCCATCAGACGGTCTGGATGGCAGCTCCTGTCCACCCACTGCATCAAGGACAGCAGGAAGCATCTCTTAATGTGAGCATGGGTGGTCTGCATCACAATCTGGACTCTGCACGGTTGCACGACAAGCACAGAAGTGTGTGATACCTTTAGGGCCTCACACGAGCTGTCTGTTCATGGCACAGTGCTGCTACACCTCTAAGAGCTCTGCACTGCAGCACAAACCAAGCCTTAATGTCTTTATGCCTGGAGTAGTAATCATAGTCTTATTGCTCCCATGGCATGCAAATAATAATCCTTTCTTTACCTCATCTTGTAGCTGCCATGTAATTTAGAAAATTAATCTTCAGGGCTGGAAATGTCTTTTATTGTCTGTGTGGTCTTTCTGCCTCTATCTCTGTCATGGCTAGCTCTCCCTGTCAGATCTCAGAGCACTTTCCAAGCCCATTGGACCATTTTGCCCTATTTTCTGATGGGTGAGACTGAGGCTTCAATAAAATATTTGCCTTCTCAGGTTAGCCATTGGCAGAGAAAGAAACAAAGTAGATATGCAGTCCAATTAGCCCATTTATTACAGCAGGTCCTGCAAGAATGTTAGAAGGAAGCAATAGCAGAAACACCTCATGGGAATGCAAACTATCACAAAGATAACAAAATTGAAGAAGTGAAGCTGGGAAGATGCATGCCACCCCACATGACCTTCTCCTCAAGGCAGCTATAATGACACTGCAGCAGTGTTTCACAGTGACTGCAAAACAGAGGGCAGGGGTCTTCTGTCTGACCCCATAAAACACAACGGCATGTGCAGTAACCCCTGGTGTGATCTGCATTTGGTAGTTTCAATGGGAACTTTCCCAGACACACTAACAGACCCGGAGCCAGTCACATTCCTATAGTGACCACATACCTTACAGGGCTTTTATCTGAAAGAGGATTTTCTTTTTTTTTCTTTTTCTTTTTCTTTTTTTTTTTTTTTTTCCTAGACAAAAGGGTCTTTAGCTCCTACTGAGGATTTCCCTTTTAGCTAATATTTCAGTACAGCCCCAGCATCTCAGCAGCACTGTGATATAGCACTGGTGCTGTGTAGTCAGGATGGAAGCATGCGGATTAATCCACACAACCGCACTTGATGGGAAAGGTGGAAAGCAAAGTGTCACAAGGATGGGGGAGACTAGCAGCAGCAGCAAGTCAGAACTGAAGGAAATGAGAGACAGACGGGGAAATAGTTAGGAAAGCAGGAAATCAGAGCTGAAGTGCACTGGCAGAGCTGTGAGCATTTGTAGGGGGGTGGAGCCGGGGGCTGGAGCAGCAATGCACAGGGGCTCAGGAAAGATGGCTATGGGGGTCCGATGTGAGCTGATGGATCAGTGCATGTGGGCTGGGCGACAGTGCTGGCAGGTCAGCCACCCCCGCACTACCTACCGCCCACCACTGTTAATCATCCTGTACCTTCCCATTGTGTTATTCATCCTGTACCTTCCCTGGTTGCCTCCTGATGAGCAAGCATCATCCAGCACGGGGCTGCTTTTAACCCTTCTTTGAGCCAAAGGCAGAGAAACTAAGAAACTTTCAGCACTGAGGATTGAGCCGGAGCTGTTTCAAGGAGAAGGGGATTCGGCATGGGAATGGGAAGATAGGAGAAGCAGCGGACAGAAAAAGTGATCGTATTACTCCTGACAGCACTGCACTATGGTCTCTAGGGATTTCTTTATGTCCTGCAGTGTGTAATATCAAGGGCTGATTGCCAGCATTAGTGGGAGACTACTTTGCTTTCCCACAGATGTGGCTCAGGATTCAAAGCAATTTGTTTGTGGGTGCCTCCTTGCACTGGGCTGCAGCCGTGTTAGGAATGAGTGAGCCCAGCTGTCACCAGCACTTCCATGAGAGCAACGGTGATGGCTTAAACAATGCATACTCCAACACTGTTCATAAACAGATACCAGGGAGAAGCAAAAACAGGGCAAATGCATGTGATAGCCCCCTCAAAATCTCTCCCACCTCTTGACTATTTTCAGCTCAGGGGATTTCCTTAGCTGGCTGTGGTTTATCTGTCCAACAAACTGTAATAAAGCTCTATTCCAAACATTTATCTTCGATATGGCTGGCCTTTCTAGATTACCTGAAGTAAGGGTAGCAGTGGCCCACGATGGGGAGAGGTGGTGGGGAACAGCAGGTCGTCTTTGGGAAGAATTATGCTAACACCTACAAATACAACTGGTACGTCCTGCTCAATGGCACTAAGACCAATTGGTAGGGCACATCTCTCTGCCATACTGCTAAAACCTCTTCCCCCTACTGCCCCAGCAGAAATAGACTCACAATGTCCAAAATTCCTCTTAGGAATGGTCCCTGCCCCATATTATCCCTGAACCACAGCTGGGCATTGCTTGGGAGGATGCAAGTAGAATCATAGAATCATAGAAACACATGTTTGGAAAGGACCTTCAAGATCATCTAGTCCAAGCGTCATCCTACAACCAATACTACCCACTAAGCTACTAAATCATATCTTGTAGCACCTTGTCCAGGCGCTTCCTGAACACCGCAAGGGTCGGTGACTCCACCACCTCCCTGGTCAGGCTGTTCCAGTGCCTGACCACTCTCTGAGAGAAAAAGTTTTTCCTGATATCTAATCTAAATCTCCCCAGGCACAACTTGTGGCCATTTCCTCAAGTCCTATTATTAGTTATCTGGAAGAAGAGGCCGACCCCCTCCTCATCACAACCTCCCTTCAGGAAGTTGTAGAGTGCAATGAGATCTCCCCTGAGCCTCCTCTTCTCCAGACTAAACAATCCCAGCTCCCTCAGCCACTCCTCATAAGACTTGTGTTCCATACCCCTCACCAGTTTCGTTGCCCTTCTCTGGACACGTTCCAGAGCATCGATGTCTTTCTTGTAGTGAGGGGCCCAAAACTGAACACAGTACTCAAGGTGCAGCTGCACCAAAGCTGAGTACAGGGGGATGATCACCTCCCTGCTCCTGCTGGCCACACTGTTTCTAATACAGGCCAGGATGCCATTGGCCTTCTTGGCCACCTGAGCACACTGCCGGCTCATGTTCCGCCTTGCATAGATCAACACTCCCAGGTCCCTTTCCTCATCACTGTCTTCTAGCCACTCAGCCCCAAGCCTATAGCGTTGCATGGGGTTATTGTGGCCAAAGTGCAGGACCCGGCACTTGGCCTTGTTAAACCTCATCCCGTTCGCCTCAGCCCAGCAGTCCAGCCTATCCAGATCCCTCTGAAGGGCCACCCTAGCCTCAGGCAGATCGACACTACCTCCCAACTTGATGTCATCTGCAAACTTACTGAGGGTGCACTCAATCCCCTCATCAATACAGATATTAAACAAGATAGGCCCCAAGTAGGTACATTCTGGCATGTGAAGGGACAATGGGCAGTGTTCGAGTCCCAGCACTGACCTTATTTAGATTTTCAGCACACATGTTAAATCAGGAGTCTAGCACCAAGTCAAAATATTGTTTAGCTAGACTGCTTGAACACTAAGCCTGTGCCAGCTCATTACTCTCTGACTCATGATCAGTGTTTCTGGTTTCTGATTTGCTTCTGACCTTAGGGCCCAAAGCTGCACTTCTCTAGTGCAGTAGATGAGGTCAGAGAAATTCAGTATATAGCCACAGTGTGCAAGTTGTTCTTAAACCTGAGGGCAGTGCCTGGGATGTGCACACACCTGAGTCCTGATGCAGACATAGAAAATAGAAGTAAAGGGTCAAAGGAAATATATTTTCTGCCTAGTGTGTCTTTGAGACAGAGGATCCTGCCTGAGTGAGTTAGGTCTGCAAAGGGCTGTGCTGGGTGAGCAGCTGGTAGATCTGCTGAGCTGTGCAGAAGAGCAATGCATGTTCTGGCCCTACCTGTTAGTGGGTGGTGGCTGCTAACAGAGGGATTTGCCCAGAGGGCCCCATAAAATCTCTTCAAGGCTTAAGCAGGTCATGATGTCATTCACTTATGCACGTCATTATTCACTATACATTATTCAGCAGGGAAGTCATCTTCTGGAAGCGCTGCGGGGTCTGATAGGGTTATATCCAGAGGTTAAATAGCACCACCAGAATGGAAGGAAGAAACAGGAGGTCTTTGCCCTGCTTTTGAAGAGAGACCTGATGAGTTGATCTTTGAGAAATCTATAATCAAAGGTTCATCGCTTCTCACTTCATTTTTCAGAGAACTCGCTATTGAGGTCTTGTCTCTGCTGTTTGCCTGAAGGTCTCCACAGATCAGGAATGTCAGAAAGGAACTGAGAGCAAAACTGAAAACACAGTTACTCAGTTATAGAACTCTTTGGGGTGCTTGCACATCAATACTATCATCTCAAAGAGGCTATGTAGGAATAGAAGAGGTTTGGGAAAGATTAGAAAGCTTTTTCAGAGATCTGGAGATGTTTCCCTATAAGCAAAAATTAGACATACTGGAACTTTTCCACCCGGAAAAAGACAAATTTTAGGGAGAGGCTTTGCTTCCAGGCCAGCTGTGATTCAAACTAAAGTTAACTCTTTCTGACAGGGTAGTCTTTTGTTTTCCCAGATCACAGGTCTGATTTACTTTACGGCCCCATAAACCACTGAGTCAACATTGCTACCTCTTTAGGGAGCAGTCCATGACATAAGGGGGAAGAACAGGCAACCCAAATTTGAGGGGACAAAAATATTCTTCATATCGGTCTTCTGCTGAAGACATTGAACTGCAAACTATGTTCCTGATTCACAGAATTACAGAATTGTTTAGGTTGGAAGGGACCTCTAGAGGTCCCCTGGTCCAACCCCTCTGCTCAAGCAGGAACACCTAGAGCACGTTGCCCAAGACCATGTCAAGATGGCTTTTGAAGATCTCCAAGAAGCAGAATCCACAGCTCTCTGGGCAATCTGTCCCAGTGCTCTGGCAACTGTAGAGTACAGAAATGTTTCCTGATGTTCAGAGTTCCAGTTTGTGCCCATTGCCTATTGTCCTGGCCCTGAACATCACTGAAAAGAATCTGGCTCTGTCTTCATTGTACCTGCCTTTCCATCAGAGTGGTTCCAAAGAGTGCTTATCAGTATGGTGATAGGCTCTTTATATATACAAATATAAAGGTATTTATAGATGTTAATAAGATTCTCCTGAGCCTCCTTTCCTCTTCTCCAGGCAGAAATGTCCCAGCCCTCTCAGCCTTTCCTCGTATGAGGGCTACTCCAGTCCTTTCATCATCTTTGTGGTGCTTCATTGGACTCTCTCCAATATCTCCATGCCATGTCCATCTTGTACTGGCAAGACCAGAACTGGAACCCCTAAAACAACCGAAAAACACTGCTGAAGCCCGGGATTGAACCAGGGACCTTTAGATCTTCAGTCTAACGCTCTCCCAGCTGAGCTACTTCAGCCCTGCTCTGACAGGAATATTCAGAAAACCTGATGTAGTGTAATTATCTTTCAGACTTTTACCGTTCAGCCTGCCTTTGTGGACGTTTGACTCTTGTTCTGTTACTGGAGATGTCTGAGAAGAGCATAACTCTGTCTTCTTTGCATTCTCTCTTCAGACATTTATATAGATTGATGAGGTCCCCATGAGACCTATCTTCTAGGCTAAATTCTCTTCTCCAGGTATTCCATGGGATGTTGTGCATGGATAATCTACAAAGGGCTTCAGAAGCAATTAGAGAACAGTGGAAACTTAATTCCACTAGAAAGTGTTATACATAGGTTGCCCTAAAACCTCCCTTCTTCCACAGTCTGAGAAGTCATTAAACTACAGATTGCTAGGATCTAGAAGAGTACTGCACAGAGACTCTTCTGTGGCTTTCTTCTTGTCATTGCAGTTGTTTTCCCTGATTTTGCCACTATTCCAGCCTCCCTCCTCCATCTGCTGTGTGGAATCCATGCTCCACAAATAAGGCAAGCAGGGACTGAGTGACCCCCAGTGTAGGAAACTCCCCAAAGCCTTTGGGACTTGGGTGGAGTTGTAACTGCCTATTGACCTCCAGGCAATGGAAGAATGCCCTTCACTCCAAATAAAATCTCACCACAGTGACTCCATTCAGGTTGCCTAAACATAGACATTCAATGCTATTTGTGATACCTTACGCTATCCCAGCTGCCCCACAGATCTTACTCCAGAGGACTGTAGACTTTCTTTATGCCCCATCTCATACCTTTCAGCCCTTCTTCATAGCATTCAGCCCTGTCTCGAACGCTCTTGGGACTCGTAAAAAGCACCAGGCACCTAGGAACACAAAATGTGCTCTTCTAGGTCAGATCTAAGTCAGTTCTCCATCTCTGAAAGTGGCACAGGCTCCATAGGGTGAGCACAGGAGCATGGCCACTAGCTGCAATCCATTCCCCTTGAGCCATATTTAAGAAGTTGGAAGGAAAATCTCCTCCTGGTCTTTTAGCATCTGTTTAGGGATCTATTACCAGTGCTTAAACCTATACTGAAACACCTGGCCCAAACATCAGTTATCAGAGATCAATAAGGCAAAAATTATCAGAGATCTTTGAATGAGAATGGCTTTGGTGGATAAAGGCACAAGATAGGAATAATTCTTGCAGACACATTTCCACTGGTAACACCCCTCCAAGAAAGTTTTCTCAGAGGCTGGACTAAGAAGTGATTCCATAGAGCCTACATCATGCACACTGTGTTGGCTGTGGGTGAATGGCTGGCAAGGAGCCACCTTCAGGTTTCTTTCCAGGAAAGGGAGACCTGCCAGGTCAGCATCTGTGGAAGCCTGTCTTACCTGTGGCTGAGCTCTGCCCTTTCAGCTGTCCTATTTTTGCTTCACCAGCTTTCTCCTTGTGAAGGAAAATGACTGCAGAAACCCAAACAGTTCTGTTTCTCACCAGCTTTCCTCAGACAGGAAGAAATGATCCCAACATGGGAACTGTGGTATTTGACAACCCACACTGCCTTGCTGGAAATACTCAGGCATCAGCTGGGTAGAAAAATCCTCCTGAAAGATAAGCTATGCTACCACTTTGCAAACGCTAGAAGTGCTGGAGGAAACAAGGAAGTGAAGGACCTGATAAAGAACAAGCTTTGAAGGAAGTGCTACATTGCAGTTAAATTAGAAATTTGAGAAGCTAACTTGCTGGGAATTTGGCTCGTTCAGATGGTGAAACATCACAGCTGAAAGTCTATAAGCAAAGTCATCAGAAAGTAGAGCGGTGCTGCCAGTTTAACATGCCAGACTGGGAGGACTTGGAAGTTCAGACTTTCTCTCATTGAAGGGAAAGAAATTCAACCTGGTCTGGCTCAATTCAGACCTAAGGGCTAGAGCTCTGCAGGGAGCTCTGCTAAGGGACGTGAATGAAGTGGAAGGAAGAGTGAAGTTGGGCTCACTGCTCTAGTTGCCTTGTAGACAGGTCAAAATCACTGCTTTTAGCAGGCACCGCTTTTTTGAGCCAGAGCTGTGGACACCTCCCTCTACCACAAACAAGTCCAGCTCTCTGCTGCACTGTACAAATGCAGAGATTTGGGAAAACTGCTTTGACATCCCATCCACTGTCATGAAAGACAGACAGCCACCATAGTCTCCTGATAGAAAAATACTCTGTCCATGTGTCACTTTCTCCCCTCAATTAGGCTGTCCCCCTTTCTACCTCTGTCTCAAGTCTGCCTGCCTATGCCAGAAATTTTCTGATAGCTAGCCTTATACTTCTTCTTTGATTTCCTCTGGTGCTCTCCTCAGGTCACCTGAGTCTCACTTACACCTGATCTGTAGAGTATGAGCTCCTCTGGGCTTTACACAGAGGTACCCTGTTGCCTTCTCTCACCTGTCCTCATTCCCACTGCAAAAATTCCTATTTCATTCACATCTTAAATATTGTCTGCAGTTTTAGTATCCCTGTATGAGAAAGAATGTGAAAAATGCTAACAATTTCAAAAGGACAATAAAGTCACTTCTGTACTGGAAATGGCTTTATAAGATGTGAATTCAGTCTGGGGGAAAAAAGAAAAAAGAAGAAAGGGAAAGAGGAAAAAGGAAGGATCTTACAGGTCATACAGTATATAGAAAGAAGTCATAAGAGGTTGATTGCTTACTGTCTCTTCTGATGCAGGAACTAAGATTTATCAGTTGAAATGATCAAATACCAAACTCAGAACAAATAAAAAGGAAGAATTTCTTCACACAATATCTGATTATTGGTGCAACTCACTGCTATAGGACCTTGTAGATTGTCAAAGCACGTAGGCATTCAAAAAGTGACTGGGTAAATTAATGGAAGGATAAAACTCCATGAAGAGTATGTAAATATGAAACTACCTGCTTTGGTTCATGTGGTGCCTGAGCCACGAATCTCGAAACTGGGTGAGAATCTGGTGATATAACACTACATGCTTTTTCTGTTATTATACTCTCCTGTAGGCATTATCTCATGGAAAATGTCAGAGGCTGGGTTTTGAGCTGGATGTTCTTCTGTACATCTTCTCTGGCACCTCCCTACCCTCATGCCTGGGCTTCCTAAGGCATCAAGATAGCATCAGCCTGTTAAAACATGTTGGCACGATGGGCAGAGAAGAGATGTGTTGGAGGTGTCAATTTAAGCTATCAGCCAACTGTTTGATCTACCACTCCTACACAGGTGTTTGAGGCTTTGGCCATGTCAAACAGATGACAGAAGATCCCTCTGTTCCCACTTTCCCTCCTTCTATTCTTCCAGTCTTCCTATCACTCAAGGCTGATATGCCTATGCTTTTTAAAATATCCATCTGGCATCCACCA
The DNA here is from genome assembly GCA_013399475.1 of Chauna torquata. Classification (NCBI taxonomy): domain Eukaryota; kingdom Metazoa; phylum Chordata; class Aves; order Anseriformes; family Anhimidae; genus Chauna; species Chauna torquata. The sequence goes on along the minus strand of VXAL01007256.1, from coordinate 232,986 downwards.
GATGCAGCTTTCAAAAGTTATCACATTACATCCAGGCAGAAAGATGCCATTGAATGCTTATCCCCAGATCTGATGTGCTTGGCTACGAGAGGAGGCTAGAAGCTGGCCTTTGTGGGTCAGTATGGGTTCATCACTCCTTGCTGAGCACACTGTTTTTTAGTGGGGGTCAATGCATCGAGCAGATGGAGGTACAGAGAGCTGACCTTTGCTATTCAGCTCAGCACATCAGATTTGTCATAAATCTTAGTTTTCACTGCAGTTTTCCTGGCATCAGACTATGCCACTGATCAGATTTTGCCCTATTTCTCCATTCTTAACCCAGCTATCTGCACCAGGGGAGCAACAGACAATGGCAGGGTTAAGATGCTAATGCTTTTCACATACTGACTTGGCTCTGATGTGTCAAATAAAACACGTGTTTGTCCTTTAGGTTTCTTGATTTTTTTTCTGTCTCATTACACCGAGTGGTTTTCTGGTTTACTTGAAAAGAATTTTCAGTGATTATCCCTACTTTGCTGTCGCTATTTTCTCTTCTTTCTATTTTTCCAGACTTTTCTGAAAATGATCTCATTAAGAACATGGAACTCCTGTTTCTGAAAAAGGCTCCTTGAGGTTTACAAAGGTCTCCCAGCAGGAGGGTTGCTTGTCGCCATTTTCCCTGCAGTTCAACAGACCCCCAAGTGAGCCCATTAGCAAAAATGGACTGCTGAAAAAAAAATTCTACAAAATATGCAACAGCAGCAGCAATAGCTCCAAAATGTAAGGCTCCAGTAGGCAACAAACTATGTTTGCAAACCTCTTCTCTGATGGCAGTTTAATACGTTAGGGAAAGGATGAGCTAGTGACACAAAGGCGACTGTGGGTGTTTGCTACCTACTGCACTAGCTGTGAGGGGACATACTAAAGGGGTTAGAATATGCTGCCTGAGATAACACAGTTGTTATTCTGGAGAGAGAAATACATTTTTGAAAAATATAATTAATGAAGCCTGGCTGCATAACTATGCCTGTTGCATGGCCTTTTTCTTCTCTCTCCCCCCC
>VXAL01007256.1:174610-231866 GCA_013399475.1 Chauna torquata | reverse complement strand
CTTGGTCTGATGTCTAAAAAATGCTGAGATCTTTAACCTACCCTTTGGAGGGATGACAATGCTAAGGCTTCCTTAAAATTTTCCTTTAAGGTTTCGCTTTTAAGAATCCAAGCCATGGATAATGGCACTGACATCCTCATGTGCAATATCCCCTTGCTTGAAGCACGTGCCTTGGATGGGAGGATTCAGGCTGTAGTCCTGCTGCTGCCTAACAGAAATGGTCTGGCTCTGGGTGAAAATTTGCAGTCTGCTCTGTTGTGAAATACCCACATATCCATTGGTAGGGAGACAGGGAGAAGAAACCCCAGGCTGGCATTTAAATTCTCCCTGAGTTTGAATTGCTCTTTGCTATGAAAATTAAGTTTTAGCATTGGTTCTAGTGACTCTGTTATACAAAGAGAGAGACCTAAGAGATCTTGGATGCATTTGACTCAGATTGGAGTGGCAATTCTGGAAAAAAAACCAGAGGTCTGTGTTCACCAAATCCTTGCTCCTGATCACACGGAGGAAGGTATTTGGGGCAGAAGTTCCTGAGTTTTATTGGAATACCCCAGTTACTGTGCAGAAAAGAGAGGGGAATGACCATCCCTTGATTGTGTCCTGCATAGATGAGGGTAATGAGACAGCAGGGGAACACCCAGTCTGAGAATATTGTCTTGGAGCTGAGCACAAAAGTCTCAGTGAATTCAGTTTAAATTTGTTTTGTGTCAATTACTGGATATTGCAATCCTGCACTTGTGCTCAGTGCACAAGTCCTGTTGCTTTTCACAGACTTAATAACATTTGCAGATCCCTCTCTGCCTCCACAAACTCACAATGCGCTGTGCTTTCCCCAGATCTTTCTTTCAAGATGGATCGCCCACTGCCATTTCAACCCATCAAAGCTTCATTTTCAGAAGGACAAACCCAATGCAGTTGGGAATCACTTTTTTAATAAACATTAATAGACCAGAGCAATAAAATGGATGTTAAGAAAGCAGAAAAAACAACACCAAGAAATCCTTCATAAAAATAACAGGTGCATTAAATTGTGTGGGGGTACATAGGTATATATGTGAGACAGTAATACTTGAACCAGGTGGCACGCTAACTCATTAGCAATCCGCTTGTTCTTGCCAAACAGATTTTGGTGAGATTCCCTGAGAGGTTTCCCAGAAACTCATAAAATTAGTAGTAAACAACATGTCTTGGGGGTTGGGAAATATTCTCTGAGTCTACCTAGCATCCCAAACCCCTTCTGAAGTTTTTCTGTTTTACAAAGCATCTGTAAGTCATTGGGAGGAAAATTAGGGAACAAAGGAGGGGGAATAAGATGAGTATAAGTAGAATCCACAGTAACCTGCTTCACATTGAAAGTATAAGAATGATTGCTTGGACAGTGATGGTATCTTGATGTATAAATGGGTTTGTTACTTAACTCTGGTGATTCACGCTGTCAGGCACAGGAATGAGGCAGCTGCCAAATCTGATGCCAGGAAGGAATTTTCTCTCCCAGAACAGATTGGCAGGGAATTTACAAAGCTGATGGGTCAATAAAAAGGGTCAGATATAGTTATGATGATCATGTGGACAGGCAGGGGGCACATCTCAGAGCACAGCAGCACTATCATGCTCCTACCTCATGGTAGCAGGCATGCCTCAAAAATCAGTGCACAAACCTTTAACCTTGTCCCCCACAGCTCCAGTAAACCTATCTGCAAAGGGATGACTTTGGTGGACCATATGAGTAGATGAAGACTGAGGTAGTGGCTCTTTTCATGCATTTCACATCATCCGTTTCATCCATGTTCCTAAGTAGAGCCTAATTGAAGCTACATGAGGCTTAGCTGTTGGCTGTTTTTTATTTTTTTTTTCTCTGTGTTTTTAAAGAGTGTTTAAAGAACATGTTCCAGCTGCCTGGAAGGAAAGAACCAGAAAGAAAAAGAACAAAGGAAAGCAGTGGAGATATTTAACTGAGATAATTTTAGCTGTTCTAAATGGCACTGGCAGTGTGCACAGATATTTGCAAAGGAGAAGGAGATGAGGAAGGAAGAGGGAAGAAGTTCTGTGTTGCTTGATGAGTCCCCAGATCAAGGGGAGGGAGATGCCCGGTCAGAGATCTAGCAGGACCCCACCTGGTAACTTTTGGGTAATTGACTTTAGAGCCTCCATGGCCTCCTCTGCACTCTGCCAGGCCATAGTACAGACTCATCCAGGCCTGGCAGGGCCTGACAGGGGAACCATCTGTTTATGGGCCTTAGCCCTATAAACAGGCACTCTCAAGGTGGGTAAAAGGGGATGGCGAGCCTGGATGACGTGAGTTCAGATCCCTTCTTGGTCTGGACTCTTGTGACCTAGGTGAACACCTGAGGAGGCCCTTCTGGGTGGGGAGAAGACTTGGTTGCTCCTTGTGGGATCCTTATGCTTTGTGTGCGATTGAAAAAAAACAAGCAGAGAGACAGCGTTAGCTTTCCTGTGAGATATGGTAAATATAGCCAAAAAATGGGATTTATATCCTGAAATTTGAGACTGCCGGGTCAGTACTTCTGTCTGGCCTGATGGACATTTGTTGAGTTATCTGAAATGGAAAACCTCTTGCAGAAGATACTGGGCTAGTTATCTGTGTGGAAGTTGGAGCTCTTCAGATGTGAAGAAGTTGCAATTCGTGTCCTAGCTAAAAGAGACATTTTGAACCTGGTTTTCCACAGCTCCTCGGAAGGCTACCCTACCTCTAGACTATTCTACACAATGATGGAGTCCTTGTTAATAATGTGAGTGATAAACATGCCTTTAAGACCCTTTGTATCCAGAACTAGGGCTTTGGGTGGAGTTTGGCGCTTCCGCATGACTGCTGGCTGAAACATGAGGATACTCTGATCTGATTCCTTTGCCCTCACAAGGCTTAACGTATCAGAAAAGCAGTGCCTTTCACCTCCATCACATGCAAACCCTGGGGGAGGGGGCTGGAGAAGGATATTGGAGAGCAAGCAGTGGATGGGAAGGAAGGGGCTTCATCTGTTCGTTATGGGGGACAGAAAAATCCAGATCTCAGGGTTTCCTCCTCCTTCACAAGCTCCCTAACCACTAGCATCCCTTCAGAAAGCCTTGCTGTCTCTGGGCAAAGTGCTGCTAGAGGGACCCTCTCTCCCTCCTTGATGCAGAGCCTGGGGAGAAGGAAAGAAGGCTGTAACCCACCCCATGACAGGCACCACGCTTGGGGAGCCATGTCCACAGCATTCCTACTACAACAATGCCCCGGCAGTGCCACCTTGTCTCCCCCACTTTCTCCCCCAAAAGCTCACCTAGCAGGTTGTCTCCCTTCCCCACTTGCAGGAAGGTGGGGGAAAGGCAGGAGCGTGCAACAGATCCCATCTCCCTCGCATGCATGCTGCTCATCCCTTTAGTCTGCTCCCACTCGCCCCTTCTCCCCCACACACCCACCCACCTCTGTGTCTCATCCAGGGACAGCTCAGGGTCCCTCAGGCAGCCGCGGGGATGGATACTAACCTCTGCCAGGCTGCTCTTTAAGGAACCTTTTAATACGGAGCTGTTGCCTTTCCCTCCCCTTCCTCCCTGCAGCCAACGTCGGCTGCTGAATAACCTGCTAGAAAAAGGGGGTGTGAGGTGGGAGATCCAGGCCACCGCATCCTCCTCCGCAGCGTGGGCTGTTTTTTTTTGGAGAAGGTCAGCGGTGAGGCTGCTGACTGTGTCAAGCGGGGAGAAACGGTGGCAATCAGCAGAGGAGAAGTGGCTCATTTGGCCGGACTCCCCTGCATCTCCCCCCAGATCCTTTTCTCTCTATGTTGCAACATTCCTGCGAGGCTCCGTGGAGAGCTAAATCCTATTGTGCTGGGAGCGAGCTGCCACTGCCTCCCCAGCATCTGCCGATCTGCACATAGGAGCCCTGGGTGAGGGCAGCACTGCCTCTCCCAGCCCCACAGCCCTACAGCAGGACTGTCTGTCACCAGGTCATGCCTGAGGAACATGCACCCTCCCTGCAAAATCAGCCTGCAGGACTTAGGGACCTTCCCCTGAAGTCAGGCATAAATAACCCTGGCTGCAATTACAGCCTGTGATTTTTATTTTATTTTATTTTTTTAATTACTTTTATTTTATATATTTTTTTTTCTTTAATATTTCTTTTTCTTCTTCCTTTTTTTTTTTTTTTTCAGTTTTGGTCGTTCAGAGGTCAAGCAAATCCATGGGGACAAATCTTTAGTGTATCTCTCCTTCTCATCAGTCTTCTTTCCAGATGGAATCAGCCCTCCTGAGAGACAACCCCCATATGGAGAAGTTGAATAAATTCATGTGGGGAGACACTAGCAAGGAAAAGACTAATGCTGGGATCACCTCTGTCCCACACATATGTCTCTTATTCCTCTGTCCTTAAAGGGTGCCTCCTTCCCTGTCCATGTCCTCCTCATGATGTCTTGGAGCAAAGAGAACGTGATGTGGGCCGTGCTCCCCCTGCCCCATTGACCTTCCAGGTCTCAAGCTCTAAATATGACCTACGCGTGCACCTTCAGGTAATGCCCCCTTTGTCTGAATGCCCCCAAATACACATCTTTCTCAGTGCAGAGATGTGAAATCTCTGCAGCGCTTCACTCCCATGCCCCTGGTGATTTCCTTCCTGAGACCACCATGCAGCAGTGTCCAGAGTGGGGGTGGGGGTGGACCAGGGAGCTCTGGCACTGCCCCATCATTTGGGGGGGAAATGGAAAAAGCTCCTAGAGAGCCTTACCCTGCAGCTCACTCCCCAGCTACTGCTAATCCTGATTTAATATGTCTTTTAGTGATGTTTGGAGTCTCATATGTTTGGAAAGAGGAAATGAGTACAGTCTGCTCCTTGCTTCTCACGTTCCTCCATCTCCCCTGAGCCTCCCTGCTGTCCCTAATGATCTGTCTCTCATTTACAGGGCCTTAAAGAATGGAAATGGAAAAGATGCTTGAATTAGGCTGGGATGAGGATGCGCTGAATGGGGCTCCATTCCCACCAGAAGTGACCTAACATTACCCTTTCTTTTATTAGTGACGCAGACTCCCCAACACCACACAAGGCAGCTGCCCTGCTGTTATCCTGAGCCAAGGGGACACAACTCATGCACTGGCTCAAAGTGTAGCTCCCTGTGGCTAGGACAGATCAGCAGCTGAAAGCAAGGATGCTTAAGAGGAATCCTTTGTCAACAACGGTGCCTGGAGGAGAAGAAAGTAAGGGAAGTAACCTAGGAGAAGAAAAGCAAAAGGAAAAAGATGAAAAAAGGCAAATCAAGTAACCTCTGAGAGGTACAATTGCTGAAAACAGGTAAGTAGTGGTCTAGTTTATGGCCTCATGGTGAGGACGGCTGTGCGAGTGGCTAGCTGAGAACCAACAGATGTCAGCATACAAAGCTCTGGAGACATGGTTTGGCTGGGAACAGCAGCCTTACATCCTGCTGTGGCCACAGAAAGGCCTGTGGCCCTCTGGTGCTCTTTGCGGCTCTTTGACAGAGCCCACTGCACAGAGACAGACGCGTAAGAGAGGCAGAGCATCCTGCTCCCCACTAACAGAGAGGCATGTTTGTGGTCTTTTGGCAAGGAAATCACTCTCCAAGCATTACAAGAAACAAGAAAGTAAACAACGTCCACAAATTGAGTTGAAATAATGTGTTTACCTTTTACTTTAGTTTTACAACTGTCCTAGCACTAAGAAGACCTGGGTTGATAGCCTAGTGCCAAATTAAGCAGAGCGTAACTTTGAACCTGCCCAGAGTGCTGTCTGAAGACACTCACGTGGCCAAGCCCTATGCTGGTTGAGGTAGGCAGGTTTGAAAATGCTTTGGGATTTCATCTGAGTGAGGGCAAATAAAGCATTTAGGGGGATTTGTGTGTGTTTGAAAAGAAAAACCTAGCTGTCTATTCAGTGAGACAACAAGAGATCCTCGGTTCAGAGAAGAATATTTTGGTTGAATAGGAGATTGAACTGTATACTTTTACAGATGAAGGGATATAGACCCAAAGACAGAAAAAAAATCCTGCTTAGCAGGTCCCCAGGATTAATCTGGAGCTCTCTAACACAGGTTAGGGACATCAGCCAGAGGGAAGTTAATTAGGGATTTGAGGAAGAGGGTAGCTTGAGGTAACATGCCAGTGTCCAAATGAGCATGGCTTTTATTGCCATTGCACTTCATGGAGGATTCCTACAATAACATGTCCAAAGAGGCTCTGTGCCCTCTCCAAATCTGGACCCGCTTTCTCTGAGCACTCCTTAGCTGCCTCTGAGGTTTCTCCTCAGCAGACAGAGCTGTTACCACTCACAGAAGGGGTAGGACTATGGGAAGTGATGGGAAAAAGGGGTCATGGCGGATTCTCCATGGGACTGGTTGATAACAACCACATTAAGGAAGTATTTCTTTTATAGGCACCAAGGAGGACCCAGTGTCTGAGTGTTGGGATCATGTGGAGGAGAGAAGTTAAGAGTAGATGAAGCAAGCCTCAGGAATCCCCCATTCCTCTTCGCTCTCTACATCCCATAGCGGAGAGTCTATGGCTCAGATATCTTCCAGTGAGCCAGTCCAGCTTCTCTGGTGGAAAACCAAGCTCCTATCACTCCTGAAGCCCTTTCCACATGTCCTAGTCAAGGAGGAATAATCCATGTAGGTGTTGAGAAGGTGAAAGAGGAGCTTAATGCAGTTTTTCCCCATGGGAACAGCACTGTACCTCCAAGGGAGCTGGAATAGGAGCAGCTAAGATATGAGGCAGTCTGAGCCACGCTCTTCTCCTCACAGGAGTACCTGGTGCTGCCAAAGACGGGCAGCCGCACAGCTTTCCCCCACTCACCACAGGACCAAGGGTATGGTTTGAAGGCACAACCATCTGCCACCAAAAAGGGCAATGCTCCATTTTCCATGTGTGTTTGCGATCTCTCAGTGCTCCTCTACCATCACCACTAGACCTCATCTGACCCTGCCACTCAGATAGAAATGGTAAAGCAGAGCCAAGGCTTCAGGGGAGGGTGGGACTGGCTCCCTGGATCACAGATAGCCCTTAGATGAGCGTGGGTGCATCGTCCCGGCAGACAGTGAGGAGAACAGCTCTCCCAGACCCTCGGGACACTGCACAGGGCTGTGCGCTTTGCAGCCACCCCACCACTTTTCCTTATTTAGCAGACCTGTGATTTGCAGTGTTTACTGCTGAGGAGGAGTGAAAAAGCACTAAATTCAGAAACTTTTACTAGAACACTTAGAAGGCACCCTGAAGGGGGACAGGTTGGGAAAGAATTGAGAGTGAGGCCAACTGTAGTCCAGATTCATCTCTCAGCTATGTGACATAAAGACAACTGAGATTTTCATCATAAACCAGATCTGAATCAGGCCTTTAGATATGGGGATTGCTTGTTTTGCCAGCAACAAATGTACACTACCTGCTTATCAATGATATGCATGGGAGGAAAATAAAGTTAATTTGGAAATGTCTATTTGCATTGACCTTGTGAATGTCGTAACAGCCAACACCAAAGTTCAGGTTCGTACAGTGAAAATATTGACGCCTCCTTCAACTGTCTTGATTTCGTTTCAGGCAGACTTGAGGAGGCAAATGCAGCACACAGAGGCACTCATTAACATTTCCTCTGCCCAGTGAGGAAACAAACATAACAAAAATCCCATTAAATAAAGCAAAAAGAGAAGGCAGAAGATATTTTTAGTCTAAAAACAAAGCACTCCATCGTCCCCATGAAGGAGGGCTTTTCAGAGGAAAAGAAAAAGGAGAGAACTTGCACAGTCCTCCGCTCCAGAGGGAGTGGCACTAATAATAAGAGTAATTATTATGATTATTGTTAATATTGATAGCAGAGTGCCCTCAGCTCCCTGCTTGTTTCCCGACCCTCCCAGCATGTGACGTGTGGGTCCCAGCCATGGAGGACAATGGGTGGCTGCGCCGGGCGGGCAGGAACAATGAAGCCACTGACGCGAACCAGGTTTTAAATGCGAAGCTCTGCGTTGTGAGTGCCAGCTTCAATGCAATAAAGTGTTCCAGGGATGGAGGTGGTTGAATAGAGACCTGTGGTGTAAATAAAACGTGTTATTATTTTTGTTTTATATATACATATACACACACACTTACATATATATGTATAAAAGACCAACAGTTTGGTTTCTCTTTGTTTTCTCCCCTTCTTGAGGATTTTGCTACCAGAGAAGTAAATGACTGGCCAGCTTTCTGTAGTAACCTATAGGAGGATCGATAGGGATTGAAAGGGCATGGAGGCGGAGGGGAGGGGTTGTGGTTTCTTTATTTATTTTCTTTTTTTCCTTTTTTCCTTCTAGAAGGAGGAAGATTTTCTGGAAGTAAAAAAGAAAATTCTAGCACAGCAGCTATAGGATAACACAGAAAATCCCTTGTTCACCAGCAGAAACAATTAGTACGTGCAAGAGTATGGGTTTAATGCACACTTGCCTTCAAACTTTAGGCTCTTCACACAGTACTTGGTTAAGGACAGGGTCCTCCAGACTTTGATTCAGAGAAGGAAAGCAGTGCACACCACAGTGTATAATTGGGAAGGACCTTGGCATTGCAGCTGGTTTACACAGCACCCAGCAGAGCTCTTCTGAGCATGAGACACTAGAAGACTGCACAACTCTACTGCCCCGTAAACTTCCCCAAACCCTGACATCCTCCCTTTGCACTGACCTACCAGGCTTACCTGGTTCAGAACTCAGGCTCATCACCCAAAAGTGGCATGTCCTGCCATGAAACAGAACTGGGAAGGCAAAACACCCATCCAGATGGGGTGGCAAAGGGAAGTGAATGCCACCAGGCTCTGGGTGCAGTGTGTCCTCAGTGAAGTTTTGATGTGATGGCACCATGGAAGGTTCCAGTGCTGGCTATGGCTCAGTGACTCCTTCTTCTGGTCCTCCTCCCTGCAGTGCGGTTTTCTGTTGCTGTTCGCTTCCATGTGCTCCTCTGTCTGCCTGTAATTAGTCTGTCAGCTTTTCTCTTTCTCTCTCCTCGTGTTTTGGGCCTGATCCTAATCTCCTGTGCCTTAACACTGTTTGGGAAGCTCTATAGAGACAACCCACATTGGCAGCATCCCTGCTGAGCTGAGATGTGGCTTTTGCTGTTTTCTCTCCCTTCCTTCTTTCTGCTCAGCTATTCTGAAGGAAATTATCCCTGCCCGGTGCTCCCCCTTTCCCTTCCTCACTTCCCACCTCTCTTTCCCTTGTTCTGGTCCCTCTCTCACCTTGTACTTCCTGTGATCACTGATGCACCACAGACCACTGGACCCTTCAGCCATCCCACTGCCAGTTCCTCTGAAATTAGCTGTCTGAAATTAACCAGGCAGCTAATTTCAACAGGAATCTAGCTGTTTGCTTGTGAAGCCACAGGATAAAGATGTTGTGGCAATGAAAGCCTCCTTCCCAGACTGCCTTGGCCCATGGCTCCTGTTCCTCCATGCCCATCTGTCTGTCTGTGCCAGGAAATTGTCTGCATGCCTCAAATTGCCTTTTCTTGTCAGCTCTCAGTGCTCTACCTCTCCCTCCTCCCTTCTCTTCCGGCTCCCCTCACTCCTCCTCCTCTACCCACGCACCATCCTTTAATTAGAAATACAATGAGAATTCTTATCACTATGTCTTAATCAGCAAGACATTCCCCAGCAGGTCCAGAAGGAAAACCCCCATTCCTCCTCCCGTCTCCGGTCTCCCCCACCACCACCTCCACAGAAGAAGAGCACAGAGATTAGGAGGAGAGCTCTGTGGAAAGGGTACAGAAGGACGTGAACCCAGAGACCGGGGCAAGCTGGAGGAAAGGGCCAACAGAAACCTTCTGACATTCAACAAAGATATGATATGCAGAAACAAAGTCCTGTACCTGGAATTAAAGTGTCCCTGGCAGTGGCTCACTGGCTGGCGTCCAAAAATGGAGCTGGGAGTGCTGGGGGACAACTAGCTGAGCATGATCCAACAGTGTGTCCTGGCAGCAGAAAAGAATATAATGGAGTGAGGGAGCATAAGCACAGCCAGGAGACTGATGGAAGTCATTAACCCCCTCTACTCAGGATGTATTAGACCATGTCTATCTGCTGCAACCAGCTTTGGGCCCCTCAGTACATGAGACTGACCAACAGGACCAAGTTTAGCAGAGGTCATCAAGATGGTCAGGACCAGGGCTTGTTCCTCCTGGAGAAGCAATGGCTTTGAGGGAACCAAAAAGTAGTCACCTGTATCTGTGGGGAGGTTATCAAGGAGAAAAAGACTCTTCACAGAGGTGACTGGTGAGAGGACAAGAGACAACAGGCATAAACTGGAACAAGATACGTCTGGATGTAAGGAGGAATGTTTTCCACCTGAGGATAGTCATAAGTGGAGCAGGTTGCCCAAAGAGCTCCATGTAATCCCCATCCCTCAGATTTCAAGATCTGACTGGACAAGGCCCTGAAGAACCTCATCTGACCCTGTAGCTGACCCTACTTGGAGCAGGGGCTAGAGTTCAGCTAGAGATCTCTTGAGGTCCCTTCTAGCCTTAATTATCCTGTGATCCTGAGACCAGACCTAAGTGCCAAGTGATGTCATTCAGACTCTGATGAATCACCCCAATCTGAAAATTAAGGGAGAAGGAAAGAGAGTTAGCAGGGGCTGGAAAGAGACAGATGTGGTAGTTTTCACAGCCAATTCATCCCAGACTCTGGCATTTGATGGGACAAGCTGAGGTTGAAACCATGTCACCCTGCAAAGCTAAATCCAGCCTATAACCTGTTCTCATCCACTGGCAGTCTCTTAAGGGACATTTCTGGAGACTGGGTGAAAATCTTTCCAGAGAATAACCTTACTTTACTCCAGAGATGCACAGTCTCCCCCAGTTCCTGTGATCTCTTACAGGCAAGGCAGGTTTAAGGAAGATTCTCTGGGGTATAGAGGCCACAGTAGAAAAGGCTTCAAATCTGTCCCAAACCCTCAGATGATCCCCATTTGACCCTTTCTGAACACAAACACAGATGCACAAACATATCATGCTCAGGAAAGCTGGATGAAAGTGGAAAAGTAAGGAAGGCAGAGAGCATAGCAGTCTGCTGATTATACCCTATTAAGATATGTGAGGGATAAAGTGGCATTGGGAAGGTCTGCTGGATTAGGAACCCTGGGTTTCCACCCTCAGACTTTTGTCCCCTTCCCTTCTCACTGGCACTCCCCACCTTAACCCAACCACACAGCCCTTCTATGACAGCTTGCTGCTGCCCCAAATAACTCTCCTGTTTCCCCCAACAGCCATATGGCAGAAGTATTTGTCCATGTGCCATTACCTCATCACCTGGTAGGGAACAGACATGTATTTTCCTGTAGCACATGGGTATGGGGAGAAAAAGACTTCTGACCCCCTGTCCTTCATGTCCTTCTTTGCACCACGCAGCTTAACCACCACCAGTTTGCCCCCAGGAAACCCTCTTTTGACTCTGTTTTGGGGGTCTCTGAGACCCCACTTTCTGCAGGACCTCACTGAAAAACCACCCATCACCTCTGCATTTTTCTCTTACATCACCTCTGCATTTTTCTCTTACCAGTCTAGTTGGAGTCCCACCAGAAAATATGTGGCCACGAGCCATGGGAGCAGGGACCCATCTTAAGCCTGCCTAGCACACTGCCCGTCACCTTGAGCAGAGGCAAGGCACTTCCTTGCTGGCAACAAGCTTGAAACACCTTTTTAGGTGATATTCATGAATCAGCACCCTACTGCCTCTGGCCACTGTCATCAGGAGGGGACAAGAAGCCCCGGATGTCCTCAGAACCTCTCTGAGGAGGTTCCGGCAGGGAACTCTCTCAGATTAGGGAATCCTTTATCTCTGGCTTATATAAGTCCCCGGGTCTCCTTTTATGGTTGGCTTTTCCTGCTTTGTCAAGAGCGAAGAACAAATGTGGCTTCATCCGCGCTTGTGGGTTGGCTAACTGATTAAGCATCTGATTCAAGCTAAGTACGGAACAGGCTTTTGATGGGCGGATTTAATTCGGTGTAAAAACCAGGATGCCATCCCCCTCCCTGACCGAATATTCCCAAGATAGAGGTTGGTCTGGTGCAATTAAGCAGTGGGGATGACTCCCACCTACCAATGCTTTAGAAAGTCCAGTGTGCTCCAGTTTGTACTGAAGTGGCTCCTTTGAGTGTTTCCCCCTCTCATTTCCCCCTCACCTTTTCTGTTCTTTTTTTTTTCCTTCTCTTTCTCTCTCTCTCTCTCTCTTTTTTTTTCCCTGCTGAATTGCCACCATTTCCAAGCATGTGCATTAAGAGTGAGCAGCTCTGTGTGTGTGTGTGTGTGTGTATGCGTGCGTGTGTGCAAGCATGTGAGGGCGTGCGGGGGCCCGTGGGCGTCTGGCTTGGTGTGACACACTGAATCCCTCTTCATCTCCCCCTCCGCGAACCCTGCCAGGGGAAGCATGCTAATGATGACCTTGCTGAGTAAATAGTTGTGGAATGAATAAGTGTTTTTCCTGCAATCTGAAAGGCGGAAGGTGCGATTACTCATCCATCTATCCAACTGTCTCCAGCACCTTTCAAGTGCATCTCGCGTCGAGTCTGGGGGCGTACGCGAGGGGGTGGGAAGCGAGGGGAGGCTGCCAAGATCTGGGTTGCCACAGACACCGGCCTCGCTTTTCCTCCAATGAACGCTGTGCTGAGAGTGCAAGAGGAGGCAGGGCACCACCCACATGTTGAGCTGTGTGGGGTATAAGTAGATGGAAGTGCCTGGACTAGTGGCAGTTCAGACAGGGAAGAGAAGCAGCTCTTTGCATCTCTAGTGAAAGCGCTTTTGACTCGCAGAGTTTACCGGAGAAGAAATCATCGGGATTTTTTGCAGCAGCTTACAGCTTCTGTGTGCATTGCTGTGTGTTTCAACCCAGCAGGGACTCTCCATCGTTCGAGATTCTCAGCTCCGGATGAGCAGGTAGCGGGCACGCGTTTGGGGCTGGACATCTTAGCCAACTCCTCTCCTTGTTCCTGGAGGATCCTGGCTCTCTTTGGGACACCCTGAGCACGTGAGACCAGCGTTTGCAGCGGAGCACTGGGAGAAATTTGCCTACAACTCTCTCTGGGATCCACGGGGACCGAACTGCTCACTCTGCGGTGATATCTGATTTGGTTGTGTTTGTGTCAAAAAGTCCTTTGAGGGGGGTTTAGAAGTCTCTGTGTGTCTTTCGGGAAGTGTTGTGGTGGGGTTTTTGAGAGCAGGCTCTAGTGTCAGGGCTTACAACCCAGTTTTTTCCGTATTTGACAGTAGTACAGTAGGAGCCATGCAGCTGGATAATGTCACCAATGCAGGCATCCACTCCTTCCAGGGGCACCGTGGAGTGGCCAACAAGCCCAATGTGATCCTGCAGATAGGGAAATGCAGGGCAGAAATGTTGGAGCATGTCAGGAGGACCCACCGACACCTCCTGTCTGAGGTCTCCAAGCAGGTGGAGCGCGAGCTGAAAGGCTTGCAGAAATCGGTGGGGAAGTTAGAGAATAACTTAGAGGACCATGTCCCGACAGATAATCAGAGGTGGAAGAAGTCTATCAAGGCCTGCCTGGCCAGGTGCCAGGAAACTATTGCCCATCTGGAGAGATGGGTCAAGAGAGAGATGAATGTTTGGAAGGAGGTCTTTTTCCGTCTGGAGAAGTGGGCGGACCGTCTGGAGTCCATGGGAGGCAAATATTGCCCTGGGGACCATGGCAAGCAGACTGTGTCCGTTGGGGTTGGAGGCCCAGAGATAAGGCCAAGTGAGGGGGAGATTTATGACTATGCCCTTGATATGAGCCAAATGTATGCACTTACCCCTCCTCCTGGGGAGGTGCCCAGCATCCCCCAGGCCCACGATTCCTACCAGTGGGTCTCTGTGTCAGAGGATGCTCCAGCCTCTCCAGTGGAGACCCAGATCTTTGAGGATCCCCGGGAGTTTTTGAGCCACTTGGAGGAATACTTAAAGCAGGTGGGTGGGACAGAAGAGTACTGGCTCTCTCAGATCCAAAACCACATGAACGGTCCAGCTAAAAAGTGGTGGGAATATAAGCAGGACTCAGTCAAGAACTGGGTTGAGTTCAAGAAGGAATTCCTGCAGTACAGCGAGGGGACTCTGACTAGGGATGCTATCAAAAGGGAGCTAGATCTACCCCAGAAAGAGGGGGAGCCCCTGGACCAGTTTCTCTGGCGCAAGAGAGACTTGTACCAGACCCTCTATGTTGATGCAGATGAGGAGGAGATTATCCAGTATGTGGTAGGCACCCTCCAGCCCAAACTGAAGCGCTTCTTGAGTTACCCCTTGCCCAAGACCTTAGAGCAGCTGATCCAAAGAGGGAAGGAAGTCCAAGGCAACATGGACCACTCCGAAGAGCCCAGCCCACAGAGGACCCCCGAGATTCAGTCAGGGGACTCCGTGGAGAGCATGCCTCCCTCAACAACTGCCAGTCCTGTGCCAAGCAACGGGACACAACCCGAGCCCCCTAGCCCACCAGCTACTGTCATATGAGCTAGTCCGATGGAGATGGCAATCTGGGTTACATGAATGGGAGAAAGGGTATTTAGGAAACTTCTCCTTAGAGAGAGGTTCCGGCTGAGACGCGACAAGAGATGTGCTCAGTCCAACAGCCCATAGCAAAGGAATCAACTTTGCTTGTGGGGGGAGGGAGGCGAAGGGGGAGAGGCACCTTAGGACGTGGTTGCCACCTCACCTAAGCCACGCAATATGGTGGTGCTGGGGATGCTGCTTGCACCACTGCGGGGAACGGACAATTTTATAAGACCCATGACATGAAACTAGAGACAATTCCCAGCTTCAGAAGCAGTCGCTTGGCACTGGCGGCTTTCAAGGACTTCATACGAGTGCAGCTATTGGCTGAGGGTTCCTACCCATGTGGATCTCTCCTCCTCCTCTCCCTCTTCTGAAGAGGTGTCCCTGTTCTGAGAGGACATCTTTCTTTTGACCCTTGCCCATTTCTAACTTACCACTGGGCTTCTGTTTGCTTGGCAATCTCCTGTTCTATCTTGCTCTAAAGGATTAAAGAATTTTTGGTTTTGATTTTTTGTTTGTTTTTTTGTTTGTTTAAGAAGAAATCCTATGACTTCAAGAAATGAAAACTAAGAATCTGGATAATTTTTAGTGTTTTTAATCTCAGTGCACCTAATACCTGCTTTAATGTTTTTCCTCCCAAAAGGCTGGTTTACTCCTTATCTTAGTTTCTGCTCACTCCGATCAAGGCCACTGCAGTGCAGAAGCAAATTTCACCCTTTCTCTGCTCACTATACTGTGCATTCAGCAGTAAGCGGAGTTTCAAATTAAATTTAGGGTTATTTTATTGACAGGAGAATGCGTCTCCTTTCAGAGAAGTGAGGGTGTCAAGGTGGAGGGAGGAGGCACCAGAGCTGTTTTGAAATGTTGGAGGGAAGTTAAGGGAAATAAATCCTTATACTTTGAATGAAACAAACAAACACATCCTAAATCCAGAGCAAAATATCCCCAGAGCAGCAAATCATGTCCATGCTGGTATGTGGAGACAACAGGAACTTTTGCCATATAAAAGCAAAACTTCAAAAGTGAAGAGAGGAGCTGTGTGTCCCAGCACAGCCTCAGCCTGTGCATCACAAAGAAGAATTTCTGCTTTCACGGACAGACTGAAAATGTTCTTAGAAAGCCTGACACCTTTGTCTTGGATCGCCTGAGGACAGAGCGTTGTCTGTTCACATAGAACTTTCTGCAACAGCCCCTTTGCCATGGATGGAGATGGACTCAGTAACTTTTTCTATGTTGAGACAGCAATGCTCAGCATTCACCTTGCTTTGACTAATGCCTGATGATAGGACTTTGAGATGAAACTACTGTAAGAAAGATGCAGGAAGTTTAGCTCTTCAAAACTTCTGGAGGCTGGACACATCTTGAGCATCTTCTGCATTCACCACCTGACCAAATAAGCAACACCTCTGCAAGAGACACAGCAGAGATGCAGCGACAGAAGTGTCCCTGGGATGTTCCTGGCACTACAACAGCAGCAATACGTAGCACTGGTGGCTTGGAAGGTCTTTGGCGTGCCTCCTTCCAAGAAGCTGAAGGTAAGACAGCTTTCTGACATTGTCCTCTCTACATTTCTCAGACCTAAATTAGCCCTAGCCTGTCCAGTGGGATCCTTGCACTGGGATAAATGGGACATGAAGCTCTGTAAGTGGCAGACTAGGGCTTGGAGAAAAAGAAGGGAGGGACAACTAAAGGGAAATAAAAGATAGTCAATAGGAAAAGTTTCCAAACAGGACAGTATCTTACACTTTCTTATTAATAGAGGGAGGGAATAGGAAGGAACTGCTCCATGAAGCTCTGGGCTTGAGTGCCCAGCTATGACAACATCACGGGTGCATGCACAGCCCAAAAGAGATGCATGTCTGCTCTACATCGTTGCCTAGAAGTAAGTCAATGTCAGGAAGAGTAAGGGCTCTCCTCTCACTTGTTCCAAGTGAGTTAGTTTGCAGCGGCTGTGTCTGCAGAGAGAAGGGAGCAGTTCTCACTAATGACCTGGGAATGAGTGGTGGAGGAGTGGGTGTCACTGCTGAGGATGAGCTGGCCGTGCATTACAAGCATTATATTTTCTTGATTACAGTGACTCACTCAGATCCTCCTCTGGGAATAGATCACTTCACGGTGCTCAAGACTCGGAAGGAAAGCCAAAGAGAAAAGACTTCAAAATCCACAATTCAACTTGGGACCTGCTGTCAGGATCCCCAGCTGCTGAGTGCCGGATCCGCTAATTGAATGAAAGCCTGGCACAGGTAATTACCAGACTTCTTATCCTCTAGGCCTCTCTTAGCCTCCCCAGTGCCCTCATGCAAGATATTGAATAGCCCAGGTGCAAATATCTATGCTAGTCTTAGGACCTCAGACTCAATGGTTGCAAGGGGCTGGTACTACCAGATAGGTGGGATTTCAGCTGCTTGATATGGGAACCCAAGCACCAGCACCAATGATTAATGCTCTGGGGACAGTCAGTATCATGCCTTCATTTCTGCTGGACCACTGGCAAATGCTTAGACACCACTGCCTAGTGGGACCTCCAAGCCTCAAGCACCTGGTGGGCACAGCCGAATATTAACCCATTTCCTGAGAAATCCCCTATATTCTCTTTAGAACTTCTTTGGAGGCTTTGAAAATCTAACGTGAGCTGCTGCATTTTTTTTATTTACAGAGATTCCTGCTGCTGTTGCTGAGTTTCCTCCTCTGTGCCCAAGAGATCTGTTTTCCCAGGTGAGAAGCAAGCGCTGCTGGAAGACGGGGCAAAATGTTCACCAAAGAGCCTCCCATGTAGTGCAATGCTGTATTCAAGATGCTGAGAGAGGGAATGAAAGGGAAAGCCACTTCCAACAGGGTGAAGAGAAGGCTGAGCTGGTCCAACTAGTCCAAGTGCAGAAGGAAGTGTTGAGAATGAAGAGAGAAACCAAGAGGCAGAACAAAATAACAAAGTCTGGACTTTGAGAACAGCAGGGATGCTGGACTTGTACTGACCGTCTGTTGAGATGACACCATACCTCTGCAGTTTGGGGCCACTGGGACTCTCCTAAAGAAATCTTCACTAGATTATCAGATTAAAAAAAACAAAAACAAAAACTTTCCTGATTAACTTTGCCAAATGACTGACCCTACATAGGCTACGAACCCTCCATGCTGTTAATGCTGTCACTCATTTTTCCTGAGTCGAGGGTCACTTCATTTCATGCGGGTATAAGTTTTCAAACCTCAAACAGCTCTGGAGGTTCGGAGAAGCATCCTGGGGTCCAGATGCTTGTCTGAACTGCTTGAGCCTGCACAACTGGGCCAGCTGTCTTGCCAAAAGGGACACTCTTGTGAGACAGCAGGTGCTTCCTGGATCTGCATGGGCCAGAGTTACTGCAAGAACCAGTGTTCTTGTGTTGGCTTAGGCATGACTGCTTCCATCCAGACCCAGGGAGTGCAAAAGGTGCATGAAAGACAACAGCTTGAGTGAGTTGAACCAAGCCCTTTTGCAAGACAGTTTTGGTTCACATCTCATTTGAAGGGATCTTGTTGGTTCCTCTCTCTTCCAGAGCCAACAGTCCCAGGTATGTGTGTGCACGTCAGTGCGGGTGTGCATGTGTTGCGCGGTCAAATCCGCCTAACCAAATTCTGCAGTTTTGTTGTGTTTGAACTAAGCCAATGGGACCTAATGTGCATTCCACCATCTCTCAGCAAAAATGTCCAGGACCAGAAAATTATGTGAAACCATGTAAAAGCAGACTTCATACGTATCATCCCAAGGTCAAAATGAAGTTTGATTTTGAGGTGCTTAATTTCCACAATCTCTTTAAAGGGACCTGACAATAGGCATTTTTTATGTCCATAGACTTTCCTGCCTTTTCAATGAATTAACCTGCCTGAGCTACTTGACTATATGGTCCTGAGCTATATACATTTTCAGCTGACTTTGTGGAGTGTGCAGAACTAAATGTCCTTGGCTGGTTTTATTTCAGTTATTGCTCCTAGGTGATTGGAGCTTCACTTGTAGCACTCTGGTTTATATTATCAGCTTCTCAAGGAAGGACTAGTAGTTTGTTTTCCTGGGGTAGAGTCACATGAATGAAGAAGTGTGTATGTGTTTTGTCTGTGAAACTTTAGCGGATTTCGACCACTGGATTTTTTTTTTTTCCTTAGGTAATTTTACATTTGACTCTGACAGAACTACTTTAGAGTTTTTATTTTTACTAGAAATATTATTAATTCAAAAAAACCTTGTACAAAAGGCAAACACATTGAATCACTACAGGTTATAGGGGTTAAAGCCAAAAGGTCTTTGTAAGCCGACATCACTTGCCCTAGATCTGACTGTATCAGACAGTTTATTCCTCATGTGTCATGTTGGAGTTACAGGATCACACCAAGCCACTAGAACCTGTCAATAGAATAGTGCTACACTTTATTTGCTATTGTAGCAAAGCCTTTTGTAGATTTATACAATAAAACTTTGAAATATCTACTTCAATTGCTTTGTACCTTGCTTTTTTGTCTTTCTTCCTTGGTTCATGGGAGACTCAAGTATCTATAGCCCTCTGAAGATTTATTCTTGTCAGCTGTTTGGGCTTATTTGAGTCATGAAACCCTACTTCTCAGTAAAAGCAGATGACTGACATCAAAATGAAATGTACTGGGCCTTTGGAGAAGAGAGTTTGGATGTGGATATGGAGGTGTTTTAAGGTGGTTGTCTAGCCTCTCAGATTGAGTCAGATGTGGCCCATGAGGCTGGGAGACCTGGGATTGTGGATTGTGCAGAGCTCTGTTTGGGTACAACTACGAGAGAGCCAGTTGAAACAGAAAGCCATCACATTCATACCCATGCCTGAGAGGTAATTTGCATGGCTGAGCTGAGGCAAGTTGGGGCAAGGTAAAGAAATTGCTAGGCCTGAATTAGCTCTACCTGATATCCAAAGGGGATTTATCAGTCTGAAGAGCTGGCACTTAGAAGCACAGATATCCAGGAGCTGTTATCAGGCCAGTGCTTTACTACTTGACACATTCCCCTACAGCAGGGATATTCTTGATTCCTTGGGTTCATTACCTAGAAAATACCTCCAGGTGATCAGGACTAGGGAAAAAGAACACGGCAGGGGAGGTAGCTCAGAGTGTTTTAAAGTGAAGTGAGTATTTCTGCAATAGGCTGGGCTCAAAGATCTGACCCCCAAGATACCACGGGGTACACAATTCTGCTCTACCTCTGCACATCCCTTCTCTTCTGAAAAGATTTTGCATTCAGGCAGATTTAGCCCCCATTCCCTGCCCTGTTCCCAATCTCTCCCCAGCAAGGAGAGTGTTAGGACTAACAGTCTGGGGTGTGTGTTGCAACTGGTAGCACGCATTTGGACTGGTCAGTGGGAGAAATAAATGGATTCTCTTTTTTTCTGCAACAGGCACTAAAATGTTTATTGCCAAATACACCTCCCAGGTATTCTTTTTGGTCTCAGGTTGGAAAGGCAGGACATGGTCCGATGGCCAAAGGTGCCTACAGGCCAGCTGCTAACCCTTGTGTCATCTGGTCTTTATAGCTCATTCAGCCACAAACTCAAGTGTGAGAAAGCCTGAAGATGCAATTTGAGTCCACAGATGAACATCCACCTTTGTGCCCCCAACTACTGTCAATGGTAAAGAGGTGAAAAACAACCACTGAGGGGTCAGACCAGCAACACGGATGCAGACAAAATCATCCCATGCTGGGAGAGTATAGGAGAAAACTGGGCAGCAGAAAAAGGTTAGACTTTGCATGGTCTATGGACATGGCCAAAGGGCTGGGTCTCCTGCAAGGACCAACCCCCTGTCTTGCAGAGCAAAAAGCAGGAGCAACTCAGTTGGAGGTGCTGAGTATTTCCAGCAGAGGGGGGCAGAACTCCACTGTATACTGTGGGAATTAAAATTAAAAACTACTGTAAAAGAGAAAAATCCTTCTCATCATTGTTCATCCCCCCACGGCACACTCACAGAGCTTCAGCGATACAAGATACATGGTCGCTTTGATGGAGGACGTCTGAGGACAAGGAGAGAAGGGGCAATGAGGGACAATGCGAGGAGCTGTGGAGGACTGATGTCCATGTTGTAGTGCAGGAAGATGGATAGGATGGGAATACCCTGCCAAGGGAGGTGGGAAAGGTAGATGAGCCTGGGGAACACCTGACAGTGCCAGAAGAACTCTGAACTCAGAAGGTGTCCAGTTTTGTTTCAGACCCTTCTGGATATGAATCCAATAAATGTTATTTACTTTCTTTCTGATAGCTCCAGCTTAAAATCCCTAGAGGTTCACTCGACCTACACCTTCATTTAATGAAGAAATGCCTTATTACTTCTCCTGGCTCCATCAATAAGGAGTCACCTGGGACAGATATAACCCAGCAATGGATTAACTGCCTCAAACTAGTGGAAACCCTCTCCAAAATCAAAGTGGAAACCGTCCCTGTGTTTGCTGGGGCATGATCCAAAATGAAGAGATATTCAGAAACGTTCTTCCGTTGGTGGAGAACGAATGTGGCATCAGACAGTTACAGAACCGATAAAAAGTATTTAATTCATTCTTACTTGGTAATTCTTTTTTTTTCTTCCCTCTCCTTCTTTCTTTATCATAGCTATGCTAATGAACTCCTTAATTTGTTTATTCAGGGCAGCTTAAAAAAAAGTGGTGAAATGGACTATCTCTGAATATGACATTTATGTATGTAATGTGTGTTGTCCCCTTTTTTTCCCCATTCTCTCTCTCTCTCTAGCTCTCTTTTTTTAAATCAAAGTGATTGCACCGGTCAGTCATGTAGATCATATTTATTGACTCCTCAGGCAGGCATGTGTTTATGCACAGCCTAACTGCTCCCCTGGAGCCACTTTTTCCAGCAAAGCAATGTGTAATTAGGGAGGTTGTGAAACTTTTCTTATTGACACAGTCAGCTATAATGGCTCCACTTACCATGTCAATATGATGCTCTGGTGAGCTCTGGACGCTCACTCTGATCCTGCAGCTGGACACTATCTTAGACCTGTTCCCACAGATACTACAAGTAGGCATTGCAAGCAGGTGACATGCATTTTACAGCCAATATCTAATCATTAAAAATAGAAAGGAGGATTGCTAGGTGCAAAATTGAGCTCAATTCAGCAAACAGTTTTAGTTGGAAAAATGTGGGTGATAATTATTTAAGCACCATCATTTTCATTACTTTTTAGGCTACATTTCTGAAACCGATCATGCAGTGTCAGCGTGTGTTTCCATTTTTCCGTTTGCAAGCTTAATAACTTTCAACCTGTTTGCTTGTGTCACAGGCAAACAGAGGTTTCCAAAGTCACTAAATGCCTATATGTTTTTGATACGGAGTTGCTGAATAAAGGACAGTTGTTCCATCACACCCACATAGACACAGACTGAATGTGCTTAGCCAACTTTACATATGAAAGTATTCAAACAAAAGCCTTAAGTTCATAGAAAGTCAGAGTTCATTTAGTAATGAAACTTACAGAACCACTTGCTGGCATAAAGTGTAGTGTTTTGGGTTTGGGTTTTGTTTCTTTTGTCCTAAATGAATAGCATCATGACATTTTTAAAAAGAAACTTTTTGACTTTTTGTTTCTAAACAGCACTAGGTAAAAAGTGATTTCAACTTGAAAAACAATAAAAGAAAAAAAAGAGAAAGGTTAGAATACTCAAAAACACAATGGAATTAAGTGTTTTAGGACTCAGAGATGTGCTGTTTTCTTTTTTCAGCTCCAATTTGATCCATTAAGTCATTAGGAGGGTTTCTCTTCTGATTTCAACTTGCCTCATTTTGTGCACTCTTGATTTGACTACTGAATTTACAAGGCCTCCATTATTTCTCTCACTGCAAAAAAAAATGCTCTCCATGTGCTTCTGTGCAGCACACTTCAGTGAGTCAGAATTTTCTGAACATCATAGGAACAGTATGAATTCCTTCCTTACTCAAAATGAAGTCCTTTTCCCAACAGGGCTGAGGAACAATCCCTCTTCATAACCAGGATTAAAGAACCTATGACACATGCCTGAAAGCTTAGAAATCTATTCACTGGAGGGTCAAAATTCATTGCCAATTTTGGTGCCAGCACAAGCCAAATTTAAGATTGTTACCTTAAGGCTGACCTCAGCTTGGGCAATGATGTTAATGCAATCCTTAACGAGATCTATGTTGGTGTTCACTTATTGCCTGCCCAGGAGTTCAGGGTCCATTTGAGATCGCTTCATCTCAAGGCAGAAGCAAAGGGAACAAAAACAATGGGAATTGCTGAGAGGCTCTGGACAGAGAGACTGAACACGTTGTGCTGTGGAGGTTGATGTAGACTAAGGTTGCTAAGAAGGTGATTGTGGTTGGTATTTTCATATCCGACCTTCTCAGGATCCCATCTACACCCTATCCACCACCTCATGTACTCAACTAGCACTCCCTTCCAGGTGTTCCCACTAGCCATGTTCTGGTTAAGGAGAATACGACAATTGTGTAAAAGAACCCTCAGTGAAGTCAGGCATGGTAGATACCAAAAAAAATCTTTCTTTTTCACCTTGATTACGTAGATACCCATGTCTTGCCCAGAAATCCTCTTTGGAGACTCACAAGCACTACATGCATTTGTTTTAATGCTGTAGGGAGCACCTGGTCCTGGAAACCTGGTGAGGAGAGGACAATATCAAAGCAGACTTTCTAGATGGCACAGGGATTCTTCTACCACTTCTGTGGTGGGGTAGAGCTTGGGAGGGACTCTATGTACCAGCCAATCTCCAGCGCAGGAGAGGAAATCCTGGGTTCGCTCCATACCTATTCACGTAGCTAGCTGTCTCCTGAACTTTTTACAATCTACAGTGGTCACCCTTCTGCCCTGATCCCCATAGCTCAACAGACCTCTTAGATCTCTGAAAGGACACAGAAGGATCCAGATGCTCCGCTAAGAACTGAATTCACCCCAAGGACCACCCTGTGTCTAGGCAGCTTTTGGGGCTAACGTGGTTAAAGTACTCCTGTAACAGTGGCCAACAGCACCCAAAAGCCTTGAAGGCGACTACCACATTCATTTGACAAGGTAGCTGGCTAACATTACAAATGTAATAAGCCTCTTCCTGATCACAGAGATAAGATGTGGCTTTAACTCAAGCCTGGAGGAAGACCTGACCCCTGCATGATGTCACAGGATGACCTGTGACTACCCATTGAGACATCATGGTGGGTACAACTTGTCATGAGTTGTGGATGTTTATGTGCTCCATAACGTGGTTCTCTGACAACAGACCCATATTCAGGCTACTTTTAGACATTGAATGACTTCTCCAGATGGCAAAAGGCCAACAGCTATATTTTTATGATCTACGTGCTTGTCAGTACAAGTGCCACTGAGGACACCTGGGATATGGTGTCCTTCTGGTTTTCCCTTGGGAGGTAGATGTGTTAAAGTGGAGATAGGGATTTACAAAATGACTGAGAGTGAAGAAGGAGGGTAAAGGCAGAAAGAAAAAAAAAATGGTTGCAGACACCTTTTATTCACGTAGGGCCCCCACTGAGACACCACTTGCATTGCACACATCCACCACATAGATCATTCCTATTTTATAGGTGGGGAAATTGAGGCATGGAGATGAATTATTTGCCAATGTTAGAAGCAGTCAACAGTGTAGGGTTTCCCAGGATACTACCTCCATTACTGCTCTGTGCTTTCACTTCTCACTTGTTTTTCATGGCCAAGGTTCCTAAATCTCCTTGGAATCATGTAGAAACTGGGCCCTACATAACCCTGTTCAAAAGTCCCTCATCTCTGAGGTCTTCTCCACACAGAGACTTGCAGAAAAGCAAATCCAAACTGAGTCAAGGCACTGTGTAGGAAATTACTTGGACGACTTTAAGCCCCGTAGCTTCAATCTCATTTAGAATGAAGGTTACCTTAATGCAAAGTGGCTGACTTCCCTTTGGCTTGATCAGGCAAGCAGGTCTGGAGATGAATTAAGCTTGGCTAAATTAAAATCTCTTTTAATCCTCATTAGGTTTGTCCAGAGCAAACATTTAGGCCAGCCGATGCTTACTGCCATAGAAGTTAATGCCATTAACTTACCTGCACATCTCTGTACAGGCAAATGTTGCAGTGGGTCTGGTACTTCTCTGCCTCTCAGACCCATGAGGAGGATATGGTTTCTGAAGCTGGTCACATCCAGAGTCCTGCTCAGGCTGATGGGCACTATGGCAATTGCAGGCAGCTGCCTTCAGCTTCACGGCCTGGGCTGTGGGTCTCAGTCACATGAAATGGCATTCAAGCCTATGAGGAAAGCAACATCACTCCGTCCAGAAGTGATGGCCTCATGAGGAGGTGCCATAGCAGACAGTATGCAGACATCCTTAGGGTGTCTTGATGGGCTACCAAATGGAAGCACTTAAACCTCCGTCAGTGAGAGCCACCGTAAAAGTCTCCTTCCTATATAGATGGCTTCTTCCTGCTTCTCTGTCAAAGGAAGTGCGGAGGGGACTGGATGGCTGGAAATCTGCACAGAAACTGCTGGAAAAAATAGGCATCCAACCCAGCCAACATTTTTCTAAAACCTACCACCAGCGGACTCTGCTTCCTGATACAGTGGACCCTCTCCTGGGAACTACACTGCAATGAGAGAGTAGGCACGTTCTCTTCCTCTTTCCCCCTGATGGACAGACCCATGATTGCCTCTTCATGACAAAAGCACCCAAATCTTCTCAGGTTCTGCTTTGCACAGAGCATCTAGAGTACCACAGTCATTACAAATGCCATACAGAATCAACCTTTTATCAGCAAGCGCACACAGGCTGATGCAGTTTTATGTGATATATGTGCAGCCCAGGCACCTGGAGTAGCAGACAGCTGTCACAAAAATCCAGTAAAACTTGGTTCCTGTAGGCTTTTTTACAAGACACCAGATTTGAGCAGCTGGTAAATGTCATTTTGTAGAATGTCACATATAATCCATCAAAATCATTCAAAACCCGCTTTTTTTTTTTTTCCTGGTAATTTTCACTGTTTTTTGTTGTTTTTACCTTAAATCAAACTAGATAAAGGGAGTAGGCCCTTTCAACACCCCTGACAGATGTGCCGTCCTGGGCCAAGCTAGATGACCCAAGAGGAGACCACCAAGGGTCTTTGTAGAACTGGAGCACACTGGCATAGTTGCTTCACCTGGAAGCACCCTCAAGAAAATTTGGATAATTGTCACCTGTATCAGCAGAAATCACTGTCTGGCAACCCTTCTAGCATGAGAGCAGAGCTGTGCTTGCTGAAAACACACAGTGTGAAACAGGGCCTGGAAGCAACAAAAACAAAGAGGAAGAGTCTGTCTGGTAAATTTTCCCCATTTTACCCACTCATCTCACCCAGAGATGTCTCTTCGGAGACCGGACATACTTCGTGCCTAATGTCCAAAACCAGCATCACACTGGGGTAACGAGCCCAGCAGCCAGGCTCAAGAAAGAAGTGGCTTCACCCAATGGGCCCGATTAATCCCAAACCCTGCAATGGATTCAGGGTACAGAAAACACCACTTTGTCTGGCCCTTTGCACACTGTCATGGCTTTGAGAGACCACTTTTTTCTGCTTTTGTGGAAAAGACTTCCAAAATAACCCACAACACATGCAGTCATTGCTTAATCTGTATTCCCTTGCAATTCTGATCATCAGAAGCAATCAAGCACCCTTGTTTTTTTCCTCCTACTCAGCCTTTTCTCTAATATTCAGAGTGCAAACTAGCCATTTGCCTGTGGTTTTACCTGGTTGCTGAAATCAAGATGAAATCACAGACTCCAAAGCTGTCAAGCCAGAATCTTTTCCATGGCATGAAAGAAGCTTAAAAATAATAATAATAATAACATTTAAAAAAAATAATAAAATAAGGGAACCCTGAAAAGCTCAGCCCCCTGCCCTGAGGGACTCATAAAGATTCAGAGCTTGTTTCTATGATGCTGAGGCTCTACCTCTCAGGAAGCACAAGGTGTCAATCAGGATTTTTGCTGCTGGAAGCAGGGGCCCAAGTCTCTATGGAAACGAGACGGAGGTGACGGTGCCTATGGAGAGGCATTCTGCATCGATTCCCATCCTGATGGTTTACATTTGCTCAAGATATTAATACCACTGTAGTCCTAGAAAAGACAAAAAATGTTTTAGTTTCCCTGGACTGCAGACCCTGCTACTGTTGTTCTGCCTCCCTTCTTCTCTCCCCTCTAACCTCAGTCAAGGAACTATACTCTTTGATGGGTTCTACTTATTTACTACTATATTATAAATGACTAAATTATTGACACAGGCGGAAAATCAATCTAGTGAGTTTCCCTTCATAGAGGATGTCAGGATATAATGAGGATTTGCAGCCTTCCAGAATGGATTTACAAATGGAGACACAAGCAGAGGGGCTGCTTCAGGAGTAGAGTCCCCCAAAGCAGCATACATATTTGTGGGGGACTTGGTAAAGAATTTTCCCAACTACAAGGAATATCATACCATGACTGCACCCAGCCCTGACGTCTCTGAAACAAAGTCCCAAAACTGCCTGTTAGGCAGGTGTTCTAAGGACCCTCCAGCATCTCATCTTGAGCATCCTCCAGAATAGCATCCCTCTCACAGCTCCTTCACTGCTGATTTGCTTTTCTTGCCATCACCCAGACAGAAAACAAAGCCATCAGAGCTGCTCTGTGGGTGGGTGGTTTCTCTTTCTCTTTTGTTGTCCAATTACTCCTTCTTGGGCTAGGGGAAGGAGAAAAATTGGTACATTATTCACCACCCTGACTGGCTCTGAGGAGCTGAAGGGATGAATTCATAACTGGAAGAAGTCCAGAAGTTGTTCTGTGCCTGCCATTGTGGAGTCTGGGAACTGATATGAAGCATGACCATGCACAGAGTTGAAAGATTAGAGCTATATCTTCAAATTATGCATCTCCTGTACAGTATAGCAGTAAATAAGGGGGGGGGCAGTGGAGTTCCAAGAGGGCATGAAATGGAGATAGTGAAGGTCCAAGTACCAGACATAACAAGCTTGCTAAATATAAAAAGCAGTGTGACGTGGCTATGACATCCATTCAGTGAAGGTAGAGGGGACTGTCCCCTAGGAACCTTGGCTCTGTTCCTCCGAGACTCAGTAAGTCCCTGCCTAAACTGATTGCAAGTCAAGCAGGAGCTGTCAAGTCCTGGGGTAGTGGTTTAATAAGTGTTTCAGCAAGAAATGTCAGGAATAGCTTTGACTATGAATCCTGCTGCTCCCTGGGTCTGGAAACACAGCAAGTGAGTCATGACCCATCTCCTGCTAAAACCTGACAAAGGTTTTCCTGTATCTCATCCCATGCTATAAGAAGAGAAGCAGCTGCCTACCCATTTGCTCTGTTATCTTCTGCAAGAGAAATTATTACCAGATGTTTTCTCCTAGTATATTCAGTGGCACTGCAGAGGGAGTTTGAGAACCTCTGCTTCACTAGTTGAGGGATCACATGGCCACAAGGAGCTGCAGGATCATATTGTCCACCTGCTTCGGGAGAACATTATCTATTGCCATATTAAAACTCACTGATCATGTCCTACACTTCAAAAGCTCTTCTGGTGGTGGATACCTCACACTTCCTCCAAGCAACAGCTGCCATGGGACTGTAGATTGCTGCCAGAATATCTGGCTTTGGAGAGTACTTGACCATACCCTGCAAGCAAATCCCTTTGTTGCAATAGCTAATGTCCCTCTAGAGATACAAATGGACCTCCGAGAGTAAGCTTCTACCTTTCAAAGGCTAAATTTCACTGAGGGTATTATACCACTGCGGAGGACCACCGCTGAAGAAACTTCCACAGCTTCCAGCTGCATCTGTTCTCTGCATAATTCAAGAATGTTTTTCTTTCTGTACCTTTACTGAGACTCTTTTTCCGAACTCTGAAGCTGGGTTTTCATTGAACAATGAAGCTGGAAGACATCTGATGGGAGTGAGCTCAAACTAGGGAGTTTAGGGAATTATCTATACCCCAGGACACTTAAAATTATATAAAGGCCAACTCATCCCTCAGGCAGGACACTGCTGGGAGTGCAAGGGACATGAATGGGTAGAAGAGATAATCAGATCTGAGTGCTTCCATGGCTGCTGTTGCTAGGGAGACTGCTTCCTTGGCATCTGCATGATGAGTACTCCCCTACCATTAACTTCTTTAGAAATTAGGCTCTCAAGTACTAAGTGATGAGAAAGAAAGAGAGAACCAGAATTTTAAAAAGGAAAATACCCATATACACTCAAACAAACAACCAAACTCAAAGCTCTTTTCACTTGCTTGTGACTAAGTGGTGTTTTCCACTTCCAACGTGCTGTTGTCATGTGATGGAGTCTCTTGAGTCAAGACACAGAGTGAAAATGAAGAGAGGTGCTGAACAACTCTCTGCACTTCTTCTACATGCAATAAATATATAGGTCAGTAGCTGAGCTACTTGCATCCAGGTGGATTCCATGATTTTCCTACTATTTCCTATTCCTCTCAGCCCTGATGTACACTGGGGGCTAAGGAAGAGGAACGATCTCTACACATTCACCCTCTGCTCCAGCGGACTCCAGGGCCATACACACGTCAATAAAAAGATTCACACTGTGTGAAACAAGATTTGGCTTGAGGCTCTGCTTCTTCCGATCTCTGCAGAAGAGGTGATTACACATGTGCTGTGGGTGTTGGACTGACTATACCAGCTCAGGACTCAGTAGAGATGTAATATAGGTACAGCTGTGCCGTCTATAGGAGATGGATCAACATGACTATAAAGAAGTTATTTAGGAGTATGGACCTGAAATTGCACCTCCAGGGGCTTTCAGACCTTGAGGAACCTATTTCTGTAAGATGTCTTCCCAAAATTTACTTACAGCTCTGATGGAAATAGATGAGTTTGGAAACTTGAATGAGAATGTCTTTTTTTTTCTTCTTTTATTTTTTTTTTTAATGGCTTTGCCATGGCAAACACTAATAATAGCAGCAGTAAGTGAGAACATGGTATGTGGGGACCTTCTTTGAGCAACCTAATCTAGTGGAATGTGTTCCTGCCAAAGAGAGAGAGGTTGGAACTAGATGATCTTTAAGATAGATTCCAACCTAAACCATTCTATGATTCTATGATTCTATGACCTGGAACAGATACTGATTCTGGGACTCAGTAGGATTCTAGGAAGAACTCAGTCCTCAAATACCTCAGAAAATTTCACTGCAGTCATTTGGAGACTATCTTGCAAGGGCAGTGGAGCACAATGCATCTTGCAACCTGTCCACTCTTAGCTTCCACCCCAAGACCATGTGAGGCAAACCTGTTCGGTAACCTAAAACCATGACTAGGGGAATGTTCACCCAGCACAACCCCATCCCGCACTGAGGGTGGGAATACAGGTCAGCCATCACCCTCTCCAACCTCCAAATCACTCCTCCCTCTTCACTTTCTGTGTGCAATGTGTGGTAAGGCTCCTGGCCCAGGCATCAACTGAGTTGTCTTTCCTACCCTAGTGCTGTTATTAGTCTTTAGGCCAACTCAACAGTCTTCTACAAAAGCATTTATCCTGGTTACTAGTTCATTACCCAGATTTTTTTTTCCACAACTTACCTGCAGTGACTTGCTGAGCATTTTAAAATATCTCTCACAAGTGAGTCCAAAATACTCTTGGAAGAGTGTGCTTTGGACTCTCTAATGTCTATATTTATCATTTCTTTGGTTTGTGAATCTTTCAAGGGAAAACAATTTATTGTTCTACAGTCTCAGCCTGCCTTGTTTCCCAGTTTTAATTAAACACATCCATTCTTTCACCTCTGATTCTCAGCAACAGTGGCCTAATTCACATTTTGCCCTTGTTCTGTAATGACATAATAAAGGTACTTTCCTATTATTTCCCTGTTTTTATCCCCTATCATTAATGCTTTCATGATGACTCAGTTCTGGACAAGGAGTTTTGTCTGAAAACCCTAGGTTCCACCCCTTGTTCCTGAACTGCTGAGCTGCCTGTTTCTTCCGATGTGAGATGCTGCTTTGTTGACCACACTCCTTTCCTGGTCTGGATTCATTGGGATGGTACTTCAGCTGACTTTCCGTTTGCTGGTTATCTTGAGAATTTGCATTGACTGAATTTGTTTTGATTGCTCATGGACAATTAGGGCAAACCCTGCCGAATGCAATTCTACAGCAGTGCACCTTCATCCCGTGCAGGACGCTAGTAGGTGTTTATCTCCTCAGATAAATACACCTTCAGTAGCGTAGCTGGTGAGAG
This sequence comes from Chauna torquata, assembly GCA_013399475.1. Lineage (NCBI taxonomy): Eukaryota > Metazoa > Chordata > Aves > Anseriformes > Anhimidae > Chauna > Chauna torquata. Next base: position 201,163 of record VXAL01007256.1, on the reverse strand, counting down.
GGTACCAGACAACGTCTCCCTACAGCTGAGATCCTTAATCTGTTGACCGCGAGCATCTAGTGAAAGGGGGATCTGCATGCATATAGGTTTTAGATAGGACGTCACAACAGTCTTAGCTGTAGGAAAGGCATAAAATGGGCAAGCCAATGGATGCTGGGTGGCTCCACAAAGCCACACAGAAGCTCTTGGTGGTTTGCTTCCTCCCAAGGCTAGGTATTTAAATTATTCAGCAGGCCCCATGCCAGCTTAGCACTGTTGTTAGTGAGGAGGCATAAAGCCAGTACCTGTTGGGCTGACAGTTAAGCCATACTTGATCAACTTATGAACAACTGCATCTAGCCAGACCATTGGCTTCTCTCCCCTCTGCCTACATGGAGGGCAACAAGCAATAGTAGTTTGAGAACTCATAAAGAAGAGGCTGATATTTGTTGAGAAGTTAACCACCTAATGCAAAATTTGTCATCTAGGTTTCCTCTCCGAACTGCAGAGAAAGGAAGGCATCCCCAAAGGACTTTTTCTCCCATCTCATGGTACTGCCTAAGGATGCAGTGATTTTTGTAAGACATCAGGTTCTCAACTTTCCAGCAGCTAAACCTGGATGATAGAAATCCCATTCCTAGAGTTGTTTCCTGTTCAAACAAACTTATCTCACTTCTTCTCCTACTTTCAGCTATTCAGACTGTGAATTTCTGCATGTGTATATATAGACCTACATATGCAGCATCTCCAATGTATATATTCTTTTATATATAGATAGAAACATACATACATGATATTGGTTGGTAGGAGACATCTATTTTTGGCAGGCCTCTATGTATATCTGTAATACATGTAATGATACCTTGTATTTTTATAGTTTTCCTGACTTCATGTGCTTTCAATAGGAACAGAGCCTTGTTAGAGGACTGGATCCTTAGTCTCTGGCTCAATTGGTGAAGACATCACAGTTCAAGTAAGCAAGTTATATGTGGTACATGGGCAAGCAAAACAGGAGACAGTCCATGATGTTGCACCATGCATACCTGATATCCAGGCCTGGCTATGGGGGACTAGGAAATGGAAGGTGATTGCAAGCATCTCACTCTCAGTCTACGAGACTGTTTATCCATTGTCAATAGATGTGATCCTTGCCTGATAAAACCAATACAATAGTTGGTTGCAACATGACAAATGTGCAGTTTCGGCAAGGATTAAGAATTTCCTGGGATAGTCTTCAACTCTCCTTCACATCCCTTTAAAACAGCCCAGTTCGACTCTCCTGCTTGGACTTTTACAGCCTACTAATAAAATCTTCCTGAATAACATCACAGTCTGTAGGCTTCCCGTTTTGTCTCTGAGGCATTCTTTGCTGTAGGGGTCTTTTATTTGTCTGTTCCTTTGAAGCTCACCGTCTGCTGCCTGTTCCCATCTCGCTCTGCTCTCTCCGCCTGACATATGTGAAGCTTGAATACTTTCCCTCACAGATACTGCCTGCTTACTGCAGTCTTTAAAAATAAATCAAGCCAGGCAATAGTAATGATTAATGGCCTCATGAAAAGACAGAACATCAGTCAGTAGTCTATTACCCAGCTTGTCCGTGGTACCCAACACCATGGCTGAGCCCCCCTTACTATTCTCCTGCCCTTTTTTTTGTATCTGTTGCCTTTTTCTGCTTTTCTTTTTCAGATGGATCCAGCAGTCCATCATTACACTCTAAAACTCTTCCATCCCTCCCCCTGGGACAGATGGAGCTTATCAAAATGATAAAGGAGAAAACAGGCAACATTAGTTCAGCTGTGTTAATGAAAAAGTATCTCTGGAGTTGTGTATGTGCATGTGGAACATGGCAGGCAGGAGAGGAAAGGGAAACAGGGGAGACCAGGATGCCTTTTCCTGAGGGGAGAAAGGGGTTCTTACCCCAATGCTAGAAACCATAATTGCTGTCCCTGTTCCCTTCAGAGCTGTTCATCAAAAGGAATAGATCTTGGAGAAGCTAAAACCAAGCAGGGAGACCCCCATGGATGTCCTCAAGTTGGACAAGTCCTAACAAAAAAAAAACTCAGAGCAGCAATATCAGATGATAAACAACTTCATCTGACAGATTTAGACATCACTGGGCCAAGGCCCAGGACCAGCATTTCTTGTTTGTTTCCTAATTTCATCTGGCCCTCAGCTGGGCAGGATAAAAAGCAACACAGGAGCAGATGGAGCTCCCCCCTGCTGCAGAGGGGACAGGCAAATCTTCTCAGAGCAGGAGGATGCGTGTGGGCTACTGCAGCACTAGCTGAACTGAATTCCTCAAGTGGTCCTCTCCTTTGCGAGCTCTGCCTCAGTGTTGCTCTGGGACCTTGGGCAAATCATTTAATTCCCCAGGTCTCCATTTCCTCCCATCGTCTTGTCTACTCAGATGGCTCTGTAGGGCAAAGAGGATCTTTTTATTGTACATCACCTAATCCAGAAGAGCCCTGATTTTGTACTGGGCTATGGGATGGTACTGCAACAGCAATAGCAACGAAGACATCTCAGTCCGTAAGTGGAAGGACAATCACAGACAGCACAGATGGTTGAATTGTGTCATAGCAAAAACTGAGGAAAAGCCCTGGCTGTAAAAAGAAACAGAAAGAAGTAGTTTTGCTGTCCTTGAGTATGATGCAGAATCATTCAACTTCACACCACAAGTTGGCTTTTTAGTGTAGTCTTATCCACCAGTATCTAATTCAAAGAAATAATTGCTGACCTGGGGCTTATAAGGGAAAGCCATGGGTCCCTGACTGAACACATATCAGTTCTGGTGCTTCTCACCAACAAAGCATGCTGGTATGAAAAAGCAAAAAAAAAAAAAAGGGGGAGGGGGGGAGAAAATGAACAAAAAGTAGATTTAGGCTTTATTAAAATGCCTACAGAGGTTACCCAGAAGCAGCGAAGTGACTTTCCAGTGAGTAAACAGGATAGCAGAAACAAAGCAGAGCTCAGTACACAAGACTTACAGAGCTCCTGTAGTTTTTAAGGTGATTTTGATGGATAGGAGAAAAAAAGTTAAGAAAAAATCCATATCTTGTCTCCCTTCCCCACTCATCCCCTCTAGAGAAAAATAGAATTGCAGCATAAATACATACCAGAGCCTTGCTGTACCAGATTCTGACTGCAGATCTGGATAAAGACAAACAACATTTAAAGATTCCGACTGCAGATCTGGATAAAGACAGAAAACATTTAAATATATATGTATATACACACATATATATTTTGCCTTGTTCTTGCAAGGTAGCCAGGCTCAGATGGATATTAGAATGGTTATAGAACACCAAAGAGATGCTGTTTTGCAGAAGGAATTTCTGTGTAGTATGTGGGCAAAAGGAAGGACACCGATGCACGAATGTAATGAAGTAGTGGCCAGCAGGTACAAATTCATCTGTTGTTAGTTAGAATATTCTTTTTGGTTGAATACTAAATGAAAATTGAGCCTAACTGTTGCTGCTTGTCCTTTCCTTTTCTAAGTTTTAAGCAATATTAGACATACATTCACTTTCAGTTTCTTTCAGGAAGATCATCCACAGTACACAGTGAAAAGGAACTTCAAGTTGAATAACAATATTTTTGAAAATTGATATTCAGACCAGCAATTCTTTTTTTTTTTTGTAAATTGTATAGAATTGTGTTGAAGAGTGAGGTCTGTATTAACAAACAAACAATCAAACAAGCAAAAACAAAACAACAAAAAAAAACAAGAGTGAGAATATGCTGGAATCTCCAGCATGTGGTTTTCTTGAGGAGGAAGCACAGTCAACATGTAAGTGCACTGATGAGATAAATGTGAACAGGAATAGTACACTATGTTCCAGGCTCGATATAGACATTCTCAAGGAAACAAAAAAATACATGTTGTGCTAATAATTTGTATGTCAGTACCCAACACACACTTCCAGCTGGCATCTTATGCATATGGAAAGATAAGGTCTGTTTGGTAAAAGGAAAATTGGTACAGCAAATTATTATTATTACAGCCTTCATAAATTTGTCAGGTGTCAGGAAAACAACAACAACAACAACAACAAAACAGTGTGCACTCTATTTCCAACCTGAACTTTAAATTTCCCTTCCTAAAAAAATTGTTTGGCTGTTTTTGTCTGCCACACAATATTTTGTCACTTTTTGCTTATTGTAACTAGTAAACTTTCTAGAAGATTTATTTTGGCTACAGGTCAAGTATAAAACTTGATTTGATTTTAGTCCATGTGATGTTATCTCACTGTAAATAGCCCTTCACATAAGAATTTTTACCCTGTATTGAGGAATTCATGTGAGCTGAGCTGGCAGTTACATAGGAGAGTCCTCTCCTTTCAAAAAATATTCTATACTGGCTATGGGGAGTCAACTTAGTTTTCATCCATAACCTTATTGGCAGGTAGATTCAGTACAACACAATATCCTACGCATTTTGAACACTATTAGTCAACTGAATGAACTGTTTGCTCTCCACTAACTGTAACAGAACATTTAAGTATGAAAATATGCTATCAAATCTTGCCTCAGCTGTAAAATTCAATAAAAATACGTTCATCCTCTGTAAGGCTGAATCGAGGTGTTGGTGAAACATTATAACAAAAAAAAGTAAACAAGAAAAAAAGTATATTTGACTTTAATGAAGGAAGAATTGGATTTTACCCATCTGCACTAGGAGAGGTCTTGACAAAGTGCAGGGTGATTTTGAAACGGTTCATTCAAAATGTCATTACAGATCATAGGCTTCATATATGAACCATTTTTATGCAGCCTGAAGAGACTGCAAAGTTAGAAAACATTTACTGACTTCATAACAGCCTCTCCTAACTTTTGCAAACTCTGGTCTGACCTACTTCATGATACAAGTTATTAAATTCTCCCAACAATTCGTATATCTACCCAACAGAGAGTTCTTCTGTAATAATATATCCTGTGAAATGCTCCCAGCCTTTTCAGAAAGACCTGAGCTGATAGAAAAGCCAGTCTATTCTAGTGGTTATTTATCCTAATAGCCTACATTTGTACAGTATTTTTAGTCTGCTTGTATCTATGCTTGGATTCCAGGTCCTGGATTTAGATCCCAGTTCATGCAGCAGAGAGGTCTCCTGCCCCATTGAGCTGTACAAGCGCCCCCTGCTGCCCACAGGACCCATCAAGTTTAAACCCTGTTTAGGTATAAATTATTGCCAATGCATCCTACGGCAAATTAAAATGAAGAGTTATTGGGACAACCTATCGGTTACATACAGAGCTTAAATCTCGTGGAAAGTGTTTAGCAGGAGTTGTACTTGGCTAGAGTGGACTTGGTTTTGTGCATCCTGTTTCTGACAGGGGACCACAGAATAGTAAAAAGGGATGTCACTTCTGAGCTGTATCCCCACCACAATAAATGGGGTGTGAAAGAGGCTCTTCTGGATGCTTCACAGACCAAGTGCCGTGTGGCTTGACAGTTTCTGAACTTTGCTTTTTAATTGCATAATGCAATCACTGTCAGTCGTGTGCATCCCAGGTGTGCTCAGCTGAAACGCAGCTCTTCCCCAGAGCTGCCCACCTCCATAACAGCCCTGCCACTTCTCATTAGCACCTTCCCAAAGGTAATCCAAACAGACACCACCATTCCAGTGCAGCCCAGCATGGATCATTTCCATGAAGCAGCAGAATTCATTACGAATGAGCACCTGAGAAATCTGCAGCAGGCAGAAGATAGAGAAATAAATGGGGAGAGACTTTAGAGCACACGTCATGCATCTACAATACAATTACTTGCCAAAGGGAATGACAGCTTTGAAGTGATTTTTTTTCTTTTCTTTCTTTTTTTTTTTTTTATTGTACAGTAAGTCCCAGACTCTAAGCGCAGTACAGCACCTTCCATAGGCTCTGAAATGAAGATGAAAGGGAATTGTAACTCAGTGGATGATTTGCAAAGAGGTAGGACTCAGCACCGTTCTTTGACACTTTTCTGGACTTTTCAGACTGAAAGCATGTTTTTGAGAAGGGCAGGAAGAGACAGCAAGCCATAGCTGCATATGGAGGAGATACTTCTTTTTCCACTTACAGCGAAGTCTGAGCACAGATTGCATGCGATGCCATTAAGATGTGATAAGGAAAGTGAAAATTATTTATGTATATAATGTAAGACATCCTGCAGAGAATTCTGTATTCTTTAAACTTACATATTGAAGAGTCTCAAGGATCCCTCTCCTGCTCAAGGATCCAAAATTAGCTAGGCTAATCAGGGCAACCCAATAAAAAAAGACATGCAAAAATTTAAAATTCTTCCCGTCTACTTCGATAGGCTCTCATCATACCACACTGTCCTCATACAAAGACTTATCCTCAGGTCTGATTCCTTTCACTACGGTAGATACTTTTGTGATTGTTTTGGTACATAATTGGGCTCTGGGTTGCAGTGATGTTAGAGGTGGTGAGCGTGTGGCTGGGATAGTGGATTTCTTCTTAGGCAGCAAGTGAGTGCCTGGAGATATTTTAAAGTGTCTGTGTGGCCTGGAAAGGGACCCATTCACCAAGCAGCTCTGAAATGGACTTATCAGGAAGGAACATCCCAGGCCGTTAACATAGCCATTTCTCTTTAAAATGTGCCACTTGAATGCAATAAAATGGAGCCTCAGCCTTACCAGCAAGGCCAGGGTATAGGTGTTAGCAATACTTAATGCCCACACCAAGCTCTTGCTCAAAGCCCCAGCAGGCTTTTAGCAAATCTCTCTCCCAGCCATCCTGCTCAAGACCAGCATCTATTTGCTAGTCCCAATTTGTGCTTTGGAAAGCTAATGCTCAGAGCCTGTTTTGAAATGCCTGGATGGAAAAGACTTCCTGGGAAGAAGAAAGGCAGTCTTGGAAGAATTTAGTACCTTGGGAATAGGCATCAAAACAGTCATCTGCCACTTATTCACTGTGTGGCTCACCACAAATGCTCTTGCACCCAATTTCACCACCTGCGAAAAGATAGGAATATGTGATTCATCTCTAATACATGTAAAGAAATGCATTGTAGACATCTACTGCTGAGCTAGACCCCTTCATAGAGAGAAAAAAAAAGGCATTTTAAAACATGATTCATCTCTTGTTATTTAGCTGGCTACTTTAGGACAAGAGGAATTACCCTCTGGAAATCGCTGTTGATTGCAAAGGGAATTCAGGGTGACAATCACAGATGGCTGTGTTTGGCTGATGAGTCCCTCCTAAACTGCATCATTATGTGTGTATACAGAGCCCTGCACAACAGGGCCCCAGTCAGAGTTAAGTGCTACTGCAATATCTATAATAATAAAGAGTAGCTACTGCTGGGTGCAAGCTGTGTATTTGGCTTCTCTGTGTGGTAGACTGGTACCTCAATGCCATGGCTGTTCCTGTTTGCCTTCCCCTTGTTTACCTCTGAAGCAGCCTTCACAAAAAGCCTGGGAGAATGTGCAATATGAACTGCTCAGGAAATATGGGCACAGTGTAAAGCTTGCATCGAACAAGTTCTTTAGGGCTTTGTAGTAGTTCCCTGGGGCAGGTGGGCACCACCACATGCTCTCTCTGAATGTTCAAGTCCATGGCAGATATCAGCTGATAGCATGCTCCTGAATGCAAGGATCTCATCCAATGACAACAAAGAATCATAGAATCATCTAGGTTGGAAAAGACCTTCAAAATCATCAAATCCAACCATCAACCTGATCTCCTGAGTCCTGTCACTAAACCATGTCCCTTAGTACCACAAGAAGAGGCACTGTTGAGGAGCAAAGCCTGTTAGAAACCTTCCTCCCTAGTTTTGGATGATTCAAGGACTTGCTCATCAATCAACTCTGCCCTAAGTTTTTGCTTTGACACAGTGGAGTGCATCTGTCTGTGGGGTCCAGTTTGCAGGACCTCAGTGGAAAGAGCAGCCCTGAGCAAGCAAGCACTGGTGCATGGGCTGTACCAACAACAGGTATTGCCAGCTACCACTGCGTGAGCATAATTGCTTCTACGTGGGAGCTGAAGACATAGACATTCGTTACTGGATTGTGGCTCCTTCCTTCCCATGTGAGTTTGCTCCATGAATTAACAACCTCCATCTTTTGCTTACTCATTCCTTTGAAAGTCTTCCTCTAACTACTATTTATTTACATGCATCTGTGCTGTTTAGGTGAAAGTCTGCCATTACCTCTCTGTAGTGCTCCGGACTTCACTTCGTGGCATGGAGTAAAGTGTTGTTCTCCATGCCAAATCATGCCACTTCAGCTCTCCCTCCACTCCTCCACTGTGGTTCTTTCACTTGCGATCAGACCCACATACTTGAGCTGGTGGAAGAGTGGACTGTGTTTTACTAAATGAATCTATTTGAACCTCTTATCACTGCTCCCGACACATTGCTTATGAATATGCATATGTTCAGTGACTGCTCATGAACTGTAAAGCAGGACTACAGTACCAGTCAGCAGCTGCTACCGAGCCGGATTCCCACCTTCATCTGTAATTACACCAAGAGAAGGGTTGTGTCAGAACAACCCTCCCTCATAAATTAGGATGTTTCTGATTTTGCAGTAGTAAAGTAGGATTTCACTTATCGTCACCAGTGACAATACTTCAGGCTTAATATCATTCCTCTTACAAGATGCCTGTTGCATCCTATCCATAACAGCAATAATATCCCAAAATATAAACTGTGCAGCAAGTGACAGGGCAGCTATCTGCAATGAAATAAAACGATAAGTGTTGGGCTGCAGCACTGCTGGGCCAAATCGGTCAGCAATATGTCTGCAATTCCCTGCATCCACAAATGACCAGATTTAAAATCGAATGAAAGACAAATCGACTCTACCTTTCATTTGTTAAAACTGGAGGATTCAAAACAAGGTCTATATCCTAAGTCTAGAGTGCCCCCGCAAAATAGTATCTGTCACTTATTCCATGTGATAGCACACAAGGAAACGCCACAGCTAGTGCTACTTCTGTTCTCTTGGATGTCAGAGCATAAAGACCAACTATCCAACTGGAATAACTAGGAATTAGCTTTGAGTCCAAGGACCTTCTGTGCTGAGACCTGAAGAGTTTCACCTCTGCTCTGTCGTCATATCCTTAGCCAAATCATTTGCTTCCTGTATTCCAGCTTGTATTCTTTTGTTTGTTTGTTTGGTTTGTTTGTTTGGNAAGCTATAAGTCAGGCTTTAAAAAGAAATGCAAAATTTACAAGACTTAAGATGAAATCAAAAAGCCAATAAGACAAAACTTTTGGTCTTCTTTGTCACATGACACCCCTCTGTCCTGCCACTCCTCCTCTCCTCTCCTTCCCCAAGATAATTGATTATTATCTCTGGAATCATAATCAGGAGAATTTTGGGTTTCCAAAAACCTTCTCTATCTTCAGTAGCTGGAACAATGAATTTTTGATTGAGGTTTCTCTCTGTTGACCTAATCAGAGAATCAACTTAAACACCTTCCTATCAGAAAGGATGTATGAGAAGCACTTTGGCTTTAATAAATCAGTGGCTTCCAGTGAAACACAGTTTTGACAGCTGCAAAAGCTGTTCATGAGAGTGCTGGCAAACTTGAATCCCCTTGTCCGCACTCTACAAAGCCCAGGTTTCCTATATAACCAACTAGGAACAGCGAGGACTGGACTCAGATAGTTTCCCATGGGGTGCCTGCCTGTACTGATTGAGCAGGGATTCAAGGTCTGGTGTCTGTTTAGCAGGTTATCTGACTCTTTCACGACTCTCAGATTTTAAATGCAGTAGTAGGCTCTTGCAAATCTATTAGCCATTTGCAGTAAGTGGTCTAAGTATGGTCTTAATTATTAAATGCATTAAATTCTGGTGGGAAACATGAAATCAGGATATCTAAATAGTAAAGCTGTATGTGTATTTAGAAGCAGAATACGCAGCATGGATAGAAGAAGAGCCATGGTCAGACCTATTCTGGTTGGATTGTTTTAGCTAAACTTCCGTTCCAGTTCAGACTATGGACAGCAATATGGTATCGCTCACCTATGAGTGATTTATACAAATGACTGAGCCGAAACCTTTGGCAATAGACAAGAGCTGGAAATGACTCACGAAGATGAGTGAAATGACTGAGGCAATTTCATGCCTGGTTTGACAACCGGCCATCAGGTGCTCTATGGTGATCACTTCACCGTAGTCTAACAGCCCAGATTCGACTGAGCCCTGGTACCCAACTCTATACGCAGTATGAGTCAGACCCACGTATGACGTACAATATAGTAACTTAAGCCATCTTCAGTGTGTTTTTGTTGAGGTGAACCTCACATAATGACACGTCAACTCATCTGATGGGTGGTGACTCAGTAATGCCTTGGATGACATGACTGTACTATTGATTTTAAGGACCAAGAGGTAAAGGATGTTATGTATTACTCCAGGACACTTCTCTTGATGTCCTGTTTTTTTTTTGTTGTTGTTGTTGTTTGTTTGTTGTTTTGTTTTGTTTTGTTTTTTGGATCCTTTTTCACTGAAATTCACCTTTAAGGATACATTTCTGATATCATCATGTGGGTTTTGTTGAGAGCTATTTAATTTTGCATTGCTAGTAAACAAGCAGAGACACGACTTTCAGACAGTGCTGTCTGCCGTCATTTCAGTGTTTCAGAACCACCCTTGATCTCTTTGTCTCTTGCTCCTAAAGATCTGATCTATGTTTCATTTAATATTTAACAAAGATTCACCCAGCTGCATGCTACCTACTCTCAGATGAAACTCTGCTTGGACCCACCCATCACTCCAGCCTTGCCTTACATTGCTTTGCTGTTTCATCTCTGCCGGCCCTGACAGCTTTCTTTAGATTCAGGGCTATAGTGTCATGTCTAAGGTCGGTGAATATTTCATCCCTTCACCTCAGAGCATGTCTGGCTGCTTCATTGTCCTTTTCAATTTTCCAGAGATTTGATGTTACTCACTGTTCATTTTATCTTTCTTGTATGTTAGCAACCGAGTTTTGCCAGTCAGATCTTCATCTAGTTTCTAGTCAAGTGTACTCTTGCCCTGTGCACGGTGGTATTTCACTTTGTAGATGGGAGCAGGGGCTGTAGGAGAACTTGAACAAATTTTCCTCCATCCTTTGTTAGAAGGAGGATAGAGATCAATATACCAATTAGCCTCATTTCAATATTATCCATGGCACTGATGTAGAGAAAATACAAGTCTGTTTGTGCCTGGGCCTGAACAATGAAAGCCATTTCAGAGCTAAAACCCACATTTTTCTAGCCTAAGCTACAAAAAAAAAAAAAACCATAGCCATTGACTTCTCGGAGCCTACAGCCTCCCAGGTAGGAGTTGTAGTGCTAATCAGTAGATTGCAATGAAAGTTCATATATGCTGCATCACTCACTGTGTAAAGGCCTGTCCCTTAGTCCCTGGAGAGTCCTCACAGAGCTAATTTTTGCTAATCTGCTAATCTTTGCTTTGTGGTTTATCACAATGAGGTTTATCATCATGTCTTCCCACCTCCACCAGCTGCTGGGGGTATACGGTGTGGCTGTATAGAAACATGAACCTCTGTTCCCAAGGGATGTCTTTGCCAGAAAAAAGTCTGACTGGGCAAAGCGGACAATTTTTTCAGCTTTTCTGAAGTGAGATTTATCCCAGCTTTAAAATATTTACATGGCACTCATTGATACAAGGGAACAAAAGATCCTGCTGCTAACCTCACCCTCTCTTCCTTTCCCTATGCTCCACTTGTTGTTCATTTGCAATTACAGTCTTAATCCACCCTCTCAGCCTCTGATCTTCATTGGCCCAAACATTAACATCAGCATGTTTCTTTGCTTTCATTTCTTCTCCCAGTTTACATCTTCAAAAGAAAAAAAAAAAAAAAAGGGAGATAAAAGGGATTTTCAAAAAGAGATTGTTCACTCTGAAAGCTGAGGTCTGTTGCTTCAAACACCCGCCATTAATTTACTGGTTAATGAGGTACCTAATGAAGAGTACATTCATTTTTAACGCTTTGAGTCTCTCAGTTTTCTTTTTTTTTTTTCCTTGAATGTAAGTGCAACAGTACATGGAAGAAATATTTTGGGAAAGGACATGTGTGCTGTGCCTTTACACTGCTGAAAGTTAATGTTTGAATAAGTGCTATAGACTCTCTCTGCCATCCATGCAGAGCGCACAGCAGCTCTCCCATCCTAAGATAGGTCCCCATGACAATGGGTTAAACTGCTTTCTGGTGGCACATCCTTCTTGGCAGTGCTGATGGAGAGAGCCTGAATGCCCAGACACAGAATTTATAGCTTAAGGAAGTAACTTACAGTAACTAATAGGAAATTAGATTAAACTGATTCCGCAAAAGTGGAAGTCCTAGCCATGAGTTATCATTAAAGTAAAAAACATGAGACAGCACAGATATCCCTATTGGTAACTGCATTTATGAATAGTCAATACACAGAAAGTACACTTGATAGGTTTGCACACCATGAAGCCATCTGTAGCACCTAAGAAAAGTTCTTCCAGCACAATTTTACCCCCAGTGGCTCAGGACAGCATTTCATCTTCCATAATATCTGTTACCACCTGTGAAGAAGGAAGATCACAGCTCCAGCCTGCTACAGTAGCTCTTTCAGTCCTATGTTTTTGACTTACCCAGGAGCAACAACAGGAATCTTAGCCATGTCCCACTGCTGGCACGAAAGCTGAGGATGTGTGCTGTCTCACACAGCACATGGCTAGAAGTTCTTCTTGCCTTAAGGTCATGCAAATGTTCTCCCCCTTCTCCTGCTGCCCCAGCAGATGATGCAGCTTGTGAAGCATCTCCCAGCCCTGCCTTGTGTTCTGTAGTATTTACAGCCCCTTCCAGTCTTTCCAGTGCACCCCCAGGACATTTCTCCCTTCTGGTTATGAAATAGCTGCTATTGACTCTTTTACTCTGAATAGCAATCCAAGCCTAGAGGGGTCTCTGAGCACCTGGTAGAAAATGCTGAAAAAAAAATAAAACCTAAATTCAAATATAGGTTTCTACATGCTGGGAAAAGCAGTCAGATCCCACTCTTCCCCTTCTGTTATAGAGCCCTGGGCATTTCTCACACCTCATCAGTGGAGGCGGGTGAGGGTCGGGAATAGAGGCTAGGGGGAAGATCTCGTCCTCCACAGTTTTATTTATGAACTGGCCACTCTTCTTTCTCACTGACAGGAAGATGTTCAGATGGAAGCAATGGGTATCTTGGAGATCTAGCTCTGGGCATGTCTTTTTCCATCCTAGGTTTGCCTTGCTGCAACCTCCCTTCACTCTCCCAACTGCTCCCTCCTTTGCTTGGGGATGCACGTGTTTTTTATTTGCTCCTATGGTGGCACCAATGGGAGCAGGAATGAGCTGCATGTTTTACATCCCCTAGTTTTTCCTCAAAAGAACATGAGGAAATGAAATGAAACTATTGAATTTCAGCTCAATGTTGACGTCCAGATTTTCCTTTCTTTCCTGGTTCATGTCTACAACTTTACCCCAGTGGAGAGCCAGAATCTCTGGACCATGCTCAACAAGCTTTCTTGATCATCAGAACACTTGGGGAATGGGTAAAATGCTAATTCTCATTTCTGTGGGTCTCAGAGCACCTTGGGAAGATTAAAGTATCCTTTCCCCTTCCTACATCCTCTGAAGTCATGATCTTATTTGCTGTCATTTTACTTAAAAGGAAACTGAGGCATTGGTTAGTTAAAGGACAAGACTGAAAATAACAGCAGTCTAAAGGGTCAAATAAGCAAAATTTAGACATCTAAATTCAAGAAACTTTAATAACAAAATGCTGGCTTCACTTGCCTTGGAGCCTAAAATGTCTTGGTACTTAGGTTCTGGTGTCTATAGTTCATTATTCACTTAATAGCCAGCTAATGAGAACTGGAAGCACCAGCCATGTTAGATGGAACCCATAAGAAATGGTCTTGTAGTGCCAATAAGTTTCAGTTTCACAAGGCTCTTCAGTCTTCTGAGAAAAGGCACTGAGGAACAGCAGTGACTGCATAGTGATATCTCATGTGACCTGCTGACAAAAGACAAAAATTAAATGGTTTTACTTTCTTCTTCTCCCAGGACTTTTGTTTTCAAAGAAATTGAACTGTCTGGTGAAAACAATTCTCTTCCAGGATCTTTTCTGGAGCAAGAAAGTTCAAAACAACAAACTTCAGTCTCAGTTGCAATGTTTGGTTTATTTATCTTGGTTGCAAAAGACAAAATGAAAGGAAAATGTCATTTCTGAGTGAAAAGGCTCCCTCCACCTCCACCCCCATGGCATTAAAAAAAATTATAGCCTGACTTAGCCTTTTACACATAACAACTGCAACTGCTCTGTAAAACAGTTTGCCTAATTAAAATGGGAGGTTTCAAATGAGCTAGTGCCATGAGTTCATCTGTATGGGGACAGACAGTCCCAGTGCCCTGCAGCCAAGCAAGAATTCTTGGAGAGAGGTCTCCAACTCACTGCCCAGGGACCCCTTGTGGCATCTGACACATACTGGGCTTTTGGCAATGCTTCCTTTTCTCCTATTATCCACTTTTTCCACGTATTTTCAGTGTCTATCGCAAAGCGCTCTCCATGCTAAAGAGGTCAGCAACTAAAGAGGTCAGCAGACGTGATTGTTAACTGCAGGAAAAAGTGTTTACTACGCTGTAAAAAGGGAGTCACGAGGATTTGGGACTTGGTTTATACACTAAGCACGGATGGGTAACAGGAGACCTTGGTCCTCAGGCAAGATGATTGTGTGACTCCATGTCCTGAGATCTGCTCTTCTCCCTGAATTAGTGCATGCTGGTTAGTTGCAAAGGTGTTAAAAGGAGGAATCAGTAATGGAAGAGAAAAGTGTTGCATCAGCAAACACCAACTTGAAAATGTCCTGTAACTCCCACCAGTGTTTCTCAGTCTTCCTGTAAGTGTAGATTTAATAAAGGTTGGAGCTTATTATTAAAATCATAAAGGCATATATATATATATATACATAGAAGGGAAAGCAGAAGTTAAGACTTAAGGTGAAAATGACAGAGCACAGAGGAACTATCCTAAAATAGTGCTGCAGAAAAGAACATCTCTTGGGTCTGTAAAAGAGATCGATCCTTTCTATTGTTTCTCTGTCTGCTTTCAGATCATGATTTTTCGTTGTCTTGGGCTGGCTTCACAAAACAAAGTTGCAGTAAATTATATTGCCATATGTCATCTAGTCATATTACCGTCTAACTGTTATCTCTCTGATATCTGAAGTACGCCAAAGGGATGGGACACTAGTATTGTGCAAGTCTTCCGGGAACAGGATAAGAAGTCATGAGCCACAACCGCATCGAGGGAACTGTAGACATGAGGTGAAACACCCCATGGAAACAGCCATTCACTGCAGAAGTTAGATGGGCCTCCACAGGTGGAGAATTTCAGGAAAAAGCTTGGGCTAAAAGCTGCCAAGCTGGAGTGGGAAGAGATGATCCTCTCTGGAGTAGAAGGATGAAACCTCAAGGTTTGGATAGGTTTTAAATCCAAAGATAAGCTTTACAGTGAAATCAGGAATTAGCCTGCAAGGCATCGCCTTCTTTTACCATTGAGTAAATTTAGCTTAAGTATGGTGGTAATTTGTTTCTTCTATTTTCCTCCACCTATGTGTCCCTTTTTGCAGTTCCCCTTCTGAACCTTATGAATCTGTTCAAGAAACTGTAGGTTAAACAACTCCTCTGGGTCCTTCCTTGTCTTATTTCTGTGACTCTCAAGTTGAAACGGAGAAGAAAAATAACCTGGATAGACAAATTAATCATGGGACGGTAATGAATCCTAAACATGTTGAAGAAGTGAAAAAGGTGAATATGATGCTCGCACTGTATCAGGAGAGGAGATTGCTGTAGAGAGAGCAAAGATTTCATATTTGTGTAAGCTTATTGAGAATGTCACAAACCAGCTTGCTCACCTTCACCCAGGCAAGATGGGTGCAACATGAAATGCATGCAGGAAAGTGTTGCAAGGACTGTCAGAGCTAAGGAGAAATTCTTTTAATAGAAAAGACTAGAAGAGCCTGGCTTGCACTGAAAGCTGAGTAGGAGTCTGCCTGGTCTACAGACTCTTCCTCTAGACAAGCAGCAGGGAGGGGGAAGAGTTATTTTAGCTGCAGGATAAATCTGGCACCAGGACAAAGAGCTAAAAACTCATTTCAAATGAATGTTGGCTGGAAATGCAAACGTTTCTAAGCATCAAAGCCAAGACGATTTTGGAACAGGCTCCCAAAGCACCCAGCAGGTTTGGGGTGGCGTGTGATCCACTTATAAGCAGGACTACGGCAAGGCCCTCAAGTTCAAGGTACAGAAGATTCTGTACGGTTATACATCTGTCTGAGGAAGACATCTAAGCCAAATCTCTTGAGAAATACACTGGAGGAATCCTCAAGGATTCGGGGTTTTGCTCTTGGATTATTCCTGATACCTTTCTTTTCATTAATATTGGGTCCTGTTCCACCATAACATTAATCCTTCCCTAGAGCTGGCTGCATTTTGGTGCTGGGTGGGTATAATGCCTGTATGTGAAGGTTAAGAATGTCCTTTGCAAATTGTCCATGATAAATTAAATAAAAAAAAAAAAACAAGGGGCTTATTTGCAATAGATAAATATTTGTAGTCCACGCTTTGTCCATTCACAAGCTCATCTGTGTTTATGAGAAATATTTATTGCGTTTTCACCATTTCTTCTTATTTTTTTTTTATAGTGTTGCCTTTTCATCTTTTTTTTTTTTTTTTAATTAACACAATCTAAAGTCCATTTATATATTTTAAGAATGCTATTAGCAATGACAGCAATAAAACCCTATCATTTGTGTCAGGCCTGGGTAAACATGTTCTTGCTGCTCAGAAGCGCAGCGGGTATGTCTCTTTGGGGACTATTGAAATAAGTCTCAGCACAATCTCAAATCTAACTAGCAAACTTAAAAAATTTTGCAAACTGAGCAGTTTTAAAGTTTCTCTAAGGAAGATAACAGTAAAAGTGACTCTCATTAGAGGTGACTCATCTGCATGCTGGACCTGCATAACACCAAAGAACAAAAATCCAGTCTGGGGAAGGTAGAGAAGTTTAACAAACTGGCCTGTTTCTCTAGGTAAATTGGGTTTTCAATCACAGTGCTTACAGAAGGACAAGAGGTCTTTTGAAATTCAGCATGAGATTGGTGGTTAAGCCTCTGTAAGAGCTAAAAAAGTAAATCCTGATCAGTTAAAATATAGGGTGGAAGGAGCAGGAGTCACTCAGTGTGTGAAAAACCTGAGTAATTTGGTTATCATTGTTATCGTCTTTTGTGAGAAGATTGCCTGAGCCACTGTTATTCAAAAAGATGTTTGGAGGGGAGGAGAAAAAAATCGTGGTCCTAAATCTACTTGCTGTTTACTGAGAAAAAAACAATGTTACAGACAAGGTCTTTCATTGCCTAAAGCTTTGCATTCATCATCATAGAATGGGAGAAACAAAAAGGCAAAAGCACATTTTGTCTGTTCTTTCTATTTAGATTATACACTTGGGTGATGCATGAGAAACTCATGCAACACAGTATAAAGTAGTGCAAAGATGTCCTTTGTTATCAGGTGTGATGCAGGAATCACAGAATGGCTGAGGCTGGAAGGGACCTCTGGAGGTCATCTGGTCCAACCCCCCTACTCAAACTTGGGCACTGAGAGTAGGTTGCCCAGGACCACATCCAGAGAGCTCTTGCATATCTCCAAGGAGGGAGACTCCTTGGAAGGCAGTCGCATCATATTTCCTACTTGGGAACAAGCTTCATTAAAGAGCATCAGAGCTGCATAGACTTTAGGCTGACTTTGAAGTGCTGTTGAGCACAACTGAGCAATAGTGGCTGCTGTGCACTTGTCTTTTAAGAGAAAACACCACCTGTGGGACACCCTTTCTTTTACCCAAATTACTGCTTGGATAAGGCCAGGGAGCTCAACTCCATTTTTGTTTCACATGAGGCAAGTCCCAGGGCATGCCCAGGAACAGTACAGGTGTCTTTGGTCAGGTTTGATAAATGGTTTGATCAGCAGTGCCAGGAACATTACTGAAAGAAACAGAATAAAAAACTTGATCAAACTCTCTAGAAAAATGTCTTTGCTTTTGCACAATACTGAGTAAGAGGGAACCTGCCTTAGCTAAGACTCCAAAGCACTGCTGCAATAAATAATAAACATTGAGGGATGGAAAACGTTCCATCAAATCAAAGATGTCATCCAAACTGTTCGTATCTGTCAAAACACTTCAAGTTATAAAATGGTTTTAAAAGATTTTGGAAAAAGATAATTTTCAGTTTTAAAATTTTAAATTTAAAAACCTTGTGGCGTCTATCCACCCAAAAAATCTTTTTTTTTTTTTTTTCCAACTGTGTAACTTCCACAAGGACTTATGGAAGGAGTTGGTTTTAATGGAATTCTATTTAAAAAATATAGAAGTATAATTGACTTCTTTCCAAATAAAATTCATTCTCTAAGAAGCTTTCCCTTTATTTTTATTTATTTATTTTTTTATTCTGAATCCTTTTGATATGGGGAAACCTCCAGAAATGTAAGCTGGATTTGAATGTTCCTTTTTTTGTGTATTTGCAAAAATGAAATCTAGTTGACAAACATTAAAAACAACAAATTAGTAAAGAAAATGAACCAATGCCCTTTCCAGTCTTTTCCAGTCTTTATATAAATAAATCCCTAGGATATAGAATGGAAATCTGTGATATCATTCACTATAAACATAAATACAAGATAGTGAACATAAAGGAAAACTTAGATATAATCCTCCATATCCACAATAACAACTGTCCCTGGTAAGCCACTCACGCTAAGCAAAACCAACCTTGGACATAATGACACCCTAACATATATTAAAATGCTCTGCAATATAATGCAGCTCCAATACGGAGACATAGTGTATCTCCATGACACCAGATTTATGAAAAATCCTCTTCTCCTAGCAGATTAATGTATTAATTCTGTAATGAGGAGTGCAGCAGCAATGAATAACGCTTCTATAAAGGTGCAAGCACTGCTGTGACATGCTGAACCAGCACCAGCTCTGTGCTTCTCCAGTGAACCAGTTGATATTTCAACAGAATTTATGGAAGACAGTAGAATTCAGAGGTCCCACCAGTTTTGAAGAAGATGTCTTTCTCTGACAAGGTTGAAATATAGAAATCACATGGAATGTAAGCCTTAGTGCATGGAGGTTTCAAATATTTAGTGTGCCAACATACAAAGAGCACACACAGACATACGGAACAATGCACATACACATAACACAAGACTTCTAACCTCCCAAAATCATATCTGGGGTGATTCCCAGATTTGTACAGATTCAGACAGTCATCCTCACGCACAGGCATATGCATACCTGGAGCTGCACAAAAGCACCATGCTCACTGAGGTACATAAGCAAGGCCACATGTTCATATGAAGTCACAGGCAGGAGAACGTGTGTGTGCGTCACCGTACACATACACAAGCTAACAGCCATGCAGACCTACGGACAGACTCCATACCACCAACACAGGGCAAGAAACCTGAGGGCTGGCTCTTCTCTCAGTGGTATAAGATGGATGCTGAAGCATCCCATGAAGCTACAAGGAGACTTATTTAGTAAAACAGAGTGGGAAATTGAGGTCCTCAGAACCATATCAATAAAATTCCCTAGAAACAGCAGCAAGAAAAATTCATGTCTTTGCTTGTAATAGAGCCTTGAAGAAAAAGCAAGACAGTGTAAAATGATCCCAGCATTTCTTCATTAAAACAAAACATTTCACTTTTTTCCTCAGAACTGGCACCTTTTTTCTGCTGAAATGTAAAAACTTAAGGGGTTGGGCAGAAGAATGATAAATGTCAAGCAATGGTTTGGGACTGGGGTGAATGAGGAGGAGGGCTGTTTGTTTTGTTTATTAAAAGAGACAAATCCCCTGAAAGCAGACATCTGTCACAGAAATATCACTTCTTCACAACCAGACAAAGGGGCTTTTTTTTTTTTTTTTTTTTTTTTTTTCTTGAAATGGAAATTGAGATCAGCTTGNAACAGACCTCTTTTATAAAAAAATTCCCTTTTTAACACCAAAAAAAGGGGTTTTTTTTTTTTTTTTTTTTTTTTTTGCCTGAAATGGAAATTGAGATCAGCTTGAAACTGGGTTTGAACAGCAAATGCAAGAGGTTCCCTTACCCACCTACCACCCAAAAGAATCCATTTGACCCTGTAGGTGAAAGTTATGCATTGCTTAATCTGTTGGGTGTTTCTGTCTTTGTTATTAGAGAACTACTCGCTATTCAAAATCTGCTCTCCAGAGACCCTACTCTGCACTGATCAAGTCTGTTCTCAAGCTCCTTGGTGCAGAATACAGCCTGAAGTGCCTTGAGGTGCTTAGTTGTAACACATGAGGGTATGGTTAAAAGTAGATGCAGTTTACTCATTTCTAAATTAGACCAATGTGGAATTTACTTAATTCTTGTTTTGCTGGCCTGGAGCAACAGAAATGTGTGTTATCCCCTTTTCTATTCCTATCACAGAAAAGATCCATTTTCCAGATAGCTGCAACATCGTTACTAATTTTCTGCGAATACCTAAACGCTTGCCAGAAGTCATCCCAGCTACTGAGGTTGTGATCCCACCCGAACACCAGAGAGAAGTTAGAGCATGAAGTTTGCCTTCCCACCCTTCTCTGAACCTGGTAGAGAGACAAGTGAGTCTAGGCTGTGCTTATTACTGTATAACACTTCCTGGCACGGGGTTATCAGGACCATCTGGTCAGCCAGTTCAGCCAGGTACATACAGTCTAGTATGTAAGATGTGATGAGGGTACCACACTATATAAAATATTCTTATATAATAGACTACATTCCAGTCCAACAGTTCAATACAGTACGCTACCACACAACTGGATGCAATGTGGCCTGTTACAATGCAATAAGGCATGGCATATTAATGTAAGATACAAGAAAAAAATACAATATACATGCCGGTATAACAGGTTCCAGCTCCAAGATCAAGTTTTCAGTGGCTGGAGTTTCCCCTTCCTGTATAAGGAGAAATAGCCAAGACGAAAAGTACTTCGACATTATTGAAAAGAGCTCATGGGGACAGTGGAAGTGATGATACATCAAAAAATGAGGTCCAAGGTGCAGTTCCAGACATCACACACCAATTCCTAGACCTGCTGTCAACACCTTTCACTTCTTGATCATCTGGAAGATGATTTAGATACCTCCATTCCCTATAAGCTTATAAAATGCCAAGGGTACCCAGAGAAGTTGACATGGTGTACCTGTGTAGGAAAAAATGGCAGAAGAAAACATATTTTAAAATTATAGCAGAAGTTGTGGGGGAAGGGAGGCCTTTCAGGGACTGGAACAGATTCCTCTTCTGGCTCCTAATTAGGATTTGAAAAATCTCAGTGTGTTAAGGAAGAGCAGTCATGTTGAAATGTCGTTTGTGCACACTGACATTTAAGAGACTATCTTTCTGGCAAGAATTATTATGGGATA
Source organism: Chauna torquata (assembly GCA_013399475.1). Taxonomy (NCBI): domain Eukaryota; kingdom Metazoa; phylum Chordata; class Aves; order Anseriformes; family Anhimidae; genus Chauna; species Chauna torquata. The sequence continues at coordinate 179,737 of VXAL01007256.1, read as the reverse complement.
TTAATGTGAAGTGTCTGGAAATCACATTGGAAAGAAATCCTCTCATTGAAACTGGAGAGTGAGAAGGCGTTTTCTGAATGGTGATATTAAAAATGCATTGAATATATAAAAGGCTATACCATCAGCAAGGAGATGAAGGAGATGAACCACAGTGGCAAATTTCCAGTGCAGGCCTGGAACATGTGTAAGGTGTACTATGGACTATGCTGGCTGCTGCTCCACGATCATTTACAGTTCAAAACCTCATCAAAATCCTAGCCTGCAAATATGTAAAAGAGGACACTCAGATATGTAATTAGTGGTGAGACCTAACAAAAGCAGGAGGTGATAAAACAGTCTTCAGGTATGTAAAAGCTTTCTGCTGGGACAATGGGAACAGTCCCTAGTGCATGTCCAGGGGGGATGGCTCAGGAAATGAGAGGCTTTACAAATTCAGGCAAGGAAGTGAGGTTATAAAAATTCTTTCATCTGGAAAGCCAATGAAGCAGAGGAACTGATGGTGGGAAAGGGTGAGTAGTGCTCAGCCCTGGAAGAATAAAACCACATTGTATACACATGGGTCAGGAAGGATCTAGCAGAGCTGGTCATGCCTCATAGCAAAGCCTAGAGTAACTGGAAACTCAATAAATCCTTTCCATGATCTGTGAATTTTATTATCAGGTTCTAGTTCTGATTTTTCTGGGGTGTTGATCATAGAATCATAGAATCATAGAATCACAAAATCATAAAATCATAGAATCATAGAATCACAAAATCATAAAATCATAGAATCATAGAATCACAGAATGGCTTGGGTTAGAAGGGACCTTAAAGATCATCTAGTTCCAACACCCCTGCCATGGGCAGGGATGCCACCCACTAGATCAGGTTGCCCAGGGCCCCATCCAACCTGGCCTTGAACACCTCCAGGGATGGGGCATCCACAGCTTCTCTGAGCAACCAGTTCCAGTGCCTCACCACCCTCTGAGCGAAGAATTTCCTCCCAACATCTAATCTAATTCTCCCCCCTTCTAGTTTAAAACCATTCCCCCTTGTCCTATCATTATCTACCTAAGGAAAAAGTCATTCTCCATCTTTTTTATAAGCCCCCTTCAAGTACTGAAAGGCCGCAATGAGGTCTCCCTGGAGCTTTCTCTTCTCCAGAGAGAACAACCTTGGGTTGTTCAGCCTTTCTTCATAGGAGAGGTGCTCCAGCCCTCTGGTCATCTTCGTGGCCCTCCTCCGGACCCGCTCAAACAGGTCCACATCCTTCTTGTGCTGGGGGCCCCAGACCTGGATGCAGGACTCCAAGTAGGGCCTCACAAGGGCAGAGCAGAGGGGGACAATCACCTCCCTTGACCTGCTGTGCATGCCTCTGTTGATGCAGCCCAGGATACACTTGCCTTCTGGGCTGCAGGCGCACACTGCTGGCTCATATTGAGCTTCTCATCCACCAGAACCCCCAAGTCCATCTCCACAGGGCTGCTCTGAATGTGTTCTTCTCCCAATCTGTATTCATGTCTGGGATTGCCCCAACCCAGGTGCAGTACCTTGCATTTGGACTTGTTGAACCTCATTAGGTTCACATGGGCCCACCTCTCAAGCCTGTCCAGGTCCCTTTGGATGGCATCCCTTCCTTCTCTTGTACCAACTGCACCACTCAGCTTAGTGTCATCTGCAAACTTGCTGAGGGTGGACTCGATCCCACTGTCTATGTCATTGATAAAGACATCAAAAAGCACCAGTCCCAAGATGGACCCCTGAGGAACACCGCTGGTCACCGGCCTCCACTTGGACGTAGAGCCATTGACCACAACTCTCTGGGTGAGACCTTCGGGCAAATTCCTTATCCACTCAAAATTCCACCCTTCAAATCCATATGTCTCCAGTTTGGAAATCAGGATGTGATGCAGGACCATGTCAAAGACCTTACAGAAGCCCAGGTGGATGACATCAGTCGGTCTTCCCTTGCTAACTGATGCAGTCATTCCATCATAGAAGGCCACCAGATTGGTCAGGCATGATTTGCCCTTGGTGAAGCCATGCTGGTTCTCTTGGATCACCTTGTTGTCTTAACATTGCTTCCAGGAGGATCTGTTCCATGATCTTCCCAGGTACAAAGACTCCCAGTCTTCCAAAAGACTTATCCACACTGTGCCCCTATGAAAAAGCTGAGAGCTTTTTATGCCCTCCCTCGCAATAAGGAACGGATAGGTCCAGAAGGGCATACTGACACATTCAGCAAGGCTCCTTTTCCTCCCCCAAAGCAGTGGTGTTACTTTAATTTTTTTTTTTTTGTTGGCTGAGGCTCTGGATTATGGAATTTCCCCTCAGGCTGTTCTTGCTGCTGCAGAGGAATCCAGCCCCAAATCACTGTAAGCATGACACAGTACGTATGAGAGCAGACCAATCACAGGGGTATAACAGAGTTAAAATGTTGCATATTTTTAGCTCTTACAGCTGAAGAAGACAATAATCTACATCTGGAAAAGATTAAGGTGGCTTCCTTTCATAACAAATGGTAAGTGTTTGTTGCAGATTTTAGGTTAGATTGTCCACCATCAGCAAGATTTCTATTGCCTGCTCTCTCTCACTCTCAAGGGTGTTAGCATTTCCTAGTATATATGCTTACAATTTTTGGCAGTCAGGGTTAGCTGGCTTCAGATCACCCTGAAATTCTCTCTTGGTGGTAACTAGAAAAATTGTGATGTTTCCAATCAACAATTATTTTGCATTTCTCATTTTCCTGAAATCTGGCAGTGGATAGGCAACATTCCCCCCATATTTCCCTCAAAGATATTAAGATTTTATTTTATTTTTTAATAAGAGTGCAAAGACATATCATAGTACAGGGAATGTCATTTCTTGGATGCTGAGTTTGTTCCAAAGAACAATTTAACCTGACTTTCTTGGCTTGTATGCACATCTATTCACATCCTTCTGTTCCACTTTGAACTCTACTGGGAGAACTCTGTGCCAATATGGATTGCACCAAGACAATTTTTAACTTTGGGAATTCATTGAAACGACTTTTATAATAGCACTAAACACATTGCTCTTGTCCCACAAAACAAGAGAGATACCTGCAAGCAGGTGGGATTCCCTGTTTACTGTAGCATTTATTAGCTGGCTCATTTCCTAGACTGTCTATGTTTAATTCAGGCTGTTCTGCTTCAATTCGCTGGCAGTATTAAGCCAACATAAAACAAAGAAGACCATAAAGCATCACGCCACTAAGAGAAATATAGAAGTTCATTTGCTGCAAGCAGTCACTCTTCTATGTGCATCTTTGGGTGCACTGAGTACCGTGAAAGCAGCAAAACACAACTAGAGCTGCTAAACCAAGACATCTCAAGGTACAGCAGTTACCACGGTCACATGTTTTATCCCTGTGTGCAGGTAGTCAAAATTGCCACCAAGTGATAGCACCCCAGCAGTGTCAGTGACACACAAAGGAGAGGAAAGAGAATTGGGAGCACTAAAAATAAGTCTCCTGTAAATGCCAGATTTCTTCTCGTTGTAGGAAGGACACAGCAAGTCTCTGAACATATCATCCTTTTGAGTCTGTTGCGCAAAACAACCAGCTGGATATTTTTGTTTGTTTTGATAGACCAGTGGTGTAGGAGCCCTGCTGCCTGTTTTGACAGAGGGCATGGCTAGAGAGATGTAGCAGTATGACAGCATAATAAACAGGTGCTTCTTTGGCCATGCTCTTTCTTGTTGCCTGTTGTGTGAATTACTTTAGGATATAGTCTTTAGCTGTCAAAATAAAGTACTGTGAGATTTCAAAAAGCATGGTCTTTCTTCCTTGCCTTAGAAGATGCTACAATATGAGCTTAGTGAAGGTAGCTCTTTGAACTTTTTTTGTACTGACTGAGACCAATCTGGCCTATGAACACCTCCCCAGGACTTTTTGTATGAACTCAATGTAGGGAGATGCACAAAAGCCCAGATGCTGACCCGTAATGGTCTATCCTGTTTCATTGATGGGACATATTGACCTGTGCCAACTAGAGCTGCTGTCAAGAGGTAATGGGCACAAACTGGAACACAAGAGGTTCCGTCTGAGCATCAGGAAACACTTTTTCACAGTGAAGATGACTGAACACTGGCACAGGTTGCCCAGACAAGTTGTGATGTCTCCTTTCTTGGAGACATTTGGAAGCTGTCTGGATATGGTCCTGAGCAAGAGGCTCTGAATGTCCCTGCTTGAGCAGGGCTGTTAAACTAGATGACCTCCAGAGGTCCCTTCCAATCTCAACCATTCTGTGATTCCGTGAGTTCTCCCAGAAAAAAAAAAAAAAACCAAGCTATGGTTTGGGGAACAGCACAGGTTAAGGACTATGCCTGTTACATGTTTTGTATATAGTTCCCTTCTTTTAGAAGGAATAATGTTTGGGAATACACATATGAGCTGAGCTGTGCAAACTGTCCTTAGAAACAGAAAAATCATCCTAGCTCATTTCACAGGTAGATATGGTCCTGTGCTCAGAAGTGTGGGTAGTCTGACCCTTTCCATGTGTTTGTCCTCCCTACGTATAATTCTTCAACAGGTGGTTTGGTTATTTAACATCAACTAGATATGACCTGTACTCTACCAGATAATGTGGTGGTTTTACTTGGTAGAGTAAGCTTGATCTTCAGCCATTCTCACTTGCCTGTTGCAGGGATACCATCATCATCAAAGGACAATACCCTGGCTTGCAGACAGAAGTCACCTTTAAAGGAATGCAGCAGGTGATACATTATTTATTATTTGCACTTCCTAAGATCGTATACTCTTTTTCATCTCCCATAACCCTGACATGAGCTATGACTTCTATTTGTTTGCTTAGGTTTTCTGAAAAGGGGGTTCAGTGGAGGTTTCCCAAAGCTCAGCAACCAAGAGGCAGATTCTGAAGAGATACAGCTGACTGACCTCCAAGCTATTATGCTTAATTACACTAGTGTATGATTTGGTTTGAGGTCCCATTTTCAGCCAGATGTTACTTTTCTAAGATTTCCATGTGGAGATTAAAAATGTATGAAAACTGAATTGAGAGCAGAGAAGCAAACTCAATTCCTCTAAGTCAGCAAAGGCAGGGTTAAGAGAAACTTGTCTGAGCTCTCAAAAAGAGAAAGAGGAAGAGAGACAGGAGAAAAAGGAAG